>JAUPFN010000007.1:15796781-16154204 GCA_036924255.1 Apodemia mormo | reverse complement strand
AGTAAGTTTAGTAAAACAGTAATATGTGACTCATAACACCTATTGATTATAACGATCATGGCGCTTTGTTCACTAGATGCTTAAATTACCCGTTAGTTATACATGTAGTGAGTGAAGAGCTATAATCATGAGCGCTTTTTCTACGAATAGGGGTTTGGATAAATTTCTACAATTACTATCAGAAGCAATAATTCTCACTCTTTATGTCGTGTCATATTTATATCATAATGTAATCAGACGCTACAAAACGTGTGAAAAGCCTTGTATGCCCCAATTAATATGCAAACAACGTTCAAAATATGTAAACACGCCAGACATATTGTAAAATTAGCTTTATGCATCGTTGGCTTAATTGCGCATCTCGACAGCAGCCGGAAAAACCAGAGATCGAAAGTGCTTACTGGGGTTTAAAATTGGAAACGCGCTTTTCTGATTCCGGAAATTATTGGTTTGTCGACAGAAACATGGCTGGAGCTGACGGGTCACGTGAGCTCATTAAACCCGTCACGCGGAGCTTTATTTCATTTTAATATAGGCTATGCTGTATTATATCTGGAGGCAACACTTCTAATACCTATTTGAAACCAAATTTCAAATACTGCTGTTATCTTCTGAGGTCTAACGCTCTCTTTCTAACACAGCTGTATAAATAGAGATGGGAAGACGTCATAGACAAAGATGTAACGTAAATATTTATTTCAGTTGATTAATACGAGGGCTAGCTCCATTTATACCTATTACTTCATGGGCTATGCTTAGTATCGCGATATACAGATTATAGATACCTAAATGTTATATAACTTTCTTTACGGCACTATTACCTCTACTTTTACCTACATTTGAACATCTGCAAAACCTTAAAGCTTTTCAGACATCCTTGTTCTATTTTTTTGAGAAATATTATACAAAATTGTGCCAATATTTTTTTACTTCCCGCAGTTCAGTATGTATGGTAGACAAAGAAGTTGTCACGATTTTTGTAAATCGAGTTTTCACTAGATTTCCACGTTTTGAGGCCCTAGGAACCTTTCCCGACTATTTTTATGATGATGTCAGCATGTCTGTATGTATTTATGCGTGTGTGTATAGGTGTATGTAAAAATCTCAGACCTTTCTTTATTATCGATAGGGAAGTGCCTGACCACGATCTAGCCTGATGGTAAGCTAAGATGCAGCCTAAGATGGAACGCGCTTCCCTAGAAGGTACCTGTTCACTCTTCTCTTTAAGATCCCCAGATTGTACTCGTCCGGGTACACAGACTCAGGAAGCATGTTCCAGTCCTTTGCGGTTCGAATGAAGAATGTTAAGTCGAAACGCTTTGTCCGGGTACGTGGAACCAGATGGCGAAATTAAATCGTGCAATTCCGCAGCTCACTCTTCAAAGTGTATCCGATAAAAAACCGATAAACTAGCCACTCTGCGTCGATGAGCGAGTTATTTATGACTTTTTTTTGCCTACCAGAGCATCGTCATTTATGAGCCTCTTGGCACGCCTCTCTATCGCCTCAAGTGTCTCCAGCTGGTATTTGGCGGATCCATCCCAGAGGCGAGAGCAGTATTCCATGCACGAACGGACTTGTACTTGATAAAGGTTGAGCAACTGTCTCGGGTTGTAATAGTGTCTGTTACTTACAATATGAAGAACAGCAGTTTTAAAAATACCCTTATGTCTTTTGGAGTAAAATAAATTATATCTCCCTAAAAAATGTTCTGAACAGATACCACTTGAATGATTCGGCTTAAAAATCTTTTTGTCTTTATCATCTGATTGTTGTCCATTTGCTGTCCATTCTTGTCCATTCTCCATATTTTATTTTATTACAAAGAAAAATAAAGTTTAAACTAAAATGAAATATTATTTAAATAAAACAACTCGTACATATAAACAGTTACTTAAGATTTATACGAGACTAGCTGCAGACCTCTGCATTATTAAAAATTTTTGGTGAATCACACCAGATCAACAATTTTTTCCTGGATAAAAGTATTCTATGTGCTATTCCAGATCATCTTATATCTGAGTCCAAATTCAAATTAGTCCAGCCATTTTTACGTGGTTGATTGTCAAACGTCTAAACATACAACACTTTAATATTTGTAATACGTATAGTATAAGATATCCACAATGAAAAACAACATTCTATTAAAACTAAACTATTAAATTTGAAAAAAATACGTTCTTAATTTGAGTATTATATTAGAAACATCGAGTAAATTTTTACTTGACAAATAAAATGGATATCATATATATTCCCCCTTTTAGTCATATAAACAACAAAAATAAATCGATAAACTCTTATACTACTTACCGAAAATACAATATCTTATATTTGTTTAACGTTCATGATGTCGTATTTTACAATTTATCACAGAACACTTCTGTATTTTTGACATTTTGACGTGCGGGTAGTGATACGCACGGGAGTGACGGGATTCTATTCGAAGTGAGCGCACAATTTTAAATTGTGCGCCCATTATTAGAGGACGTTTTTTGAGATACTGATATATCTTGGGTTTTTACATTAATGGTTGTAAAGTGAAATTAAAATGCAAGTGCATTGTTAATTGCATCTAACAGCTACTGATTTCATAGCAACCATTTTTAACATATAATATATTTTTTAATAAATAATTAAAAAGAAAAGTAATGGACACCTTTCATAAAGGTAATAGAGCCTAATATATTTAAATCCTTAAATTTACGAATACATAACCATAAATATATTTAAGAAAAACGTATTCTTGTCCTCACTTAGGATAAGTTATTTCACAAAAAAGGAATGTTTAAAATTATTAAAAAAAATTCAGTGCTGAATTTATGGTTGTTATAAAAATACTAATTAAAGTGTTTCGGAGTGTGCGTTTTAAAGTGCTCTCAAAATTACCATTTAAACCTGTAATATAATGCGGTGGCTTGCAGAACTATTGCGGAGCTATGCGACACAGAATACACCCGACGCGAAAACACAAGTATCACAGCGCTAGTTACGCTTTCAACTGTCATAGTGCATGCGTCAAGGGCATGCCTCACGTGTGCTGTTGTCTGTGCTGTGACGCATGCCCTTGATAAACGAAAAATCGGATAGTGTGGACATAGCTTTTAGGATTCATCTTTGTCCATAGCTGTTGCTTAGAGAAGGTTAGCTCTAAAAAATTCGGAAAAACCCAACCCCAACAACCTCAATATATTGGAACAAAAAGTAAAAGAAACACTAAGTTTAATTAAAAGACAAAAAGAAAACATTGACATAATTTTTGTTATTACTGAAAAGACTTAAATATCTAGAACATGGTAGCAAATAAAATGGTTCAAAAGGATTTGACATTTTTTTTTGTTTACATGCAACAATCTTGCTAAATGAAGAGAAAGTAACAGAACTCTCACGATCTTAACTCCTGATTCAACATGATATAAAAAGCCTCATTTTGATATATGTCGAATAATTTACTTGATTCCAATCTTAAAATTCAGGAATTAAGTCATGCTATTAAAAAACCGATTCATCTCTGAGTGAAGATATTTTATGAAGTTCAATTCCATTTCATTTTCAATAATGTTATACTTACCACAAAGTAAGTGGTCACCGCCGCCCATGGACAACCAGAAGATTTGCAGTTGCGTTGCCGGCCCTTTAAGAAAGAGTAGGCTCTTTTCTTGAAGGTCCCTAAGTCGTATCCGCTTGGAAAAACCCCTGCCGGTAATTGGTTCCATAGAGGAATAGTGCGGGGGAAGAAGTGCCTCGAGAATTGCACAGTTGTAGATTTCCAGACATCGAGATGGTGAGGATAAAATTTAGAATTTTGTCGCGATGTCCGATGGTGAAATTCTGCGGCAAGAATTAATCCAAACAGTTTCTCGGAACACTCCCCATGATAGATCCGACAGAAGATGCAGAGCGAAGCCACATCTCTACGCAATTCCAAAGAATCAAGCCGATCAGAAATAGTCCTGTTATTGACAATTCGAGTCGCTCTACGTTGTTACTGATTTTTCCCCGATTTTCGAAAACTGAATTTTCATCAGATAATAGGAACTTTTCCGACTATTTTTATAATGACGTCAATATGTCTATGTATGTAAGTATGTGTGTGTGTGTGTGTAAACATCTCATAACTTTTGAACGGCGTGACTGATCAAAACGGGGTTGGCGAAACAGATTTTTTTATTTAACTTCCAGATTAACGTACCGATAGTACTTAACTAAATCTAATTAGATTTTTCCTCAAAAAGCTCCGTTAAATGGCGCAAACTGCATTAAAATCAGCATATCTCGTCTGTTCGGGAGTTATCGTGGACGAAAATGAAGAAAAAAGTGTTTTTGACATAATTTCGAGATTTTTTAACCAATTATTTTTCGACCTACTACAATATTTTAGTTCCTAAAAAATTAAGTCAAATACGGTTTAAAAAATCAAAATTGAATTAAGCTTTTATATCTAAAATACTGCGTGAAATTTCGTAAATTGGGTTAAATCGTTCGATTTATTTGAGATTTATCAATAACAAAAATTAAAAAGAAACTATTTTTGATATTACTTCGACATTTTCAGTGTATAAATTATGTAGTTATGAAAACTTTTTAGAGCTCAAAAATTGCGTTGTTATTCGAAAGTTCCATTTTATTCTCCTTGTCTATGTGTCCCAAATGTATTTTTAATGAACTTGTTATTCAAATGCGGATTTTTGAAGGCGGGCAGCTCTATGCGTGTTCACGTATCGCACAGTACGGCACAGCTGTACGTACTTATTTCAAGGACAGGACCGAGTCACAATACCGGTAGATAACATTACCGTGCCTCAATTTAGCGAATAGTTTTAGGGATAGCCTGCAGAGTCAACCGTGTACAGTTTTTTTTCATATCATAGAACAGATGGCTCTCCTGATGGAAAGAGAAACCATCGCCTACGCCTAGATAATAATATTACGATGCTTTTCTTGTGGCGCGATTTTAACGCCACGTGCATAAGACTACCTTACTCTACAAACCAGAACATGACAGTGACAAACACTGACGCGGCAGGAATAAGTAAAGCGGTGGTACCAGACCCGGGCGAGACTACGCAGAAATCTACCACCTAGTAGCCACGATAGTAGTGACACTCACACACACACAAGAAGAAAAATATGTTGTATCAAGCACGAGAACATATCCTATACTTTTAACGAGCAATTTTGGTATATTTATATTATGTTTTTTTTGTACAAAAAAAATAGTTGTATGTAATTGGTTTCTTTAAAACGGCTCTAGCGATTTTGATAAAATTTTTTATTCAATAGTCTTTCACTACGAAAATTGATCTAGGTAAGTGTCTTCTCCATAATAATCCGTTTTACCAAAAAATAATATCATCCGAGCGGAGCTTGGTCTCCCTAGCTAGTTGTATATTATTTTGCATGATTATAATTTACAATTTTTAAATTGTAAAGTTGAGTAAGTATTTTAGGAGGGAGATGAATGAATAGCTTTTAAACAGATCCTTTAATGAATTTTAATTACATCAAACGAGAGTCGTTACATCGTCAGATTATTTGGCATTATTTCAAAAGACTTTATGAAGCGAGTCAAATTTAAATAATCCTTTTATATTAATTCAAGTAAGATTAAATGTACACGATGAAAGATAAAGTAAGCTGACCTTTTAGTAATCTAATTACTTGACAATTGTAACATTTTGACGGAGTCTCCATCTGCTGGGCTCCAAATATCCATGCTTGCCCAGTTAGACAGGGGCTCTGTGGAGATCTAATGACCCTGGACCAATGTTATTGGCATTTGTCTCTGGGGGGGGGACTGATTATACAATACATTTATTTATTTACTTTTATCACACAACACAAATTTAGCACACTCCCATTGTTATCTACTAGTCTATACGACGGGCCCTACGTATACTGAGTCAACTGTACTTTTAAAAACTTTACAGTACGGCCATTTAAGGTACGACTGATCATTATTGAAATATCGCATTTCATCATACATCATTTTGAATTATATATAATGAGGCCTTTCCAATAAGTAAAAAAAGTTATGTTATTTTAATATTTTAAAAGATATAGATAGGGTCATTGTGGCAACAGTGAGTCAAAGGGGCACACTGAGTCAACACCATATTGGACAGAAAGAGTAAGGCAATAAGTGCGTATTTTTCTTAGATTCGAGTTTTTCTGTAAGCCTTTACCACGCCAGTTAGTGCGTCGCTCAGAAGTATAGGGTACGTCACAGAGAACAATTTGTGATTTGAAAGTGAAAAAGTAGAAAAAATATGTAAGTTTTATTCTTTCTTTGTTCCGTATCTATTAATCTCAGCTGAGCTAAAATCCACTGAGCTATAATTTTAAGGCAATAAATAGTTATGAAGGCCTTATTTATTATATATATTATTATCACAGTAACATTTCTGTTATTACATCATAAAATGAAATTTTCATCAGAGGTATACAGTAAGTCATCTATAAAGTGGGCACAATTGGTCGATCCACTGTGCCCTCTGTGATGATAATCATTATAAGTATGTTATATTTGTTTATAATAATTTTTTTATTATTAAACATTTATTTTACAGATTTATATTAAATAATAATAGTTTTATTTTACAGAATGCCTATGAAACGTCTGTTATGTAGGCAAATAGGTTAAAACACACCAAAGAAAACATGAAAAGTGCTATACTAGAAATTGCATCGTGAAAAAGATAGTGTTGTAGCCAAGGAAAAGAATGTTTCATTTTCAACGCTACAGCATTACGCAGCAAAAGTGAAAGCATCCACAAGTATCGAAAATTTGCAACTTGTGCCATATTAAGACATTAATAACGTTTTTACAGATGAGCAAGAACTAGAACTTACCAAATATCACAACAATTGTGTTCTTATGTTTTACAGCTTGATAATAAAATATCGTCGAAAAGTTGCATATGAAATGGTTGTTATAAACAACAAAATGTCACTCAAAATATCACAGAATCAATGAAATTACAAAATAAAAATTATATTTTTACGTTGACAAGCTAAAAAAGGTATAATTTGTTAGAATCATCTATTTTTTTTAATAAAATTAAAGTCACTTTATATTAAGTCTAACCTAAAAGATTGATTTAATAAAAATATTAGAAGTTACCTATCTTTTTATATTTTAATATACAGGGGATCCACTGTGCCCTCAGTGTTGACCCACTGTGTACCCACCTAAGGACACAGTAGCTCAAAAACCATTTTTAAAAAACTATTAATTATTGAAAAACCAGCAAGTGTATTTAAAAAACTTATTAACCAAAATGCAGCCAAGAAACCTAACTTTCTTTCGTTAAAATTTTATGTCTATAGCACGTTATATATTTTTATTATTTTATGTCTATGCACGCATCAAGTACGGGGCTATGTGATTATAAAAAAGGCATGATCCACTGTTGCCACAATGATCCTGCACTTGTTATATAAATTTTTGTATGTTAAAAATGGATCAACTATCACTTATATACTTATACCTTGGACTATCAAATCTATGCTTTAGAGAAACACAATTTATAGAAGTGTGTTAAAATATATTTTCATATGCTTATTAGATCTACAAATATTCACATAAATTAATATTTTGCTAGAATTTGTTAAGTTGACTCATTCATTATACATTGAACGATTTTAATAATTAGCTATCCATAAGTTGAGTCAAGTGTGCTATGAAATAGGAGAATAATAAAAAAAAGTCCTAAATTTATTGAAAGTTTTATTGTTATTGAAGATACATAAAAAAGTTTTGTTTATATTAACATAACTTGAGGAGATATCGCAAAACTGTAACGGGAAGAAAAGTCCTTTACTTATCTACTCGTATAGATAAAATATGTTAAGAGAGACATTGAATGGCCTTTCTTCTATAAGCAGGCAAGCCCTGTAGAGTAAATAAAAGGGTTGTCATCAAAACAAACTGTTTGTATAATAATGACTACTACTAAAACAAACTGTTTATATATAATACTCCTTTCATTCATTTAGTACAGTAGTAATGAATCTTAATCACAGAGAGAACGTATGTGCAGCGACAGACTACAGTGACTAACGGGTACTCGGTTGGTTTAACGCGGCTGGCAATAACATGAGTGTCATCCGCATATGTTTGTGTCATCTATTGAGCAAATACTATGTAACGAATAGAAAGGTCTAAAATGAATATTTTTGTCTGTTTGAATAAATTACTGAAGATGTTTAGATTTTTTACTGTGTTTTAATTCATTCAAACTACTGGGCTTTATAGTGTATGTGGTTTTACTTTCGTACTTTGTTAACGTTGTAAAATAAGATTATAAATTCATTTTTCAACTATATTTGTACACTAGCTGTTGCCTGCGACTTCGTCCGCGTGGACTTCGTTTACTCCGCACAGCCCCTCCCCCGTAGGTGATAGCGTGATAATATGTAGCCTATATGTTGACGCGACCTGTAAGTAATATTCATACAAAATTTGAAGTAAATCCGTGCAGTACTTTTTGAGTTTGTCCCGGACATACATACAGACAAACAGACAAACAGACAAACAGACAAACAGACAAACAGACAAACAGACAAACAGACAAACAAAAAACTATATTTTTGGTTTCGATATCGATTGTAGATCATGCCCCAAGTAATTTTTTAAAAAAATATTCAATGTACAGTTTTGACTTTCCTACGATTTCATTATATGTATAAATATAGATTGTAAAAGTAGGCTTAAAAAACTAAGGCTAAACAGACTGACATAGCGATATCTTGGAATTTTGATGCAGGAGACGCAGGCAATAACATTTTTTCATTTTCTTACATGACATAGTTAATAAAATAAATGTAACATGCATATATGTAATATAATATTTTTTGAGTTATTCTGAAGCGAAACCTTTAAAATCGGAAAACTACACCTTTCAAATCGGTCAATATTTTAGAGCATATTAATAGCAAATAAATAAATTGGATCGTAAAATCTTGACTATTATTTTGCAACTGTAGTGTAGATTGAGGGGTATGAATTTATTAAATACTAGCTGTTGCCATCGACTTTGTCCGCGCGGACTTTGTTTACTCCGCAATACTCCTCCTCCGTAGGTGATAGCGTGATAATATGTAGCCTATATGTTGACCCGACCTGTTAGTAATATTCATGCAAAATTTGAAGTAGATCCATGCAATACTTTTTGAGTTTACCCCGGACATACATGCAGACAAACAGACAAACAAATAAACAGACAAAAATTATAAAAACTATATTTTTGGCTTCGATATCGATTGTAGATTCTTTTAAAAAATATTCAATGAACAGTTTTGACTTTCCTACGATTTTATTATATGTATAGATGTTAATTATCCATTGAAATCTTACTATTTAAGGACCTAGTATTGCAGTTTTTAGAGTCCCCCGTCCCCCGGCTGCCATCTTGAAAAAGGGATGCAAACACCTTTTTCGCGATATCTCGGAAACTATGTGTCCTACAAAAAGTTCGAAAAGAAAACTTCTGGCGAATCGCTTTGCTTACAAATATGTTCATATAACTTTTTATCCTTATATAACTTTTAATCCAGATTCAAAATGCAACTACAATGAACTCCTAAACTAAACATGTTTTTTAATTAACACTTTTTAATTAGCACTTAATCTGTTTGGACAAACACTCTAGTGCTAGATGATTTCCAGGGTCTCATGATGGAGCCGAAAGTACGTTATGGGAACTTTGGAAAAAAAATAGAGCAACTATGTTGACTTTGGAGCCGTTTGTATCGTTAATATAAGGACTTTGGAGCGGAATGGCTTTCAGTGCCTGATAATAGAGTTGGAAGATGTACCCAAGAACACCTAAGCTAAACTAGGTTAACCCATCAAGTGGGGAATAAATTCGGTTTGTTTTTGCAAACAATTTGGTGCTGGGCGATTTCTATATCTATAGTATCTGCTGATGGAATTGGAACGTAGTCATGGGAAATTCTAAACAAGATAAACCTATCGAGTTTGAGATCCTTTGTTGTATTGTAACAAACATCCTGATGATGCAAGCAGGAAGTCTTTGTAGCCGGATGACTATGGGAAGAAAATAAAAAAAAAATGAAAAGGAAATCAAAAAAATCATAAGAATCATAATCTAACCCAGAAAAAACAATTGAATATGGGTTATTTCGGTTTGTTTTGGCATATTAATTCCTGCCGCCGAATTTCACCACCGGACATCGTGACAAAATTCTAAGTTTCATCCTCACCATCTCGATATTTCGAGGCATTTTTTGCCCCGCACTACTCCTATGTGGAACGAGCTATCGGTAGAAATTTTTCCGAACGGATACAACTTAGGGACCTTCAAATACAGAGCCATTCTTAAAAGGCCGGCAACGCAACTACAAGACCCTCAGTAGTGTAGTTGTTTACTGGGCAGCGGTAATCACTTACCATCAGGTGAGTCTCCTCTCCGTTGGCCCCCTCTTCTATAAAAAAAATATATTTTTAGTGCTATACATTTTTTTAATTTAATAATGGTAATTGAAGATGGCTATAGGAACCTTTGAACTAAACAAGATAAACTCATCGAGTTTAGAATCATTTTTTCTGTTTTGAGAGTTAACTTAGTGCTAGATAATTTCTGTGGCCCTAGAATGAAGCAGGAAGGAGGAAATTTAAATCGAGCAGCGCCATGTTTTGGGGCTTATTTGGTTTGTCCTAATAAAGACTGGAAGAGAATGGCTTTCAGTTTCTGGACATAATACTGGAAGAATTCTATGATATGTCCCTAAACCAGATAAACTAATCGAGTATGGGCTAATTGGGTTTGTTTTGGCATACTGTTTGGTACTGGATGATTTTAAAATCTATTGATGTAACTGGAAAATGGCTGTAGGAAATTTTTTACTAAACGAGATAAACCCATCGCGTTTGTACTTATTTGTTCTGTTTTAACAAATAATCTGGTGTTAGATGATTTCCAGGTTCTCACGATAAAATGAGAGAAAGTCATGGAAATGAAAGAACGAATGAATGAAAATTGAGTTGCACCGTCGATTTTGGTCTCGTTTGATTCATTCTTTTAAGGATTGTTGAACGGGATGTTTAGTCGGGTGATAGAGCTGGAAGAAGTACATTAAATCTATTAAGCTAATCTACATAATGCCATCGAATGTTGGCTAATTCGGTATATTTTGGCAAATACGTAGGTGCCGGATATTTCTTAATTTTCTTCGATATAATAACTGAAAGGTGGCCATCGGAGATTGGGCTGATATCGTTGGATTTTATTACCAGGAGATTTGCAGGGTTTGATAATTGAACTAGGAAGTGGCCATGGAACTCCTGCACTAAACAAAATAAGCCCATTGAGTGTGGTCTCATTTGTTATATTTTTACATAAACTATGAATCAAAATGATTCCCAGGGTTACATAGTGTAGCTGGAAGTTATGGGAGCTTTGCGCTAAAACAATGCAAGCTCATTAAGTAAGGATCCGTGCTAACCTTTAGCTAAAACTACAAGATCTCCTTTCGAAGATCATGAGGTTTTTTCACGTTCATAAGACCTCGCCACAAGACAGCAATGCACCATTAACATCTTTGGTATCTATAGGTGATGGTTAACTTCTTCCATCAGGAGATCCATCTGCTTGTTTGCTATCTTATGATATAAAAAAAACATGGCCCTCTTTAAAGTAGATGTTACGAACCTAAATCCAAATTTATACGAAAGTCAGTGCTGTGTTGGCCAAATTACATGTGTAGCCATATATTGGATTATATCGCTTGAAAGAGGCAGTATACTGAAAGTCAATATCATGGATTTGGACCATAACTCCAAGATGATAATCGTGGAAAATTTGTGTAGGAAAGTTTGTAAATTTAAATTTATTTTATTTTCGAGTACCATACAATTTTTTTTAAAGATAAGCTCGCTTTTGTACCTTTTTAAAAATATCTCTTACTGTAATCTTTTTGTTTTTTTTTTTGTTGTGTACTATAAAGTATTAAATAAATAATATAGTGGCTACTGTAAAAAATAGTAAAATTTAAAGAAATATTGAAAATAAGGAATATATTAGGAATGCTCCATTTACCGTGATAAGTAGTTGACTGGTTGAGAGAGCCATCTGCTTGCTTGCTACCTTATGATGTAAAAAATATACTGTTTTACGCACGTTAGACCTTGTAGCAAAAATAGCAATCTCATCTTTTACTGATAATAACCGATAAAAACTAAATAGGTACATTCTACATTTTAGTATTCAAAAATGAATGGTGCCAAAACTTCAATATTCCTGTCAATTTGAGGTTAAACGTTTTCCATACAAAGTTTTGATACACCTTTTTAAGTTATTTGCAATGAGTTCGAACTTATTATGACTTAACATAGCCCTTATTTATTCTCCTATTTACGCCGCAAAAGAAATATTTTACAATATACTAACCTGGAAGTACATTATTTTAGTCTGATAATGTTGTCTAATTTTATGTTTTTGTATTAGTGTAAATAATTTTGACATTGTGCGTTTGCTATGTTGTCAAACCGCGCGTGTAAACAGGTACACGATATTTTGTGAGAGCAGTATCGCTATAGGTATGCGTTGTTGCCAGTCCGGTTGACAGAATCCAGGTTGAAAATATAGAAAAATTTAACTATGTAACACATGCGATTCAGTGATACCAGATTCTACCGATCTATCATTTTAGTTACTTTCAAACTATCTACTATTCATTAAAATTGTTATAATATATTATATGATATTTTGGATTTTTTCTTATGAAATGTATATTTTAGATGTACGTCGTTAAAAACGTCATAATAATACAGTAAATTTAGTTTCAATGACAATTATAGTATGCTCGGGCCTTTAAAGGATAGACCAACTACCATTCTGCCATGCATGTCGTAAGTGGCAATTGATTATCCATGCAAGTCATAGCCATCGTGACTAGTAGGTGTTAGAATTCTGCATTGTCTCACCTGGATCTGGTACCACCGCCTCACTAATTCCTGCCAAAATAGCGTCAGTGCTTGTCACTGTCGTGTTCCGGTTTGAAGGGTGAGGTTGCCAGTAAACTTATGCATGTGGCATTAAGACCTCACTATAAGATAGCAACGCACCATTAATATTTTTGATATCTATAGGCGATGGTTATCTCTTCCCATTAAGAGACCCATTTGTTTGCTATTTTATGATAAAAAAATAAAAATAAAGAAACATTTTTGCTACAAGTTCAACAATAACCACGAAAAAGTGGTATGTGAGAAACTGTAATCCTTGAACCTTCAACAATAAAAGCCTTGTTATTTAAAAAATCTGAAATACCTGAATATATACCAAGTTACGGTACAAGAAAATCGTAAAATTAGTACTAAACTACTAACTAGTAACAAATACTTGACAATGACTTCACAGATAAACTTCATAATAATCGCTAATGTTTAATTAGTAATTAGTTATTGCTGTTCGTTAGTCTCGCTAAAACCCCAGAACGGCTAAATCAATTTGGCTAATTTTGGTTTTGAATTAATTGTTGAAGTCCTGGGAAGGTTTTAAAGGTGAGAAAATATAGAAAAAAATAAGATTAGTTGAAAAGGCTGAACAACGTTTGCCGGGTCAGCTAGTCTTATATATTTTTTTGTCATAGAATAGCAAAGAAGCATAATATATTTCTTCTAATATATTTATTATTTATTTATTTATTTATTTTACGTCATAAGATAGCAAACAAGCAGATGGGTCTCCTGATGGAAAGAGTCAACCATCGCCTATAGACACCAAAGATGTTAATGGTGCGTTGCTATCTTGTGGCGAGGTATAATGCCACATGCATAAGTTTACCGGCTACCTTACCCTCCAAACCGGAACACGACAGCGACAAGCACTGACGCTATATACCCAGCTAATCATATAAACTAGAAAAATATTACTTGCGCGTTGCTATAATATATGTGGCAAGGTTGGAAAGCCTCCTTTGAAGAAAAGATCGTCTGCCATTTTGCCAGTCAGTACAATCATGACTACTAAGTACTAGGTGACTATCACCTGAACTCTATGAGTTCTGTACTCTCAACCATCACCCTGTTAGGCATATACTTCATTTGCTATCACTGCGTCTAGCCATGTATCCTGCCTATCGCCACTGGAGTTTGTTTTTTAATACGGTGATGGATTTCGACCATTTTGCTCCTTCTACGGATCTCGACGTTCATCTATTGTAGAACATATGAAATTTTGATGTTTATCTGTTTTTTGTGTGCTCCTATATAAATGAATATAGTTTGGTTCGGTTTAGTTGCCTTTAGTTTGGTGGCTATTTTAGAATAATTTATGTTTTGTTTCTAATGACAACATTTTTGCAGTATGTCTAACTGCTTCACATTAAACACGAAGGTTGCAAGTTTGTTTATATCTTTGAAGTGATAAACCATATTGTGCTACCAAACATAAGGTCGGGTAATAATTATGCAGGTATTAAATAATTTGGTTTTATTTTTATATTTTTATCTATCTTATATTTGTCAAGTCCCAGTACCTTGCTTAGCCATTTGTTATTTATTTATTCTACTTTCTATTTTTTGCAGTATCTTTTTGTGATATTAGTTTGTATGGAACCGGAAATGCCAGATAAATGTATTCATCGACTATACATTACATAATATGTAATGTATAGTCGATGAATGATGATGAATACATATTATGTAATGTATAGTCGATGAATATATTACATAATATGTAAAAGCAAATTAAAAAAACCTTATAAAGTCAAGCATATGATGCCTGACTAACCGATGATAAAAGAAAATGCCAAAATATTGGCTTTATGCAAAATAGGTAATAGGAAGAGTCAACTTGCTCTTTGTCTACATTTTTACCTATCTATAACTATTTATTTAAAAATGAAAAAATTTGAACGTGAAAACTGGCAACAACCAATAACTATAATAGAAATGATGATAGAAATAATGATCCCTAAATTAATATATAAATAATAATAAATTAATCAGTAGGAATCAACAAGAAATTCGTCCTTCCTGAGTTGCTGCAAAAATGTAAAAAATGAAAAATGTTTGTACTATATACATTGATATATAAAAAAAATCCAAGATGCACAGTTCCGAACAAAACTGACACTTAAAAGTGTCCCTAATTTCATTTAAATAGTTATAGATATGGCAAAAACATATGTCTTTGCATATCATATCGTAATCGCAAGATTTATAGTTGTTTTTAAAAAGCAATCTACAAAAAGAAATAAAATTGTCAGTGTCGCGACCGATGCGATTCTTTTTGAATGAGCGCACAATTTTAAACTGTGCGCTCATTTTTGGAGGACGTTTTTGAGACACTGATTGTGTATCTTAGGTTTTTTATATACGAGTATTAGTAATAAATTTTAGAAAAAAGTTCGTTTAGCTGCATGGAATAATAATATTATCAAAACAAATAATTTGATAACAGGTATTATCTGGTTATAATAAAAAAAATATAATAAAATAGGACTCGAACCCCGGATCCCTTACATAAAATCCCGTTACTGACAAAATTGCGCTATTTAGTTATCGGTCAGAACAGTAAATTTTGTTGTAGAGTTATTACAGTTTTAAATTTATGTACGTGTGCGTGGTACTAGTGTATTTATATTAGCATATTATATTCTATAGCAGTCCGGCGTAGGGATGTGACGACCCCATCGCCCACCGGAGGGATGATTTTTGTTACAAAAATTATTCTGTCGGTGCAGTCAGTCGATTAGTGGTAGTGCCATGCTGTGCTTACAGCGGAATAGGCCGGCACGCCCGGGGAGATACCACTCTTTCACTTAACACCGATGTGAAGTAACAGCATAGCTGTTGCGTTTCGTCTGGTTTGTGATAGTCCCGGAGGCCTACTTCCCCCTCCCCCGCATACATGAAAGCGCAATTTAAAGGTGTTTTACCCCAGGGGGGTACCACTTGCACTAGCGGTGGAGAATCCCCCTCTGGGCGTCCATGCTCTGGATTGCTTGAACAGCCAAATCATGGACGCTCAGGCTGCCCTGCGTACTCTGGGGGGGGCAAGATTGCGCTCATTAACCACACTGCACGAGGCAAACGAAGCAAGGAACTTAAGGTATCCCCCACCACGCTTGTCGTGGATTTTTGCAACATTAGGGGGCTTCACTCAAACCTTAACGCCGTCCATTACCACCTCGAGACGGCTAAGCCGGCCTTGCTTTTCTTGACCGAGACTCAGATATCTTCTCCGGCGGATACTTCCTACCTCGCCTGTCCGGGGTACAAATTGGAACATTCCTTTGTACCGCGGGCTGGTGTGTGCGTATACGCCAGAGAAGATATCTGCTACCGGCGCCTCGGCAGTCTTGAAGGTCGGGACCTATCCATCTTATGGTTACGCGTAGACTGCGACGACCATCCCCGCATCTACGCGTGCCTATACAGGTCCTATAGCGGGAATATCGAAGTCGACCGGCTCGTCGAGCATTTGCAATTAGCTGCAGATTCCGTGCTTCAAAGGACACCTACCGCAGAGATCGTGATCCTAGGTGATTTTAACGCCCATCACACTGACTGGCTCTGCTCACGTACAACCGATCACGCGGGGAGGTCTTTTCACGATTTTGCTTTGGCGTATGGTCTTACGCAACTGGTTACTTCACCTACGCGAATTCCAGATGTGGATGACCATGCACCTTCAATGTTGGACCTTCTACTGTCTTCTCACCCGGATCAGTATCGAGTATCAGTGGACGTTCCTCTCGGTTCGTCTGACCACTGCCTGATCCGGGCCAAAGTGCTGGTTACGCGCCCGTCACGGCCTCCTTTTGTGGGCTGCCGCCGCGTTTGGCATTATAAGTCAGCAGATTGGGACGGGATGCGGTCCTTCTTTGCATCCTACCCTTGGAGGCGAACATGCTTCTCGTTGGATGATCCGGATGTCGTTGCTGATTCTGTCGCTGATGTGGTGCTACAGGGTATGGAACTTTACATTCCGTTCTCTGCGGTTCCCATCGGTGGCAAGTCTCAGCCTTGGTTTGGTCGCCACTGCAAGACGGCTGCGCGCCGAAAGCAGGAGTGCTACCGGGCCTGGGCTGCTGCATCGGCATCGTGTGATGAAAAAACCAGCGCTTTAAGAAAGGAGTATAATAACGCCTCGAGGTCCTTCAAAAGAGTCATCGCCAGGGCAAAGTCGGAGCACATTGGCAGAATTGGTGAGAGATTAGTTCGCCTTCCTTCGGGCACCCGTGCGTTTTGGTCTCTCGCCAAGGCTGCCTTAGGGAATTTCTGTCAGCCGTCCCTTCCATCCCTGCACAGAGAAGATGATTCTCTGGCCCACACCGCGAAGGAAAAGGCTGATCTCCTGGGCTCATTCTTTGCGGCTAACTCGACTCTGGATGACCAAGGAAACACACCGCCTACCATCCCGCAGTGTGATAGCAATATGCCTGAAATAAAATTCCATCAGTCGTCAGTGCGCGAAGCACTGTTTTCCTTGGACATCTATAAGTCATCTGGGCCGGATGGCATCTCTCCGATAGTGCTTAAAATATGTGCTCCAGAGTTGACACCGGTACTGACATGTCTGTTCCAACTCTCCTACTCATTTGGCGTAGTACCGAAATCGTGGAAGACGGCCTTAGTGCACCCTATACCTAAAAAAGGTGATCGCTCGAATCCGTCAAACTATCGGCCGATAGCCATTACCTCCTTGTTCACCAAAATCATGGAGAAGATAATTAACTGCCAGCTTTTGAAGTATTTAGAGGAGCACCAGCTGATTAATGACCGCCAGTACGGTTTCCGTCGCGGTCGATCGGCTGGTGATCTTCTAGTATACCTTACACATCGCTGGGCGCAGGCAGTTGAGTCCAAGGGGGAGGCATTGGCTGTTAGTTTAGACATAACGAAGGCCTTTGATAGGGTTTGGCACAAAGCGCTTCTTTCAAAGCTTCCTTCTTATGGGCTTCCCGGGAAATTATGCAAGTGGATCACCAGTTTTTTGGCTGATCGGAGCATCAAAGTCGTAGTCGACGGTGCGTGCTCCGACCTTAAATTTGTCAATGCTGGTGTTCCGCAAGGCTGCGTGCTATCGCCTACACTGTTTATTCTGCACATCAATGACATGTTGCGAATTAGTAATATTCATTGCTATGCAGATGACAGTACTGGTGATGCTTTGTACTCCGGTCATAGCGGTATTTCTCAGGACCACGTCAATGAGAATCGGGACAAGCTAGTGTCTGAAATCGAGACTCAGCTCGAAAAAATCTCGGAATGGGGTCGACTCAACTTAGTCCAATTCAACCCCAGGAAGACACAGCTGTGTGCGTTTACCGCTAAAAAGTCGGCCTTTGTCGTATCACCTCGCTTTGAGAACACTCTCCTGACAACCTCAGCCAATATTGGAATTCTTGGCGTTGACATATCGAGCAACGTTCAGTTCTGTGATCATTTGGAAGAAAAGGCTAAATTAGCCTCAAAAAAGCTCGGTGTGCTCAGTAGAGCGAGACAGTACTTCCTGCCTTCTCATCGCTTGCAACTTTACAAAGCGCAAATTCGCCCGCACATGGAGTACTGTTCTCATCTCTGGGCGGGAGCTCCGCAGTATCAGCTTCTTCCACTTGATCGCATTCAGCGTAGAGCGGTTCGAATCGTTGACGACCAAGTAATCTCCAATCGGCTTGACTCCTTGGCTTTACGCAGAGATGTAAGTTCGCTTAGCATCTTTTACCGCATTTATCATGGAGAGTGTTCCGACGAACTATTTGGATTGATCCCTGCTGTTGAATTTCATCATCGGACATCGCGGCAAAACTCAAAGTTCCATCCTCATCACCTCGATGTCTGGAAATCCACAACTGTGCGATTCTCTAGGCACTTCTTACCACGCACTACTCCTCTGTGGAATCAATTACCGGCGGGGGTGTTTCCGAACGGATACGACTTAGGCACCTTCAAGAAAAGAGCATACTCCTTCTTAAAATGCCGGCAACGCAGCTGCAAGACCTCTGGTGATGTGGCTGTCCATGGGCGGCGGTAATCACTTACGATCAGGTGAGCCTCCTGCTCGTTTGCCCCTTTTTTCTATAAAAAAAAAAAAAAACTTATTTGGATTTTAAATCACCTTTTCTTTAAATGTACATTATTTATTGAGAAAATTATATTTGGAGTATGCTAAGAACCACTTGGAAAATTCGCAAAACTACATAAAACATACTTTATTTCTTGCTAACTGTATTAAAATAAATAATAACACTTTCTCGTGGAACAACGCCACCTAGTTAATAATGTTGCTTAGCTAGACGAAACGTTTAACCTTAATGACTATCACTCGTAATTTTTCATAATGGAGACTGTCAACATTACGTACTTTTCGTGGCTCAAGTATGTTAATACATAAGCATCAGACTTTGGACTGAAACTATGATTAAAAATAAATATTCTGATTAAAATATTGAACTCGGGTCCTTATAATAAATAAATAAATATTCACGGAATAGATTACACTGACTGATCTAACCTCAAAGTAAGCAAATTATTTGCTTGTGTTATTGGTGTTAGTCAACGACACTAATACATAGAAATACATATATAAATACTTTTAGATACATAATAAACACCCAAACCCGGAAATGCAAACATTTATGCTCATCACAAAAATGCTTGTCCCCGTCGGGGATCGAACCCGAGCCCCGTTGCTTGCGGGGACCAACGGGGCAGTCAAATAAGTAATAAATAAGTGGGGTGTAGTAGTATCTTAACACCTTTACTTGTACTGAGCTGCCAGTCGGCTTGTAGATATTACAATGCGGCAACCTTAGTCTCAATCACTCTCCACAATCTCTTCGCTAGTGACTCCAAGAAGCTGTAATGTGCACAGCGGCCACACCCTGGTAACCATGTCGACCCGGGGGCTAAACCTAGTGAAGGGTAAACTGCGTAATACGCGATTCCTTCCTTGGCTGACCCCCCAGAAATAGCACACAAGTCTTCTTCGGCGCTAGTAGGCAGGCACCGTCAGTATGACTACCCACCTGGCTGCAACGGCGGGGATGCAAAGCATCTGTGTAATGCTGAGGGCGTACATAAGGGTCTGAAATTATATGCGGCCATACACTGCATCTTTTATCTTTAGAAGACGAGAGAGTGGAACTGTAGGTAGCGCAACTGCTTATCCACTAAAATGTATTCCCCCGCAGATGACCTTGGCTACGTTAGAAGGAATGGGATTATATCTAGCTAGTCAGAAGAAGCTCATTTTCAGTTTTCTGTGCAACTGGATATTCCGCAAACCAATCCTCCTAGTTCACCAGTGACGCCAGTGAAGACCACTGTTAATAAATCTCCTCGTAGGCAAAGACGTAGGTAAATGTAATTGTTGTAACCATTTTGTAGGCACCTGTTCAGAACTTATATTTATTATGCTAAGTTAGTGTTCTAAAGGTTAAAAGCTTCTAAATTTTATTAATTTTCGTGGTATCCTGTTTTACGACATTTATGTATACAATGTTAATTTAAATTGATGGTATGTCGACGCCCTGCATTATATGTTTGATTGAGGGTAATATATTTTCTTGGCTTATTATTATTTACAGTGTTCGGGTATAAAAATAACATAGTATTTTTATAAACACTTTTAAATACATTTGTAAATAGTTTTAACTTGGCATTTGCTATAGATGACAGTTGTGACAGGTGTCAGTCGAAAATGTAATGACATAGAGTTTGACAGTGTAACATAAGGATATAGTTAAGGTCTTTTTATCATGCGGCTTATAGACTCGAGATATTTTGTATGCTGTCATCTATACGTTTTTATTGCAAATAAATTTTCAGCATAACGTTCGTTCTTTTACCGTATAAAAGTGATGTTAATAGATATTGATAATATTTTACGTTAATAAATGACGATATTGATATACTAGATAATAATTTTCTATCCTGCTCTTCGTTTGATACTGAATTTTTGAGCGCTGGCAGCGATGTGTCTCTTGATACTTCATTAAATAGAGAACTATGTTCCATATTTTCTAGCTTCCCAAATAATTTTAATGTAGTTCACATTAACGCTCAGAGTATTCCTAGTCATTATTCTGACCTTCTAGCGGCTTTCAGTAGCAAAATTGTTGATGCTGTTCTTGTTTCTGAATCTTTCTTAAAGCCTTCCCTTTCATCTTTTCAATTTGCCTTACCGGGTTTTGTACTTATTCACAACGATCGCACGGGCAAAGGTGGCGGAGGTGTCGCCATCTATCTTCATTCGGATATCCCCTACAGGATTCTTACTGTTTCCCCTAGTGAATACAACGATACCGCTGAATACATTTTTTTGAAATATGTCTGAATCATACTAAATGTCTATTATCTGTCATTTATAGTCCTTCTTTACATGTTAATTATTTCTCTACGCTTGATAGTTTACCCAACGATTTTCGACCTAAAACATGTTTTAATCCTAGGAGATTTTAACACATGTCTGTTAAAAACTGATACTCGCTCTCGCCAACTACTTTCTTTTCTCTCTGCAACTCATAAGTCTCCGAACTGTTCCCCCTCTCTTTTAAATTTAAAGATTGTCTCACAACCATCGTGTGTCAACACTCATGGTCAAATCCCTTTATATTTTTCTTATCACGATTTAATCTTCCTCTCGTACAGAATTCGGATACCAAAAGTAATAACTGTCTTCTCTTTTCGTCGATCTTTTAAGAACATTAATTCTGATTCTCTAATAGAGGATGCCAAAGCCATTGACTGGTCTCCGGTATTACAGTCATGCTCCAATTAAGAGAATCAAAATTAAGCATAAGCCACCCTGGTTAACTGATGGTATTAAAAAGGCTATGGCTGCAAGAGATCGAGCAAATCGCCGGTACAAAAAGCTGCCTACAGATTATAATTTGGAACAGTATAAGCTTTCTCACAACAAATATAACAAACTTTGTCGTTCTGCTAGGCGTCGTTACATTCAGGACACTATCGTCAATTCTAATTCTCAAGATGCTTGGAGATTCCTTAAATCTCTAGATGTCGGTAAGATTCAAATTTCTGGTGATAGTTTTTCCGATTTAGATACCCTAAATACTCATTTTCCCACTCCTCCAATTTCTTTAGATAATGTTACCAAAACTGCTACTCTCAACTCCCTTTATGCTTTTAATCCTCCTAGCTGTACCATTTTCTTTTTAAAACCCGTTTCTGACGAGGTGGTTAAGAAGCATATTATGTCCATTTCTTCCGGAGCAGTAGGTAACGATAACATTTGTTCTAGAATGATTTCACTTATCATTCCTCAAATTCTTCCTATTATCACCCACATTTTCAATTTTTCATTTTCATCAAATTCATTTCCTACCACTTGGAAATTACCCAATGTTATTCCTCTTCCCAAAACTTCAAAGCCTATTGATGTGTCCCATTATTTATTCCATTATTACTCATCCAATTATTACTGCCTTTTCTCTAAAAGGTTTTAGAAAGCATTGTACAATCTCAATTAGCTGAGTACCTCTACACTAATAAGTTGCTAAATCCGTATCAATCGGGATTCAGGCCTGGTCGTAGCACTGTCACCGCACTTATAAAGGTTTCTGATAATATCCGTTCAGCAATTGACTCAAAACATCTTACTTTGTTAGTATTACTGGACTTAAGCAACGCTTTTAATTCGGTAGATTTTGACATGCTTCTTGGGATTTTGCGTTATATTAACTTTTCTGCTTCTTCGGTTCGGTTCTTACCTTCGGGGTCGCAAGCAGCGTATTCAATGTAGAGAGTCGCTTTTCAACTGGCTTGATCTCACGGCTGGCGTACCCCAAAGTGGTATTCTCTCTTCTCTTTTATTTTCTGTTTTTATTAATTCTATAACTTCATATATGTCATCCAATTTCCATCTTTATGCTGACGATCTACAGCTTTACCGACATTTTACTATCGAGCATTTAACAAATGCTGTAAACTTGATCAATAAATATCTAGGGGCTATTTACTCTTGGGCCCAGTCTTATGGTTTGTGTGTTAATCCGAATAAATCCAAAGCTATTATTATTGGCAGTAGATATATGTTAAACTCTTTAGATAATTTCAATTTGCCACCGGTAGTATAAAATAATTCTATTATCTCATATTTCAATCAGGTTACAAATTTAGGTGTCATTTTTAGCCCCGAATTGTCATGGGAAGCCCATATTAATAATTTGTGTAAAAAAATATACTTTGCCTTTCATTCTTAAAATACTTTAAAAAACTTTCTCCCACTCAAGACTAAAATTACTCTCATTCATGCTCTAATTTTGCCTATTTTAGATTACGCCGATTCTTGCTTTCTATATGCTACCTAAGAGCTTGTTAACAAACTTGAAAGACTCCAAAACTTATGTATTCGTTTTGTGTTTGGCTTGTGCAAATATGACCATGTGTCAAACTTCAAAGCCCAGCTTAAGTTACTACCTATTCGGCTTCGTAGGAATACTCATATTTTGTGTTTAATTTATAACATTTTGTTTAATCCTGCAGCTCTTCCATACCTGCGCGAGCGTTTCACATTTCTACATTCCCTTGATTCTCCCTGTCGAAAATCTGTGCGTCCTTTATTAAAATTTCTCGAGTCTCATTCCCAAGCTTATTCTCGCTCATTTACGGTTCAGGCCGTTAAACTATGGAACTCTCTTCCGTTCACCATTCGTAACAGCCCGTCTCTACCAGTGTTCAAAAAAAGTCTAAGAAATTACTATTTTTCTTTAAAATAAGTTTTGGTTATTTGTAATTATTTAATTTATTATATTTAAGTTTTAACTATCGTGTTTTAAAGTGTTGTATGTTATGATTTACTTTTAGTTTTGTGCACAATGTCTGCTGCTTCTACTTAATAGCTTCATAAGTTGGGTAGGCGGGAAGAAATCTTTATACTGTAGTGATAAGTCTACCTTTGTACGATTTTCCTTTCGTTTGTGTTATATTATTTACTGTTGTGTACAATAAAATATTAAATATTAAATAAGAATAGACTAACTGCCGTTCTGCCAGGCAGGTCGTAAAAGGCGACCGATTGGCTATGCAAGTCACTAACATCGTGGCTACTAGGTGGTAGAGTTCTGCATTGTCACGCCCGGGTCTGGTACCACCGCCTTACCTATTCCTGCTGCAATAGCGTCAGAGCTTGTCATTGTCGTGTTCCGGTTTGGAGGGTAAGATAGCCGGTAAACCTATGCATGTGGCATTAGACCTCGCGACAAGATAGCAACGCACCATTGGTGACGAGCGATGGTTGACTCTTTCCATTAGGAGACCCATCTGCTTGTTTCCTATCTTATGATGTAAAAAAAATATTTGTTCGTTTTATTAATGTTTCATAGAATAATTTTGTGGTTGTTCGAATCGCCTTATCTGCAGATATATAAGTATCAGTGAAGAATTTATTACATTTAACATCTTTCGGCGGACCGTGCTGTCTCTTTCTCTTTGTGTCGTATCTTTTTTTATATCGTTCAAGGGTAATTCTCGCTCGAGTGAGCCCGGTTTATACAGTAACCACATAATATGCAAAAAAAGACTGTAAGAAATTTGTTTCCCTACTTTTACCGGTGTTGTAACTCTTAATGTACCAAATCTAGTTATAAACACAAAAAAAAGTCTAAACAATTATGTAAAATCCAACAAGTATAAGCTACGTATCTGACTTTTCATCTATGACACGTTGTTGAAATGACTTGGACGCTATAAATGACATTTCCAATGGGGGACGTGACGTACATTACAACTTGACTTTATGAATACTTACGCTTTGTGACTAAAATTACCTCAATCACTACACCAAACAATATACCAAAATATAACCTACCGCAGAAGAACTGGATAACTAAAAGTATAATTGAAGGGATAGTTAGCTAGTCATAATATATTTACAACACGACTTATTTTGATAAACTTTTGAAAAATTTTGCAGATACCCTCGTTTGTACATTACGTACTATTAATACATTGTAACTGTTTCTTTTTATGTGAATTCTAATTTGATTCTATTGGGTAGTAAATTCTTAATTCATTTATACCATAGACAGACCTAATAATTATTGGAATAGCTTAAAAAGGCCAGTACAAATGAATGTACATTAAATAGATGTAATTTAGAAAAAGAGTGAGTAAAATGGTTAGCGATACTAGACATATTATGTACTACTGTAATTAATTTAGTGAATAAAAAAATAAAGCAAAAGGGCATGAGTCCAAACAGTGTATAAGATACAATTTTTTACCGTCATCGTTTTGTCCAAATATTTATTCATTTAATTATTTAAATTTTTGCATACTTTCAGTTCAATGGACGCTCTAATTCTCATTGTAATTCTTTACCAGTCAATCCCAAACAATATCAATAAAATTTGGGTACGTGCCGATAATTATAACATGCAATATAGAAATATAAATAAATATGTATAAACTTTACAATAAATGCCATAATATATATTAAGTATATATAATTTAAACTCAACCATTATTTTAATACATCACAAAAAATACTATTGGTCCCACCAATTAAAATTAACAAAATGTAAAAGGTAAAAAATTAAAATAGAAAAATTAGTAAATATTTGAGATGACATAATATGTACTTAATACACTTAATATAATTAAAAACATAAATAATTGTGAGTTCTTAGTTCTCAAAATCAGAATTCTGATTTCAAAAACATGTAGAAAAATCCCCTACTATCTTTTGTTTAACTCACTCATTCACTCTCTATATTATGAGGTTAAAAAATTAATATGATGAAATGCTTGATATTTAATAATTAAATAAAGAGCATTAGTTAAATGTTCTCTATTCATGTTGTTTTTTGTTTTCACCCTCAGAACTTCGAGGCTGCTACTGAAAAACCAAGCTAGATCCGTGGGACATGGATCACGCAGGTTGGCCGAGTATTAACAACCGCGCATAACGACAAGTACTAGCCTGCCAGATGTGTGGCGCACCTGTGTTATGCACCTGTTATGCGAGATTATGACATCATAACAACAATGGACAAAATATATAGCGAAGAATGATAGAAATAGGCGGGGGATAGCATGTTTTTGATTTATTGTAATTCTATCGCTTCTTGAGGGCGTTACACTATCTAAAAATTATAATGTGTATGTAGAAGTGATTCAAGTGTTTTATTCGGCCAAAGTGCTTCGCGGTAATAATATTGTTAAATGAAAAACGATGATAAGGTCGCCACCCGTTTCTCTTACCGACAAATTGATGAATCTTGTTAATATAAGCATCTATTGACACTAGTTTTCACTCTGCCTGTTTCACACAGCAACCAGCTCAATAATATTACTTTAATTTATAAATGCTAAAGAGACTTTAAGTCCTTATCTTTGTTATTATTTAACGGGTTCTTATTGCGATTTTTTTCAGTTATTTCCTCGATACTTGGATGCTGTTCAATAATAAAGATAAGTTTTTTTAACCGCCTTTGTGGTGTAGTCGTCCGGTGTCGGAGTTAACCACATGAGGTCCCGGGTTCATTTCCTGGGTCGGGCGATTTAAAAATGTGTTTTTTCATTTTTCTGGCAAAAACAACATTCCCCGGAATCGGAAAGTGTCCGGTTGGCGATAGGCTAGCCACCTACCCACCTAGCCACATTGTGGGACCAAGTATCTTTGGCTAATCGTGGGTGTACTTGTTGTACCTCTGCCTACCCTTTCGGGGATACGGGCGTGAAGATCCTTTTTTTCAAACGTGAAAATTAAAAATGTGTTTAAAACTTATAACTACAATTTTATTTTTACTATATTTCAGGAATATTACTTGTATATAGGTCTAGCTTTATTTAGTACACTATAAACGTCACAAAATGTTGAATATAAAAATTCTTTGCCGTTTTAAATAAAGAGCTAAGAGTTCATGAGCGATTACGTCATAAAGAATGAAAAATGACTTAAAATCCGGCCACCACTCTGAAATGTTGCTGCGCCGCACTCAAGATGAATTGTTAAAAATTGACGTGAAGATTAGTTTCCATAAAAGAAAATCTTACAATTCAGTTTTCGAAAATCTTTCATAAAAACATTGATTTTAATAATGTACGTGAAAATACGTAGGTAATTGTTAAAATCTTTTTCAATTTTAAAGTACAAATAGTGTTTTAGAGAGTGTATTTACTAAACAAATGCTTACATTTCATAACATAAAATAAAATGGAAGTACACTTACAACTTCAAATAAATCTATCAGTATTAGATTGAAATTTATTTAAAATGTTACGAATGGCTATATTTTAATAAGTAAAGAAATATATAAAGCGTTGTAAATATGTAAATTGAAGGCATTTTCCCACAAGGTTCACGTAGTTAGTGGTAGATAAATGATTTTCATCTACTTATATCTTTGCAAAACACAAAATATTACACTTATAACACTTATAACAAAAATTACATTTTTTGGTTTATTTTTTCGTTAGAAAATATTTATTATATATAATATTATTAAATTAATGTTTATTTTCGGAAGAAAATATTAATGTATAAATAAATGTGTGATCCTGAAATTTTATTTCAAGTACGCGCGACATCTTAATGTTATTTAAAAATTTAATGATCGTTTAAAAAAAATCAAAACTGTCACAGTCGTCTGAGTCTGAGACTGTTGTAAGGTCGCCTGTTTATCACATAATTTTAAGTCAGCAGTTTAAAAACAAATCAGATAAATATATCAGTATTGTATGTATTATATTGAAATTCTTTCTTTATTTCAAATAATATACCTTAATGCTACTATTACTATGACATAATATTTTTATAAAGGTTTGCATGTTTTGTTTAATAAAATATACAAACAATATATATTAAATACAAAAAAAGGAGATTTACATGCCAGTTATTGGTGAAGTAATGTTAGTCTTTATTTAATTAAGATATTTTTATATGCCTATTTCATGTACATAAACAATTACTATGATTATTTGGATAAGTGTCTCCTAAGAATAAAAATAATGAAAATGGTAATGGGGACTAAGGACGTAGTGGCAAACTGGTGGTGCCTGCTTTATGCAAACGATTTTGTGTTTTAGGATTCAAATTCAACTAAGTTCCATACACTAATCACGGTTATAAAGGCGATTGGATGATTATGGGCTAACAATTAAGTATGAAGTAAACTAAGGTACAGGTATTTGAAATTGAAGTAACCAAAACGGATCTAAGATTTGCGGTTGATGATGTCGTGTTAGAACAAGTGAATAGGGTTTGTATATTTTTCAATTATTTATTTATAGTCGTATACAACGAAGTACATAGGTGGACTTAATCCCAAGTGGCATTCTCTACCAGTCAACCTAAACTAATCACATAATAAGACTACTAGTAAATATAAGTATATGTTATTTATTATATATTCTTACCTACATACAAAACACAGACACACAACCGAAGTAAATTATACTTCATGTATTACCGAAACTTACATAATACACATAAAAATAGATATACATGTTTAATACATATTATGTGTAATGTAAAAGGGATTTATTTAAAAATATAATAATCTTTAGACACAACGCTTGAAAGAAAATTTAGAACAAATATTCCTGTTGTCAGTGGGGAGAATCAGTACCTGACTGCTTGGGATGTAAAAGATTAAGAGTGAAAATTAGTACGACAAAAGGGCACACGTAATGTTAGAGTATCGGCTGATTGAAAGAGCTATAGGTGGCTGGCATATTGAAACTGAAATAGACATTTAAGTTAGGATAGGACAGGCCATATTACAAGGCCGTAAAAATTATTTTACTTACTTACTTTTGCCCGCGGATCCGCTGGCGTATATGTATATATGTGTATGAATTAAATCTTAAATATATTACTTTGTCACTCGACAATAACGTGGCTTTCTTATGGCGAAAGTGTTATTATAATCAGTTCAATAATTCTAGAGATTAATTCCTACAAACACACTCATACAATTACAAACACTATCTCATTATACTATTAGAACAGAATAATCGGTTAAATGTGCGTCTCGGACCATGCGCAATGTAGGATTCCGTAGTGGCATATTACAATAATGCGGACTAAGGAGATGGAATAGTTTTATCCTATTCAATTTTATCCTATTTAAAGATATATCTGCACTACAGATTCAAAACCTCTAATAACTTCTCGAAGTACATTTTATAAGTTTTTCGACTATTACTCCTAAACTTGTGAAGCTTATTTAGCCGTAATAATTTCGCTTTTAAATTAATTATATGTGCAATGACCGTGAATATCTTTTACACACATCCCACAATATTTTAATAGCTATCCAACGATACATTTAAGGGTATGAGAAAAAAACACCCCCACTTTACTTGTATAGGTGGTACCCTAAAACAAATTGTTTATAAGACGTATTTCACCACTTTGTCGAAGTGACTACTATGTATATTCGGACCAAATTACAGTTTTCTAGTACTATTTATTAATCTCTGAGTTTGGCTGCGGACGGTCGTACGGACACGGTGTATAAGGGTTCCTAGTTGACTTCGGGACCCTAAAAATGACGATTGAGTAGGTACATCATAAAATATATATTGGCATAAAAATCTGTGGCAAAAGCTCACGAATCAATAGAACTGTTGAACGAAACAAAACCAATCAACTGATTGAATCGTGAGACTTGTGATCTGTAATTGTTAAGCTGTAATTGTTGTGAGCAGGATATCTATGGCGTTGAGTTAAATCAATTAATCGATTAAAAGGATCATACGAATAGGGTCTTTTGAACAACGGGTCAGTATTGATTCGGTTCTTTCAGATTGAACGAACGACACATATCAATTTTTTTTCAACTACACATCAAACGATAGCAAGCCAAAAGCAAAATCAGTGCCCTGGATGTGATGTCAATTGCCAAGTCGTAAATCATATTTAGAGAATATTGAATATTCACCTATAAGTCTTAAACAATAAGAACGCCAAATATATATTAGATAATATTGATTATACGCACCGATTAAACTGGATACGTCTTTCAAGACAATTTATTTGGTAGTCAGTGTTGCTTACATTTAAACTTAAAAATACAGAGTTATAATAATTATCGATGAAATAAAATCACTCCAGGTATATTCCGTACGCCTTAGCTTTTTATTAGATACGATAAAATAGTACAATATAGCATATAGTGTGTAGAATGATAGCACTTACCGGACCGAAACAGTGGGCATAATCGCCGCCGGCGGCGACGGTGGCTTGTGTGTGTAAATTGTAAATTGTAGATCGATTGTGATGAGATACTCCGGATATCATAATGTATGGGAAAAGTTATCAATGTTATTATAAATGAAAGTAAATCTTGACTGACATGTGTAAATTGTAAAGCGTAGATTGTAATGAGATAATTTGGACAGGATAATGTGTGGAAAAGTTATCAATGAAAATGAAAAAAATATTATAAATGAAAGGAAATCTTGACTGACATGTGTCAGTTGTAAAGCGTATATTGTAATGAGGTAATCTGGACAGGATAATGAATGGAAAAAGTTATCAATGTTATTATAAATGAAAGGAAATCTTGAAAGCGCAGCTTAGAAATTTAACATTTTAGAACAACGACTAATATTATTTTCCAATTTATCAAATTTTAACAAAATGAATTGAAAAATCGTTTAAATATAAAAAATAATAATTTGTGTTGCAGTTGCAAATACTTAATTACAAACTAGGTATGTAAATGATCAAAATGGTTTGAGTCAAACCATGAAGCTATTATATATTCTATACCTAATACTTCATGAGTCAAACCAAAATCTACGTATTTGAGTCAAACCGTTTGACCGTCTTGGGGGCGCTTTACCTACCTCTTTATGTCTCCTACGGAAAAAAGATGGCGTTACTTGTATTGATACGTAAATGAGAATTGAGAAAGATATTAATTATTAGGTTATATGTTGAACTCAGTTTTTAGCTCAGACTGTCTGAAAATTGAAACCAATTCGGTCCAGGAGATTATGAGAAATTTAAAAAAAACCTCAAAAATATACGAAAGAGTATTTTTTTAATATAATTTCCATATTAATGTACTGATTGAGAACAAAATCTAATCTCTTTTCCTAAAAAGATTGCATCCAATGCATAAATTGCGTAAAAATCGGTTCGACAGAAATAATTGTAGGCGAAAAATTTTGAAAAATGTGTTTTTTCGATATAACTTCAAGGATTTTTAAACTATTATTTTGATGATCTACAATGAATGATCTACAATATTTTAGTACTTAAAAAACTACGTCAAATGCAGTTTCAAAAATCACAATCGAATCAAGTTTTCAAAAGTTACTGCTTTTCAAACATTTATATTTTGTTCTTTACAGCAAATTTACTTATTAATTTTAAGATAATATAATATATAATATAATCCATACTAATATTGTAAATGCGAAAGTTTGTCTGTTTGTCTGTTATGCTTTCACGGCACCGCTTGACCGATTTTCATGCAATTTGGCATGGAAATATTTGAAGATCCGGGTTTAAACATAGGCTACTTTTTTTCAAAAATCAAGCCCCAAGGGGCTGAAATATTATATCAACGATGATATGAAAAACTAAATCAGCGACATGTTAATCTAATCGCGGGCGAAGCTGCGCGGGTCAGCTAGTAATAATATAATAATATTCACGGGATAAATAGCACTTACTGACCTAACCTTAAAGCAAGCAAATTATTTGCTCGTGTTATGGGTGTTAGTCAACAATATTAATAATAAAATACATATATAAATACTGGAATATATTTAATAAACACCCAAACCCGGAAACACAAACATTTATGCTCATCACACAAATGGTTTTCCCCATCAGGGATCGAACCCGAGCCCTGTCGATTGCGTCGTCATTGTCGCTAACCACTCGACCAACCGGGCAGTCAGTCTTCTTTAAAATAACTTTCGGGCTAATATATTGATTGATTTAAAAATTTAAAGAGCTTTTCTCTCCAAAAAACTGCATCAAATACTGTAAATTGGATCAAAATCGGTCTATTTATTTGGGATTTATCAATGACAAAAAAATTTTGAAAAAAAAAATGTTTTTTTGGACATTACTTTGAAAACTTTCAACCTATAGATTATGTAGTTGAGAAAATCAATCATGGTTTCCAAACTCAAATTACTGTCATTTTAACAAAATTTAGATTTTTTAAATCTGAAAATATCTATTGTGAAAAAAAAATCTATAAGCATAGATTCTTGGTTCTTGGTGCTTAAAATACATTAATATAGCGGGAAATTTCCAGGATAGCCTGCAGGGTTAACTGTTTTACAGATTTATTATATTTCATTAACATCAGTGCACGTCATTGTTATTCCTACGTGAGAGGGAGCTAATAAACTTGCGCTTATGGCCTGACATTAATGTTTTGTGGACGTTAACGTATCACAACATCAAATTTTGGTTTTGCAGGCGACAATTATCTGTTCGTTGGTATTATATTATTCTAAAAACAAGCATCCTGTTTATTTGGAATGATTAAAGCAGTCGGTCTGTGGCTTGCAACTATCGTGCTCTTGCAGCCAATAATGTGGCTACAAATCATCAATGTACAACCTATTTGTCATACGATAATAAGTGACAAGACAATACATGTGAATGAAATAATGTCCATAGTAAGCGTAAGCAAGGATAATTTGTACGTTGTTTATGTATAATAAATAGGAGGAAAACGAGTTTACTTTTGTTTATTACGTGTATAATAAAGGGATTTTCAGCAAGAACCTTGTTTCGTAAATCAAAATAAAACAATAAATTTAGATTACAATGATTAAAATTTTATTGTTTTAAAAAAGTACAGTGCCACTTAGTTATCTTGTCAGTAGGCGGCGTCGCTAGTGAGGCGTTTATCGTAGCTATTTCAGAATTCTACTGAGAAAATAGGGAATTGAAAAGAGAGAATAAAGGCTATCTATATATATAAAAGGCAAAAGTGACTGACTGAGGTATCAACGCACAGGCCAAACCCTTAGGGCTAAAAATTTGAAATTTCGTACACGAATTTTTCTTATGGAAGGAATATTACTCAGGAAGGATTTTTCAAAATTCAACCCAGAAGGGGGTTCCAAATAGGGAATAAAAGTTTGTATGAAACTTTTATTCCCTGGATATATTCGCATGAAATTTCGTATGAATTGAGTAAAAAATAAATAATGAATTACGTGTTTAAGTGTTTTTTAAAATTCGATCTCTAAGAGGATAAAATAGGGGATAAAAGTTTTATATAACCACACAAACCATTGCTAAACCATTAGCGTTAGACACTTGAAATTTTGCACACGTATTTGTCTTATAACGTAAAAATCCACTAAGAAAGCATCATTAAAAATTCAACCCTGAAAGGGGTGAAATAGGGGATTTTTTTTTAAATATTTTATTCCTTAGACATATTTGCATGAAAATAGTATAAATTGAGTATGACAAAAATAATGAGTTATGTATTTCAGCGTTTTTTAACATTCCACCCCTAAGGGTAAAATAGGACATGAAAGTTTCATATAAACGTATAGGCCAAACCCCTAAGGCTAGAAACTTGAAATTTTACACACGTATTCCTGTTATGACGTAAGCATCCACTAAGGAATGATTTTCAAAATTCAAATTAAAAAGTGGTGAAATAAAGAAAAAATATTTGTATAAAACTTTTTATTCCTTGGATATATTTGCATGATATTTCATATGAATTGAGTACAGCAACAATAATGAGTTATGTATTTAAGCGTTTTTCAAAATTCAACGCCTAAGAGGATAAAATAAATAAAATAATAGGGTATATAAGCGCACAAGCCAAACCCTTAGGTAAAGAAACTTAAAATTTCGCACACATATTCCTTCTATGACGTACTGTAAGGATGGCGGCCTGTTAGTCCTTTTTAAAAAAAACACTTTAATTCGGCTGAAACTAATGTATATTCACACTGCTTGATATTTACAAAGTTATGTGTTAACCGGACAAAATCTGGAGGAAGACTGTGGAAATTAACATAAAAATCAGTTTTATTGAAGTGACATAATGCTTGCATATGCGTTTACTTCATATAAGGTTTGCTCATAACATCTCCCCCCTTAAGACTGAGCTTTATTATTTTTTTTTTTAATAAAGCGAAGGATAATATAAGAAATCAGAGTGAGTTAAAATAACAATATGTAAAAAGATAAAACTCAGTGAATCAATAATTAGTCAATTTAAAAATAGCTATTTGCTATATAATTCAAATTAATACATTAAGTTATAATAAACAAATGTTTTCTAAAACTCAGTGAATCAAAAGTTAATCAATCTAAGAATAGCTATTTGCTATATAAATTCAAATTAATACAATAACTTATAATAAATGTCTCCATGTATAAAAGTAGAAGTCGATATCGTTTAATCTTAAAACAAAATTCTTTTCTAGAATTTATAAAAAATATAAAACTTAGTAGTATTTGAAAATAAAATAGAAAGAAATGTATAAAGAATGTAAAAGAGACGTTAATACATTACTTACTTTTCTAATAGTTGGTAAAATTATGATTACAATAAAATGAAATGTATAAAGTACAAAAGAGATGTAAAATATTATTTACCTTTTATGATAGTTAGTTAACCTATAAAGTACATAAAATAGATGTAAAACATTATTCACCTTTTATGATAGTTGGTTAACCTATAAAGTACATAAAATAGATGTAAAACATTATTCGCTTTTTCTAATGGTTGGTTAGGTTACGGTTAGATTTGCCTAAGTTTCTATATAGGACTTTATTCGAATTTTTATTAAATTCTATTTCTGCTGGGAGACTCTTAACAGGTCTCTGGTCGCATTCTGATTCATTAGAAATATCACTTAGCTCGATGGACGTATTCATAGTCCTGTCGTTGACTGTTCTATGCGAGTTATGACATTGATTATAGATTTGAATACAACATGAGGTGCTAGTAGACTTACAGAAACATTTTTTATAAATGTTATACAAAATATATAAAATAATTACAGCTAATATAAAATAAGTCATACCAGAATAATAGTGACCATATTTCATGATATGTGATTGATTAGACGCTTGGTTTATTTGGTCTTCTAAATGGTCTAACTTATGAGATGCGAATTTTAATGATTCTAAATCGATATTTGATAAAGTTATCGGAGATAAAGACTGATATGTCTCATTTACTAGATTATACTTACAACAATCATCTTCGATAATATTAAAATTAAGTAATAATTGAGCTGGTAAAATAGTCTTATAATTAGTAGAAGGAACAAATTGCAAAGTTTGAAAATAGGCAATACAATTTTTCTCTAATGATAAAATACCAGTGCCTTGCAAAGTAAAATCACTTATCGTCACATTTCAAAGTCAATTTGTTAGGCTTAGATTGAACAAAAATATATCTACCATCATTAAGTTTTTGCCATACGTTAATATTACCATAAATGACATTAGAATTACAAACTTCAGGAAGTGATAGAGTAACTTCAGTTAATAACTTAGTTTCACAAATAGGATTATTAATTGTAGACGATATCGAAGCCATGGGACATACCATGTATTCGTCATTAACACGCTTACAATCACTTATGCTATCTAATAAAGCGTAGTTCAATCTGTCATCCGTTATGGCTAAATACAATTTAGAAGGGTGTATTAACACATAAGTTTTATAATTATTTGTTTCATGAGGAGTAGGTAAAGCCAAGTTCTTATAAAGACTAAATTTAACAGGATTTATTAAAGGAATTTGAATAACAAATACAATTTTTTCTTTATAATAATAAGATGTTAATTTCGCTAAGTCAATAATCGTGTGTATATTTTTTAAGGAAAGCGAAATAGGGAACTCAGAAGTTCGTTTCATTTTAATATTGTTAGATAACACATTATATAATTTAGTAGGTGTAATGACATAAGGGTGTAAAATATTTGCTTTTGCGAATAAAATTGAATTTAAAGTTGTATCTAGAATATTAGAAATTGATAATAAAGAACCTTCAATAATATTAAAAATAGAGTTAAATTTTTCTAAGTTCATTAATTCTATATTTGTCTTTGTACTGTTTAAAAATATGAAATTTAATTTTTCTATCTGGTTATTTAATTTAATTTCATTATTATTTAATTTTTCAATAGAAGTATTAAAATTATTAATCGTAGATTGGACAATATGGATGTTGTCTTTCATAAGGGAATAAATTTCATTTTCATTCTGCTGACACGACGAAATTGTTTCGTCATATTTTCGTGCATCATCTGCATCTAAAGTGCCAAAAAAGAATTTAAGGATTTCACCTCCAAATTCAAGAGCTCGTTTTGTTCTTCTTTGATCAAAAATAAGGTGAGACATAGATTGGTACTTTAGTTCATTTGAATTTATTAATATTTCTAGAGGATTCAAAACGTCGTTACAATCAATTTTGAAATTAACTAAGTTTAATCTTTGTGCTTTATTGCATAGAAATAAAATATTTTGGATTGAAGTTTTGATTTTTTTCATGTAAGGAAAAATAGGCAAAATATCGATGTGGGTTACTACATTCCAGTTGTCATTTTGAAAGTACACAACAGAAGTAGGGTCGAAGTAAATACCTGGGCTATTTGTTACTAATTCAATCGGATTCGAAACGCAAGGATCGATTACATACCTGGAACAAATTATACAAGTTTACATCGGCTTTAGTTCGTTAACATGATATTTAACATGTTTTCTATTTATGCATATAGTAACATTATTTTTACCATGTGTTTTAATAACTTTAAAAGGGCCTTTCCACACTGGAGATAAGGCTTTGCGAAGTCTGTGGTGATGTTTGACATAAACCATATCACCTGTTTTATAACTCAGTTCTCTCGAAGAGACGTCATAATATTTTTTTGAGGCTTGTTTACTTTTAATTATATTTTCAATAGCTTTTTCACGAGAGTACTTCATTCTATATTGCAGTGCGCGGATGTACTCTTGGTAGGTAGTGTTGTTATCAGTTTCATAAATGCTGCTAGGTATGGACGGCTTATAACCGTATAATAATTCGAATGGTGTAAACTCCGTCGTGCAATGAGGAGTAGTATTATATGATAGAATAGCGGTTGCAAGGTAACAATGCCAATCGCTTTGATTTTCGTTAACGAAAGATCTTAGATATTCTTTTAGTGTAGCATGTGATCTTTCAAGGGAGCCATTAGTCTGAGGATGATACGGGCTAGAATAGAGACTTTTTATTTTAAGTATGTCTGTCAGTTGCCTAAATAATTCAGAGGTAAAAGTAGTGCCTTGATCAGTGAGTATCATTTTTGGAAACGAGAATAACGAAAAGAAATGAATAAGACTTCGTGCAATTCGTGCATTAGAAAATTTAGTTAAGTCGTCTTGTAATGTTAAGATATATTTAAATTTTTGAATGCCGGCTTCAGGAAAGGGACCAACCATGTCGAGAGCTAATCTCTCAAATGGCCTAGTACTAGTGGAAGTGATTACCATAGGCGCTTTATTAGAGAGTCGTAATGGTTTATTAACTTGACACATTTTGCAGTCTTTTATAAAACGTTCAACATCAGATCGCATATTTTTCCAATAGTAGGAAGCTTTGATTCTACTTAGCATGCGTTTGATACCGGGGTGATCGGCGATAGTAGTACCATGATTTTCTTTTAAAATGTTCGGTATTTCGGCCGGAGTAGGATAAACTATTTGATTTTTGTATATATGAATCTTAATATTTGTGCCGTTAAAAATATAAGATATCATGTTATAAATTTTCACATACACAAATTTTGAAAACGGTTCTGAAAAATCGGAAATAGCTAATTCTTTATCATAGTCATTATTAGAAATAATTCGGTTTCTTAGTTTAATTAATAAATTGTAAATAGTTTTGTAACTAATTTCGTCATAATGATGAACCTTAGAATATAAGAAATAAAGCTTTAAATTGTTTTTACAATCGACAACCTGTATGGTATCAGGTGTCCGTTCCGACTCGCGGAATGAAATGGAATCATCTAACATTGATAAGAACTGTTCGCAATATGGCATAGAGTAATCAAGGTCTAAAGACATCGGGCAAGCAATTGATTTTTGTTTGGCTAAATATAAACTTTGATTGTGTTCTTCAATTTGCGTATCACAATTAGGCGTAGTTTTAGTAAATTGCTTTTTAAAATATTGTTCATAAGTATCATTATTAATATTAGAATTAGTGATAGCATTTACTGGGTAACGAGATAAACAATCTGCATTACTATTTATTCTACCTGGTTTATATACAATTTCGTACTCGTATTCTTCGAGTTTTAACCTCCACCTAAGCAAGCGTCCACCTGGATCTTTAGCGTTAAACAACCATGTTAATGGACGGTGATCTGTCACAATTTTAAACTTATACCCATATAAATAAGGTCGAAATGTATTTACAGCGAACAAAATTGCTAAAAGTTCTTTTTCTGTCGTTGAATAATTGCCTTCTTGTTTATTCATAGTACGAGACGCGAATGCAATAGGTTTGTCTTTACCGATTTCACCTTGTGATAAAATAGCACCAACGGCATAATTTGAAGCGTCAGTTGTAACAATAAAGGGTTGCGAAAAATCTGGGTATTGTAACAAGGGAGCAGAAATAAGTTTTTGCTTTAAAGTGTTAAAAGATTGTTCCTGTTCAATTGACCAATGAAAATTTACATCCTTTTTTAATAACGAAGTTAGAGGCTTAGTTATATGAGAGAAATTTTCTATAAAACGACGATAGTAACCAGTTAACCCAAGGAAAGATTTGACATCTTTTGGAGTTTTCGGTGTAGGAAATTCGGAAATAGCCTTGACCTTGTCAGGGTTAGGCGAAACACCTTTATCTGTAATAACATGCCCAAGATACGCAACTTCACGTCGCAAAAACTCACATTTGTCGGGCTGGAGTTTAAGATTTGCCTCTCTAAGTTTAGAAAATACAGATTCTAGCTTTATTATGTGAGATTCAAGATCGTGAGAGTAGATAATGCAATCGTCTAAATAGATATAACAGTCTAAACCTTGTAGACCAGTAAGCACTAGATTCATCATTCTTTGAAAGGTACTAGGGGCATTTTTTAACCCAAATGGCATGCGCAAAAATTCAAATTGTCCAGAAATACCATTAGTAGAAACACTGAATGCGGTTTTCTCAATATCTTTAGGATTTAATAATAATTGGTGAAAACCAGATGCTAAATCTAGCGTGCTAAAATATTTCGAATGACCTAATTGGTCCAAAATATCCGTTATAAGTGGAAGAGGATAAACTTCAGAGACAGTAACGTCATTTAAACGACGATAATCAATAACGATACGCCATTTTTGTTTACCGGAAGCATCACGCTTCTTTGGTACTACCCAAACGGGAGCACACCAAGGTGACGTAGAAGGTCTGATTATATTTTCATCAAGCATTTTTCTAATTTGCTTTTCTACTTCATCTTTATGAACTTCAGGGAAACGGTATGATTTTACGTGAATCGGGGGCGCATCCCCAGTATTAATAGAATGTTTAATAACATCTGTATGTGTCAAAAATTCTCCGTCGAGATAAAATATGTCTGTATAGTTAGAAATACAATTAATTAATAACTTTTTCTCTTGAGGATTTAAATGAGATATTCTAATTTGATCTAAAACCTTTTGAGATCTATTTATATTTAAAGAATTTAATTGATGAATAAGTTCTTGTTGAGAATCATCTAACTTTGAAGTTAGTAAATCGAACGGAGTTAACTGTACCTGAAAATTATCAACTTCGATTTCAGATTCGGTGGTATTTAAAACTGTAACATTAACTCTGTTGTTTGATTTTAAACTTACAATAGCGTTAGCTAAAAATACACCTTCACAAATTTTCTGATCTAGTACTAGAGCTTCGCGTTTATTTACGAAATCACGTAGATTACTGACTGGACATTCGATTACCATTTCTGATCTCGCAGGTATAACGTATGATGATTTACTAAAACATATAGGTATTAAGTAACCTTCTAAGTTTAATGAATTATTAGTATATTGTATGTTGATTTTAAAATGTTGTATAAAATCACTACCAATTATACCATCATAATTTAATTGAATAGCATCGTCAATAGCGTGAAACACAAAATCAAAAGCAATTTTACGTGTAGATGAGATTTGATATTCGAAATTAAGTTTAATAGAACCGAGTGATTCACACGTTGAGTCGTTATCACTTAATCCCTTGAGTGTAATGATATTATTTTTAAGTACTGGACCTTTTAATAAACTTGAGAGTTTCACGATTGAAACTGAGGAACCAGTATCAATTAATAAACATAGAGGCTTATCATCTATATTGGTTTTTAGATAAACATGAGGAAGAGAAACTTTGTTATTTACGTTATTTATAGAATACGTTTTATTATAAGAGCAATCCCTTGAAAAAGAACTCGATTTTTCACGAGATAAAGGGTTGCGTTGCGAAAGGTTCGAGAACCTTAATGATTTCTTAAGAGTGACGTCAGAGACATTAACATAATTATTTGACTTAGAATACTCTGTATTTTCATTAACCTGTGCAGGAAATAATTTAGAAACACAAGGTTGAGAAATCTCTGATCGTCCATTACGCTGTGTAGAAAATAACTTAGGAACACAGCTATTATGAGTCATTGTCTTTACTTTAGCCTGTGCGGAAAATAATTTAGGAACACAGGATTGAAGCCTATTAAAATTAGAGTTTATAGAATAAACAGAAGGTACATCTTGAGCAACTGTGAATTGACCACAAGAATGTCCTTTAGACCCCTTTAAGGACTCATTAGATTTAGGCTTTTTGCCGTAGTTTTTTGTTGTCTTAGAACTATTCGTGTCGTTACGAATTGCAAAAGGTTTCGGTAGACACGGCACCGAAACCGAATTTAGTTTAAATTATCTTCGTTAGAGATAACGTGTATATTAGAATTGTTATTGGTAACGTTATGATTAGACGAATTGCTCGTCGGCGACCGTGAACTTGAAGGTATCACGTTGCGTGGCGGATCGCGGTGCATATAATTATTGTTTTTATATTTAAGCTTCCGACAATCGCCTATTAAATGACCACGATTTTTACAATACGCGCATATTTGATTCGAGGCGTAATTATTTTTATTTGTAGAATTATTAGAGTAATTATTACGATGATTTAAATTCGAATTTACGTGGTAAGAGTTTGTAAAAGAATGTTTAGATTTATTTTTGAAACAATCGGAAGAGCTATGGCCAAACTTTCGACATATTGAACATTGTTTAGAGGAAGAAGAAGGTCGTTGAGATAGTTTAGATAGCTTAAACAGTTTTTCTTCTTCAATGGCATGAGTGATCGCTTCGGAAAGTCCTTTAGGATTCCGGCAGCGCACAATGTGTGAGAAGTTTGAGTTCATACCTAATAAAAATGTATTTAAAGCCAAATCTTCTATGGCAGCAAGTCTGCCCATAAGTTCCTTTTCATTTTCACAACTGTAATGAATATCGGACTGAAGCCGCGTAAGGCAGGATTCAATCCTTAAAGAATATTGTGTCACATCTTCGTTGGGTAATTGCTTGCAGTTTTGTAAATCTACTAAAAGGTGTGTTGAATGCTTTTTTTCTCCAAAAGTTACCTTTAAAAACTGTTTGATTTCAAGCCAATTATCGAATTTTTTCAAACAACAAGCTAACTGAGCCTTGCCCTCAAGTTGTGACACGATATATTTGACTAAAAAGTTCTGTTGGTCTGTACTCGCTAAAGAAATTGCACTTTCGCAATTGGTTAAAAACGCGGGAAGGGATTCCCGATCCCCGTTATATGGTTTAATGAATTTGGTAAGAACAGAGAGTGTAATTTTATCACTCATGTTTAATTTTTTCCTTTGAGATAAAGGTTTCGATAGAGAACTGTCTGAGTCGGTATTAGTATCGACTTCAGTAGTCTGTTCTTTTTTATTAAATTTAAACATCAATAATTGTAGATTAAAAAGCTGTACAGAACATCAGAAAAATACACACAAAAACGTAAATAGAAAAATTATAGAAAATGTAAATTAATATCATATAAGTTAGCAATAAGATTGTATAAAATTGTATAAGTAGTAAATTATTTATACGACTTTAAAAGTTATTTGAAAACTCTGAAATAATGTTCTAATAAAAGTTCTGAATCTAGGAATATAAAATCTTGAAAAATAAAATCTTGATGTTTATATGAAAATTCACTTTACACTTTAAACTGGAAAAAATAAAACTCACAGAAAAATAATCACGAACCGCAGGAACATCTTAACCTTGAAGGTATTGTGCATGGCAACGAAGAATGCAGAGCGCAGCGAATGTCCCCGGCGACAGCTTCGAGTAACCGGCACGGCGACTCACGGAGTCGTATTGCAGTTCCGTCGAAGTCACGTTGAAATGCCTTTCGTTTTATAGGTTCGGTGATGATGACGAGTCTTCTTGTCCGTCGATGATGAATTAAGCAGTACGAGGTGATGCGGGCTCACGCTATAGAGCGGAGACTTACACGTCGATCAAAGTTGACAGCGCGAAGTAGGTGATGTGGTGATGTAGCGCGGGCTTGGCTGATGATGCTCAAGACTTACTCGTCGACCACAGGGTGCAGTAGCGCGGGCTTAGGCATACGGTGCCAAGGCTTACCGTCGGCGAACTAGCACGTAGCTAAAGACTAAAGTCACAGGGCCACAAAATGGTTGTCAGGCGGAATTCGAAAATCGCGACGCCTAACACCTAAATTATCCTGGGAATTCGGAATCCAGGATATCCCACTTCTGACACCAAAATTGTAAGGATGGCGGCCTGTTAGTCCTTTTTAAAAAAAACACTTTAATTCGGCTGAAACTAATGTATATTCACACTGCTTGATATTTACAAAGTTATGTGTTAACCGGACAAAATCTGGAGGAAGACTGTGGAAATTAACATAAAAATCAGTTTTATTGAAGTGACATAATGCTTGCATATGCGTTTACTTCATATAAGGTTTGCTCATAACAGTACGCATCCACTAAGGAAGGACTATTCAAAATTCAACCCTCAAGGGGGTGTAATAGGGGATGAAATTTCTCTGAAACTGTATATTCCTTGGTCATACTTGCATAAAATTTTGTATGAATTGAGTACGACAAAAATAATGAGTTATGTATTTCCGCGTTGTCCAAAATTCAACCTCTTAGAGGGTAAAATAGAGGATGAAAGTTTTATATAAACTCACAGTCCAAACCCTTAGGGCTAGAAACTTGAAATGTCGCAAACGTATTTCTCTTATGATATTGGCTAAGGAAGGATTTTTCAAAATTCAATTCCGATGGGGATGAAATAGGGTATAAAATTTTATATATTTTTTTATTTTATATATTTCATATGAATTGAATACAGGAATAATAATGAGTTATGTATTTCAGCGTTTTTCAAAATTTAACGCCTAAAAAAAAATATAATTAATATTTTTATTTTAGACGTAAACCAAACCCTTAGATCAAGAAACTTAAAATTTCGCACACATATTCCTCCTATAACATAAGCATCCACTAAGGAAACGCTATTCAAAATTCAACCCAGAAGGGGGTGAAATAGGGGATAAATGTTTGTATGAAACTTTTCAATCTCTGGACATAATGTATAAAATTTCGTATGATATTTCAATGCCAATTCCATATTCCAATGCCATATTCAATGGCAAAAATCAGTGAGTTATGTATTTCAGCGTTTTTCAAAATTCAGTTCCTTACAGGGTAAAATAGGGCATGAAAGTTTTATATGAACGTATAGGCCAAATCCTTAAAAAAATGAAAAAATATTTATTTGTAAGAATATGGGTGACACAAGTTATTAAAATAAATTAAATTACCATCATATTCTACCATAATATGGCGTCCAAACATTTTAATTTTGGTCGATTTCTTTATAATTACTACCGGATCGGAACGCGGCCACACATTGAGAAGATCGGCGGAAGAAACTCAGCAGGCTTCTTTTTTTTTATTTCATGTATTACAATTTACTAGAATTATTTCACAACAAAAAGTTATTTTTACAATTTACAAAATATCATCTTATGCTCAATCCAAATTTTTACAATTTACAAAAGAAATTACTATTTTACAAAATTTGCCATTCAATTTTTATTACATTTAAATTTTAAGGTAAACTGTACAAGCTTATGTTTCTGTTTATTAACATTTAATCTTATCTGTATAAGTGAATAAGTGAAGTAAATTATAAGTGAAATTTATGTACAAATGCAATAGTAAAAGTGTCTAACAATTATAGTTTGTTTTTACAGAAGAAAGTTTACCCCAAACGGACAAGAGGATCTCCTGATGGTAAGTGATTATCACCTGCCGTACACCACTACCTTGGGGTCTTGCAGTTGAGTTGCCGGCCTCTTAAGGATGAGTAGACTCTTTTTTAGAAGGTAATTTAATAAAATCCCCTTAAAATCTTATGTTTAATAATTTAAATTTTAACTATTTTCGTATGTATTTCACGAATGAAAGAATGACGGGAAGTTTCAGGAATAACCTGCAGGGTGGTTGACCCTGCAGGTTATTCCTGAAACTTCCCGTTTCAAAAAATTTAAACTTTCCGTTCAAAAAATTTACAGATTTTTAACTTGCCGCTACGTATGTAGATCAAGAAACTACTGATTTTACCCTGATTTTCAAAAATCGAGTTTTAGGACCTTTTTCGACTATTTTCATAATGACGTCATTATGTCTGTATGTATGTATGGATGTATGTATGTATGAATGTCTGTCTCTCTGTGTGTTTGTAAACATCTCAAAATTTTTGAACGGCTTGACCGGTCTTTTTTTAATGTAACTTCCAGATTTATTTACCGATTGAGTACAAAATCAAATCAGCCCTTTTCCTTAAAAAAACTTCTTCCTATGCATAAATTGCATCCAAATCGGATTATCCGTTCAGGAGTTATCGTTTACGGAAAATTTTGAATGAGGTGTTTTTTTTAACAAAACTTCGAAATTTTTCAAGCAATAATTTTTTTATCTTCTACTTTGTTATAGTAACAAAAAAATATGTCAAATGCCGTTTCAAAAATTAAAATCGATTCAAATTTTCAAATATTAAAATTACGCTGTTTACAGGAAAATTACTTCGTATCTTTAAAATAACTTTCAGGCTAATTTACCGATTTATAAAGTCTTCTGCTTAAAAGACTGAGTCAAATACCGTAAAATGGATTAAAATCGGTCGATTCTTTCGGGATTTATCAATGACGAAAGTTTTTGAAACAGTTTTTTTATATTTCTTAAACATTTTTTACCTAATAAAACAATTTAGAGCTCAAAAATTGCGTTGAATGTTGTTCGAAAAATCAAAGTCGGCCATCGTTTCGAAAAAATATACAACTTTTCGAACACTGAATAACTATCATTTTTTTTTAAAAAGCTTTAGATTTTTGAACTCTTTGAACTCAACACTCTATGCTTAGGCATATTTTTTTGAGCTTAAAATACCTCAATTTAGCGGGAAGTTTCAGGGATGATCTGCAGGTTTAACGGGCTTACAGATTTTTTAATACAGTTACTTTAGTTGGTTAGATAGGTTTGTTACATATATAGTAGTCTTAATAGATAGGTATAATTTATTTAGGTTTGTGGTATAGTTCGGTATATATAATATTATCATAGTTTGATTTAGGTTAGGTGTTACAAGTTATTTTTATAACTACGTTAGTTTGTTCGATAGGTATGTTACCGATAGGTATTTTTTAATCTTACGTGTTTTACTTAAATTTTGTTATAAAAATATCGTATATAAATAACTATGATGAAAATGGAAATATTATTTTTTTATACGATACTAGCGGCCCGCCCGACTTTGTAGAGCTTTTCAATAAAGTAGCTTTTAAAGAAAGGTTAAATAAGTTCTAAAGTGAATAAGCGCGAGCGAAGCCGCGGGTAACAGCTAGTATACAATAAAAATGTGCAAATAGGTATGTTTATTTAGAGAAACAATTAAATATTATTTATTGGACATGTTTTTTTTATATCATAAGATAGCAAACAAGCAGATGGGTCTCCTGATGGAAAGAGTCAACCATCGCCTATAGACACCAAAGGTGTTAATGGTGCGTTGCTATCTTGTGGCGAGGTATAATGCCACATGCATAAATTTACCGGCTACCTTACCCTTCAAACCGGAACACAACACTGACTAGCACTGATGCTATTGCGGCGGGAATAGGTAAAGCGGTGGTACTAAACCCGGGCGAGGCAATGCAGAACTCTACCACCTAGTAGCCATGATGTTAGTGACTCGTATAGCCAATCGGTCGCCTTTTACGACCTGCCTGGCAGAACGGCAGTTGGCCTTTTCTTCAAAGGAGCCCGAGACCAACACGGGGATATAAATAGCCAGGAAATGGCCAGTAAAATAATGCATGTGGTTCATATCTCTGCTACATCAATAGTATCCATATCAATAGTAACCTATATATAGTAACCAATAGTAATCATTAATATCTTTGGTATCTTTAGGAGATTATTATCTTTATCTCTTTCCATTAAGAGAGATATCTGTTTGTTTGCTAGTTTATGATATAAAAATATTTTTTAACATAGAAATCCAATAAATACCTAATTCATAATATTCCATAAAAACACTCCACATATATTGTGTATTTATTTTCCATTTAATTGTTTGCTTAAAGGAATGAAAAATGTCTATACCTCTAACAGATATTGAGAACGTTAATATAAAAGTATTGAAACATTTTCCGGGTCAAGTGTTTTCAGAAATCAGAAATAATATTATTATAAATATACAAAACGAACAAACAGCTCTTGCATCGAGTGGGTATATTTCAAATATCAGTGAATAATTGTAAACGAGGCTTTATTAAATAAATCAATATGAAGTAACAGAAGCGAATATGCGGCAATGCGGTAACCCAACTTGCTCGTTAACTGCGAGATAGGCACATTCATTTCAGGATTCGAACATCCAATTAGGACACAGATTTACTTTTTAGTATAGCCTTTAAATTATTACTTTTAACGCGTGGGTATAACGTGGCTGGGTATAATATAATAATACGCTATTGAGTGAGTACACACATAGCCAAAGAAAGATTGATTACAATCTTTCCACTGAACGCATACTGATGTTTCGATAATGCAATAAAATGTATCTATAAAATAACTCCCAACAAATTTTCAGTTCTGAGATTAAAATAAGCGGTCTAGTCCACACGTGGCATTTTATAGAATTCCACTTCATCTTTTTAATAAATTATGACTAAGATGTCATTCGATTCGTAATTTTATCTGAAAAGTTTTTGAAAAAGTTGATGTCCCGCATAAAAATCAATTTTTTTATAAATTAGGAGAAGTTTTTGTTTTTAGTAAATGTCCCAAAAACTAGAATTAAACTATTATTAGATGCCGAAAATTTAAATAAAACGGTTCTTAAAGAACAGAGTAAATATTTTAATCTCTATATTCTGTGAAAAGATGTAATAAACGGCGAAACTATAAGAATGCAATAAAGAATACCATACATACATCACGATCCAGACAGACTTCCTCTTCAGTCATAATTCTCTTTATGAAAACATGCCGGTTTTGGAGACTCTTGGCACCAAGACTTGAAACAGCACTTGTCCGATTTCATAATTGTACGTCATTTTGATCACCCCCGGTACCTACATCTATCCACATTTGTATTTTTGCTGTTGTCTTTCAATCCCAACTTCTTTCGCATTCCGTTATTATGAAGGCGATCTACGAGTGTTACACCATTTATTTTTCATAACGATCTCATTTCGGCCACGCTGTTTCTAATTTTATGCCCTTTCTGCTATACCCAAGTTTCACTTACATACAATAATTGTAAGTAATTGTAAGGCAACTACAGAATTATGCAGGGCAAGACAGGCACCATGACTTAGTAGTTTTTGAAGTAGTTTCCCTAAAGCCTAAATTCAATTTATTCCCCGCGAAAACTCTTCTTTCTATATCAGCGGTGTACCTCTCATCCTTGCTAATATCACATTCAAGATAAACAAACTTGTTCACTTGTTCCAACTCTACATCATTAATTACAGTTCTAGTATACGTTTTGTATATTTTTCCTTCAAATTCTCTAGTTTTTTCGTATTTAATTGTAAGCCTATGTACTTACAATCATCTTTCATAACCATGATCGGTGTTTGGAGTTTGGGTGCAGTTAAGTTTGACCCCAGCCGACTCTTTAAGAAGCGTCGGGCCCAGTATGGGCCAACGCTTGCTACTACACTTAAAAGCTTTGGTGACAAGTACTCTAAGTGAGGCTTGAAACCTCACGTGCTATCCAACACGAGTCCGAGATATTTCATCGTCGTCCGAACAGCAATTATAACGCTCCCAACCACAACACTGGAAACCGCCGGAGGTTTTAATACTCTTCATAGAGTGAAGTGCTATTCGACTCTCCTGAAGATGCTCCGGTTGCGAAATGAAACGTGCGTTAAATACATAATTTGTGTGTTGGTTCATTTGCTTCTGACGTGGAAGAAAGTATGGTGGAAGTGGGTAGACTATTGTGCCGCTGTGGTTTTCTCTAATTACAGACCTTGGATAATTACACCACTTTTCATTTGTGTTACACTACCTTTTATTTCTGTTGCATCATAGCAGTGCCATATAAGGTTTCGCGGAAATTTTGCAAATTAAATACCTATAGTTTTTTCTTTAAATTATGGATTTCCGCAAAGTAACGCTTGAATCTATTAAATATTCACCGGAGGTGTTTGTCGAGAAAAGCACAACGCCTTAGACTTATCCAGCGCAACTTTTAAGCCCGGGCTGTCGAATCCACCGAGCCATCCGTCGAGCCACATCTACTGTTGCCAGTATGATCGCTTCACGGTAGTCGATTCCATTTGCAATAACGAGGGTGTTATTAGCATAATATGGTAGATCGACACCCTCGTGATTGGTACTACGTGTAACACCCAATCGTAACAAATTCTCTACAGTAGCGGGCAGAATAAAACTCTGTGGGACACCAAACTCATTTCCGTCATTGTTGGCGCTTCGTCTGATATTTGGTTAGCTGAAGTAGATGCCATTATAAGTGACACATATTCATCACCTTTGGCGAATAAGGTTGCAATCGCTTTCTCAAAAAATTGATTCTCGAGTGCTTGCGTTAGTGGGAGTGACCGGCTGTGCATTTCGCTATCCTGTGTTCATTGTGTGTATGTGTATTCCAGCTACGCTTAAAACTCTTTAGAAATTCTTCCCGAGCCTGGATTATAGCACCTTTGAGTGCTGTTTTAGATTTATGCTAGACCGCGTACTATCGTACTACTACGTACTACGTAGACACTCGCCTTCCTTGTTACGATGCCTTCATCTTTGAAGCCTAGTGTATTGGCGGCTTGTACTGGCACATGACACAAGGTCCTTAGACCACTAATATACCTGATGTCTGGAATGTAGGGATTTGATACGGGGCATGGCTGCATCACTGACCTGCGATAGTGCTATTCGGAACCAGTCCGTCTTATGTTCAACAACACTCAGGTTACTACATAGCGGTGACCATGCATGGATTATTATAGCCAAGTCTAAAATCTCATGATCAAGTTGTTTTAGTGTCTCTAGGCTGGGAGCTCTGATTAGGACTGATTTGAGACGCAGAGAGAGTGGAGACATCCAACCGTATGTAACGGTGATCCGACATCGCCCACAATGAACCCACCCCCCTGTTTCCACGCGTTTCCTTTCCAATCTATAAAACCTTCTGTTTCCTTTCCAATCTATAAAATGGTGGATTGTCGTCAGTCGGATTTACAACTAATCGAACAAAGCCATCAACATCCGCTACACAGTTATCTTGTGTTGGAACCAAATATGATTCTATCGCCAGAGTGACGTGGAACAATCACTGCAACATAGTCTAGAAGGCCCTGCGCTTCAGCACAGTTATTAATATTCGCCTACAGATACCTCAGGATCATATTATTTTAAGGTGGCAAAGTCATCTCGACATCTGTAGCAAATGAAAGTTGCGCAGACTTCTGATTAGCAACTTTCCACAAATTTTACGTTTTTGTATTGGAACAGGCCCTGCTACCAATCACATTCCCTTCCTAAAGAGTTGCCTATCTCGGCTGCATATCGCGGCAATTTGGATCTGCCGAACACCCTTCCGCTTTGTGCCGTGTTCACTGACCGAGAGTCGAATAGCACTTCACTCTATGAAGAGTGAAGCATTAAAACCTCCGGCGGTCTCCAGGCGTTAACTACAACGGTCGACTGCAGCTTTGCACTGTACTTGGATGTGTTCTAGCTCCAGACACTGGTAATAATGCAGCTTCTCTTGTTCAAGGAAAACAAGTGTATTAGCAAAACTACTTTCTCACCACTTCAGCTTTTTGGCAGCAGTTACAGAGAACTTGGTCCAGATGCTACCTATGCAGTGTGACCACTACGTATTTCACTAACCTTCACTGATTTTCAAGGGCAACCGCCAGCTTTTGCAATAGCACTCGCTACCGTTTCTGTGGTAATATTGTCGTTCAGCCATGAAGTACGTAGTTCTGCACATTTTGTGGATTGAGAAATTCTTACATTCCCTTCACTGAGGCAATCCTGTATTTTGCATGCAAGAGAATCAGTTTTATCTTTACTGGATGGTCCCGGCATCCCTTAGATAGCGGGGTTCGTTGCGACTTGTTTAAATCGAATGGATTCAATTTCTAGCCTAGTGAAAAATTTACTAGGTGCTAGAGTTCTGCATAGTCTCGCCCGGGTCAGGTACCACCGCCTTATCTATTCCTGCCGCAATAGCGTCAGTGCTTGCGCTGTCGTGTTCCGGTTTGGCGGGTAAGGTAGCCGGTAAACTTATGCATGTGGCATTAGACCTCGCCACAAGATAGCAACGCACCATTAACATCTTTGGTGTCTATAGGCGATGGTTGACTCTTTCCATCAGGAAACCCCTCTGCTTGATTGCTATCTTATGATATAAAAAAAAACATTACGCTTTGCTTCTGCTAGGATTTTGCGTACGTTACGCCTCTTTTTAGCCCCTGGCATCGGTGAAAGTATTACGCTACTGATCGAGGAAGATGTAGTCGGGATGGTATTGTTCTTTTCCTTACTTTTCCGGAAATGAGATGTATTCATTTTACCCGAATCCTGTCACAAATACATAGAACTAAAATTAATATGTATGCTACGTGTATAGAAATCTGTTCCAATATGTAGCAATCAACATAATATGCAATATAAAACATAGTATGCAAAATGCATTAAATCGAAGTAATTTATGACATAACTAAAACGAATCAAACAAAAATAGTGTGGCAACTAGCAAGTAAACTTACTTGGTGACCTGTGAAGTTGTTAGGCGGTAAAAACTCGTTACGGCAAATCGGCCACTAAAACTCGCGAAGCGAAAATTCTATCCAACTTCAATTTACTTTTATTGTTCTTATTCCTCTTATTCTCTGTAGGAAAACTTTTTTCTCGTATCTTAGGCATTCTAAATACATTTATTTTACTAATTTATTGAAACGCAACGTCTGAATTTCACATTTGATTTCTATCATCGGAAAGCGATAATAATGTCGTGAACGATATAGTTTTGTTTAGACTGAACTTACTATGTTATATTTCTATATCTACCCTGCCCAAATTTGCGTTTATAATCTCTTTATCGGCGATAGAACGAATTCCCATTATAGGATTACAAATAATGTAAAATTAAATTTTTGCAGTGAGTATCTGTTGTTGCCGAGTTACTTGATGTAAATATTCTCGGTTCACATAGCTTGGTAAATATATATTATAATAATCTTAAGACGATATTTTATTTCATGTTTAATAGAGTAATTAGTTGACAGCGGTATTTGGAAAGTATTGATACGTAAATTTGCAGAGTCGTGTTTTCCAATAACTAATTAATTAATTAATTAATTAGCTGCTTCTTTTACAAATCTGGCTTACAAAATGTATATAATGGAGGCACTATTTTGATATCAATATTGTGATAATATCAATATTGTGAGAGCTACATTTTGATAGCATTCATTAGAAATTAAAATATGTACAATATATTAAAAAAATATCCTCCTAGGTGGTAAAGTTCCGCAACGTCTCGCCCTGGTATTTGGTACCACCGCTGCTTACTAGTCTTGGCTTACTACCATACTTGTCCATACATACCATACATGTCAACATCCAATCGACATTTGGATCGAGAAGGCTGAACATTTTTACAGGGTTTGTTTACATGATGTAAATGAGCCTAAAAAGAATTTAGAAATTAATTCCCTAAGATTGTGTTGGTTCGGACTCCTTTAAAGAATAGGCCAACTGCTGTTCTGCCAGGCAGGTCATAAAAGGCGAAAGATTGGCTATGCGAGTCACTACCATCATGGCTACAAGTTCTGCATTGTCTCTCCCGGATCTGGTACCAATGCCTAACTCACCTTGCGCAATAGCGTCAGTGCTTGTTACTGTCGTGTTCCGGTTTGGAGGGTAAAGAAGCCGGTAAACTTGTGCATGTGGCATTATACCTCGCCACAAGATAACAACGCACCATTAACATCTTTGGTGTCTATAGGCGATGGTTGACTCTTTCCATCAGGAGATCATCTGCTTGTTTGCTACCTTATAAAAAAAAACTTCAAGATGTCTCCCCGAGACGCCATCATACAACTCATGTAGCACGTCTCTGACTAGTTTTCTCGGCACTAACAACTATAGATGGTGTTAATTTTCTGACGGTTTTTCCCATCTGCAGTACAGTGACACGTTTTGTAACACAAGACTTATACACTGTAGTTTTTATCCAATCAGGTAGTTTTACCCGACTGCCAAATGGTGGGTTATGTTTTACACTAATTTTTTTTAGAGGGAAACTTCATAGCATTACCAACATTTTTTTGGTAAATCAAAAAAGCTTAAATCCAAGTTGTTTTAGAAAATAAAAAAAAATACCAATATTAGGATGAAATGTAGTGTTTAAGTATTTTAGAAAGCCCACTAAATGCACCATCTTTAAATACTTACTACATGTTGAAATAGTGTAGTACATTTTTTTTCAGTACACCCAGTTAAAGTTGAATGATGTAATAATTTTGAGTACATGCTTGGGCAAATTAGGGATATTTCCACTGAAACCAAAATAGTTGTATTTAAATTTTGAATTATAATTTATATTAGCATTATTCAGTAACAAATCTCCCCCAAAATAATTAAGCTAAATAAAAATTTTGTAGTCATAGTACTAGAAAAATCATAACAAAGTGTTGAGTTTCACTTTTTTTTAAATGGCTATAATTTTTAGAGTACAGGTAAAAAAATTTGTATATTTTTTTTGAGACCACCATCCCTTGGCCCGTCATCTGTTTTCGGCTTGCCCTTGATTTCTGGGACACCCCGTATATGTGCTTAAGTATAGTCTTTGCTCCTTTAAGCTTAAAATACCTCAATTTAGCATGAAGTTTCAAGGATGATCTGCAGGGTCTACTGGTTTACAGATTTTTGTACAAGAGAAGTTACTAGTGCGTTGCTATCAGTATGACATGGATAGAATGTCAAATTTATAACACGACAGTGAGAAGCGTTGAGGCTTTTGCGGCAGAAATAGGTAAGGTAGAAGCCAAGACCTGAGAGAGATGTCTTCGACCTGAGAGATTCGTTTGGTTTTTACGATCTGCCTGGCAGAGTAGCAGACGGTATATTCTTTTAAGGGGGGACGGATGTTTAGGGAGAACAGTATTTATATAAATTTTTACGCCAACATAGTTTCTGTTAGTGTACAAATTTATATGAATACTATTAGACATATTAACATTAGATATAAACATACTTGACTAGACTAATTAATTTAGACCTTAAACAAGCAACAAAGAGAAAAATAATAAGCGTACAAAATAATTCATGATTTAGAGCTTATTTGTATTCTCAATAGTGTTAATTATTATAAATGAATAGAATTTGTGTAGACCGTGTTTCGTCCACATTAATCATCCGGTCTGTTCGACGTCCATTGATTAGAGATTAAACATGCATTTAGTAATAGACTAATCGTTCATTCGCGTGCTCCTTTGATATTGTTCACATTATTTTTTAATAACACCCGTTATGTCTCGTGCTGTAAAATAAATCATCCGTTTATTTTAACTACCGCTGAGTAATATTATTGCATATTATATCATGTAGTTGTATCATTTTTCATATAATAAGATACTCGTAGCAAGCAAGCAGACGGTTCTCCTATTGGAAAGAGACAACCATCGCCTATAGACACAAAGATGTTAATGGCGCGTTGCTATCCTTGTGGCGGGGTCTTAGTGCCACATTTATAAGTTTAACGGCTACCTTACCCTCCAAACCGGAACGCGACAGTGACAAGCACTGACGTAATGAGGCAGGAATAGGTAAAGCGTTGGTACCAGACCCGGATGAGATAATGCAGAACTCTACCGACTAGAAGCCATGATGGTAGTGACTCGCAAAGCCAATCGTTCGCGACTTACGAGCTGCCTGATAGAACGGCAGATGGTTGATTCTTCAAAGAAGCCCGGACCAACACGGGGGAATTAGAGGACACATATATTAAAAATATTATTTTTAACTAAGGAGAAACTGTGTAATGTGGCAAAATCACCCTGTGGTTACCTATTATATATACTCTGTTAATTACCCAAATGGATCTCAATGAAATTACTTCTATCTATATTCATATCCCAAGATTTTAAATATTTTTCGGTCTTGTAGAGTATTACGCGGTGAACTGGCATGAGGTTACTGCGTGGCCTTTGATCTGAAGTTAATTTAGCCCTTTTTAAAAAAGACTATGGAATTTAACGTGTTTTAAATAAGAAATTCAATACTCTGTGAGACTGTAAGAGAAGTATAAACAAATGAAAAGAAATGACAAACGGGGTTAAAGTGGAGAATAATTTGGCTAACCCCGGTTTTTCGTAAGTTATTATTGGATTTTAGGCACAAGCTTGTTCCAACACTCGTAGAAATGTTTCAGAGAATTTCCGGTGTAAGCGATTTATCAAACATTATTTGATACATCAGTATTAACAGAAAGTTCAGTTATGTAATTAGCTCTTAGGAAGAAAGCTTTGAAGTAAGTTCTTTGTGCCATATATTCTGAGGCATCTCCCCTTGGATTCTACGGCCTCCAACCACCCATGGATACCACCAATTGAAAGTCATCAACAAAGCGCAAATATCCGTACTGATTTCAATAATCAAACTCAGTGCTTATCACAATAGTTTCCTCAGGAGCTGGTAGTTGATCATTGTCTATAATTTTTGGGCTAAGAAGGTAATGGGTGAAGGGTAGTAATTGAACAGATCAGTGTGATGTACTTTTTGGAGATAGGATGTACTTAACCAACCTTCTAGTACAAGTCAAGTGCAGGCGCGTGCGCTCCTTATAGGCAGAAAAGCAGTGCTTTACTTGCCATTCACAGATATTTTAATAAAACGTTCGTACGTTTTAGATGATTTTAATTAATAATAAGTAAATGAATAAAATGTGTCATAATCATGTGCACGCCGCTGAAATCTATAAAAGAAAAAGTTTTTGTGGCCGAGTACTCCGCCGCATACTCAGTATCATAATTCTGTGCACGCCGCTGGTCAAGTGTGTAGGAGAGCTGAGATATGCGCTATAATACTGATGTTAATTCTGCAGCATACATTTTGAGCATAGTCGGAGGGCTGTCTTAGGATTTCCTGGACTTTTCAGAGTTAAAAAAAGAAATACTCTAAGCACTGAGAGTTGGAGGGATTAATTTCTGGAATGGAACTATTGAAATACAGGATTATGATAGTTTTATTTTGTTGCAGCCATTGTCTTGGTAATTCAAATTAAGTTAGCAGTAAATAATGGACCCTAAAGGTCGGGTTTCTCCTTTGCATCATGGACCCGACCGTCATCATTTATTTTCTGACAATAAGTGAAAAAAAAAAAAACAGACGAGAGCCTCGTGCGGGCTTTTGAGACATTTTTAGTCAGTAGGTAATCAGATGGGAGCTCGAATGTTCTCCGCGCGTGCCCATCAGCCCAATAAGAGGCCGCTTCTTAGTATGACGTTGTAAAGCTTTCGACGTTATATTGGCATTTCACCCCTGCCACACAAATATCAACGAAGGTTATTTTTTCCATAAAGAGAGCCATCTGCTTGTTTGCTATTATTAAATATATAAGAAAAGTCTGATTTTTTCTATATATTAATTAGACTGGCAGGGATTTACATTACATCTCATGTTTATGTTTTGTAAGATAGGAAACAAAATGAATGTAGTATTTAAAATTAAATGAAAGGCTCTTTTTCCAATCAGACCTCCAATGTAATCAAGAAAAAACAAATCTGCATCAGTAACAAATAAAATTAAATTTTAATTTTTAAATAAGTTAGCACTAAAAACGAAGCTCTATTACTTATTTGGTTATAAGTCTTAATTATGTAATCACGACGTAATAATATCAACTGACAGTAGTGTTTAACTCTTACCGAAATTACTCACATTTTAAATTAAGACCATTTATTTCTGTCACAATCAATGAGGACTACAGAATATTTTTTATTTTATTTTATAAGATAGCAAACGAATAGATAGCTCTCCTGATGGAAAATGACAACCATCGCCTACAGACACCAAAAATGTTAATGGTGCGTTGTTATTAGTGTGGTGGAATAAGTCATATTGTAACGTCAAAAGCGTCACATCATACTAGGAAGCGGCCTCTTATTGAGCCAACGGACACGCGTGGAGAAGATATTTTGAGCTCCCACCTAATTATTTACTAGCTAAAAATGCCATAAAAGCCCGCATGAGACTCTTGCTTGCTCGAATCGAGACTTAACACATCGGATTGTGAGAGATTTTTGTCTTTTTTTTTATAGAAGCGGGGGCAAACGAGCAAGAGGTGTACCTTATGGTAAGTGATTACTGCTGCCCATGGACATCCGCAATACCAGAGGTCTTGCAGTTGCGTTGCCGGCCTTTTAAGAATGAGTAGGCTCTTTTCTTGAAGATCCCTATGTCGTATCCGTTCGAAAATACCCCTGCCGGTAATTGATTCCATAACAGAGTAGTGCGAGGCAAAAAGTTTCAGGAAAGTCGCACAGTTGTGGATTTCCAGACATCGAGTTGGTGAGGATAGAACTTTAAATTTTGACGCGATGTCCAATGGTGGAATTCGGTGGCAAGAATTATTCCAAACAACTCGTCGGAATATTCCCCATGATAAATACGATAGAAGACGCAGAATGAACCTACATCTCTGCGTATTGCCAAAGAGTCAAGCTGTTTCGAAATAGCCTGGTCGTCAAAGATTCAAACCGCTCGACGCTGAATGCGATCAAGAGGAAGAAGCTGGTACTGGGGAGCTCCGGCTCATAGATGAGAGCAGTACTCCATGTGAGGCCGAATTTGTGCCTTATAAAGTTGAAGGCGATGGGCCGGCAAACAGGACCGTCACGCTCTGCTAAGTACACCGAGCTTTTTGGAGGCTAGTTTAACCTTGGCTTCCAAATGACCGCGAAACTGAACATAATTCGATATGTCGACTCCCAGGATTTTGACACTGGCTGAGGCTGTCAGGAGAGTATCCTCAAATCGAGGTGACACGACAAAGGGTGTCTTTTTAGCGGTGAACGCGCAAAGCTGTGTCTTCTTGGCGTTAAAAGTGACCAGGTTGTTACGACTCCATTCAGAGACATCGGTAATTCGATTCTTGACTTCAGACACAAGCTTTTTTCGGCACTCTTCGATGTTTTTCCGAGAAATGCCGCTTCACCCGGAGTATGTAGCGTAATCAGTACTGTCATCCGCATAGCAATTTATGTTGCAAATTCACATCATGTCGTTGATATGCAGAAGGAACAGTGTCGGTGATAGCACGCAGACGTTGGGAACACCAGCATTGACAGATTTAAGGTCGGAGCACGCACCATCGACAATGACCTTGATGCTCCGGGCAGCCAAAATACTGGTGATCCACTTGCATAATTTCTCGGGAAGCCCATAGGAAGGCAGCTTCGCGAGAAGCGCTTTGTGCCATACCCGATCAAAGGCCTTCACTATGTCCAAACATACATAATAAATTGAAAAAGGATAGCCGCCATATGGACTGATAACCTAGTCAAGATTGCAGGGATCCGCTGGATGTTGGCTGTTTTAACACAGTAGAAATAATTGGAGGAGGATTATGTTCAGCAGTTGACATCATGTTGCTGATATGATAATATATTTTGATGTGGTTTTTCCGAATTTCAACTTTACCTACTCATACTTTTGTCGTTCGCTTGGTTACTTCACTAGGCATTATTACCAAATTAAATCAAAACATCTTTTTAATTATTTATTAAAAAGATGTATTGATTTATATATCTCAAATTAAATAAAAAATTTATTTGGTACAGTGTTAAAGGTTTATTTGAAATAAACCTTTAACACTGTAACAAATAAATTTTTAGCACTTTAGGCGAGTCGACATTTTTGAAATTACTACCATATTGAAAAAAGCCACGCATTGAGAAGATCTCTCCCTATTTATAAAATGTATCTCATACATATAATAAATGTGAAAGTTTGTATGTTTGGATGTGTTTTAAACAATCACGTAAAAACGATTTGAACGATTTGGTACACAAGTAAACGAAAGCCTAAAGTAAGATACTTTTTATTCCAGAAAAATGTGTTGTTCCCGTGTGATTCAACAAAACTTTTTAGAATACAACGGACTCCAGAGTGAAGCAAGTATATAACAATATAGATATTCATAATAAGGAAATGACGTACTGGTGAAATCCCTAAAAAACGTACCACTTGTTTTACCTCTAAGTAGTATGAACAGAGTTTTTTAAGCCGAAACGCATGTAGGTACACTTTGTGGCACTCATACTCCAACATTCATTGTTCTTACAAAAAGTTGTAGAAATACAAATTGTAGGAAATTCTCTAAAATTTAATTTTCTAAAATAGTGCTTTTCTAATATGGCGGTTTTTCAGGCACCAAATGATCGAACTAAAAGGTATAATTTTTTATACGTGTTTTTTAGAAAGTATTAATTGGTTTTCTATGTTTTGCAATGTTGATGATTATAATAAAAATGAAGTTACAGATATACAGAAAGAATAAATACATCAAAATTGATTGACTTAAATTCGTTCGTTTCGAAAAAAAATCGTTTATAGTAGATTTGTTACGATTAAATCATGGAGATTCTAAAACTCGAAATTACGACGTGATTAATAAAACACCGTTGTTTTAATTAGATTTCATAATCTTTATTGTTCTAGAAGGAAATCCCATTTATTAGACGTAAAAAGCATTATGTAACGAAACAATAACAAAGTTTATTGCCCATCTTTTATGTTTCATGCTGAAATCAGTTACAGGATTTTCATAAAGCGTAATACCTTGCGGTTTTTCTTCTAAATGAGTTTTAATAAAAACAAATAAAATGAACGTCAAGATCCACCCAAATGGAAGCAAAGCAATTGTATCTTTTATCATATTGTTTAATTTCGCCTCAAGAAAAACAGCTTAGACTCTTCAAAGTAATTTACGAATAAAAGGTTCTTAGAATTTTGGTAATTTTTATATTTTTATTATTTTTTATTAAAATTTCAAAGCTTTAGTTTTCCTTTCATTTATGTCATTTAGTTACATAAAAAAAGATTTAAAAAAGTTTTGTGTGGAATGAAAGACAGATAAATTATTAATGTTTTAAGAACATACATACATAAGTATATGCAATACGTATCTATCCTTTTTTGTTTATATGTTTTTTTATGATAATAATGGAACTAACTTCTTTGCAATTTAACTTTATTAAGTGCCGTTTTATTTGCTTATGAACATATGTAACATCTCGAAAAAAAAAAAAATTTTCATCCATTCAGCCAGTCATTTATTCAGCCTTTTAAGCTCCTAAGATAATTCCACTTCCATTCGTAAAAAAATACAGGACTAAAATTTAATTTTAGTTATTAAATATCTATTTTCATAGCTATCTAATCTTATCATTTCTACGTTCGTGATTATATTCTGTAATTTGTTGTTTGATGATTTATATCCATTTTTAATTTCTTCTAATCTCCTCAGAGTCGCATTTTCGTAGTCTAATTTTCCATTATTTTATATTTCAAGACGTATATTTTCCACTTTAAAATACGGAGTCAAACTAAACTGTGTCTGGGAGATACTCTCCATTAATAGGCTACGTTTTGTATGCTGTGAAAAAATAGTGAAAACTCGCCGAATGCTCCTTGATTTAGGTCGCACCTGGTTTAATATAATTTCTCTGGTATCACCTGTATGGTCGAAGTTTGTCGTTTTCGATAACCGCGACCGACGGGAGACTAGCATGGAAAGTGGAGACCGTATAGCAGTACGAAAGTCGATTTCAAAGCAGAGGCCGTGAAACATTGTTCTATGTTATCGCCAGGTAAAAGTTTGTAACCAATACATCATCATGATATTGGATTTTTATTAATACGCTAAAATCTATTTGTAGTTGCATGTTGATATTTTTAGACTGGCATTTCGTTGCTCTTACCTAAACTTTAAACAATCAATTCTTGTATAAGTGTATGTAGTTAGTTTTGCCGTTTAGCGCTAACGATTTTAACTAAATTATAAATGAATGTAGTGATTTAGGTAAAAGTCATCTCTGTGAAAATCCGTTTTCACATGAAATATTATCATCCGAGCGAAGCTCGGTCACCCAGCTAGTTCTTTATAATTTGATGTATGCTTTTCATGGAACTATTAGAAATGCTTATGATTTAAATTAAAATAAATTTCAGCAATTACATGACAGTTGTTGCGTATTATACAGACATTATTAAAAAGCTTTAGTATTATTAAAGCTTCATTATAATACTCATTACATTCAATAATTATTAATGATAAGTAGCAAATTTAGATAGCATTTTAATGACATTAAACAGTGCCTAAATGCATTATTACTTCTGTAATTTCATTTTAGCAGCCGTGCAAATGACCGAGCATGACCGCATCCCCAATAATTTGCGCCCAGATATTGTGTCCACAATGTACAAATTAATATTATTGTATCTTCTGTTGAGGCGAGTTTATTGTATGATAATGTTAATTCATAAAAATAAGTTGCATAAAATGAATATAGATAAATGTCACGAAACTTTTCTATAATGAGATCTGTAAGTCAAAAGTCTATGGTAACAATAGTGTTTTCCAAACGTCATTAGCATCTTCATCATTATCATCAGCAACATTAAAAAGCAGTCATAAACTCGTGTGTGTATTAAATAATTAAATTATAGTTTTATAGAAGTAACTGTAATAAAAATAACTACGTTAAAAAAAACCGACTTCAAAAACTAAAACGTAACAAATAATAAATATTTAATATTAATTAAATATTACCTATTATTTATATGTGCTATTTACTAATAGGTTTGAAGTCGGTGCCAAGCCAATTTAATACTTACACCGGCAGACACGCGCGGGCAGACGTCGTTGACGAAAGCCTTGAATAAGTACATAAAATTTTTGAAAGAAAGAAAGAAAATAGTTATTTGCAAGAATATGGCTGTTATAAGTTGTTAAAAATGAATTAAGCTACCAACCTTTTCTACTATTATATGGTGTCAATTTGAAATTCAAAATTTTGATGCCTTTTAGCTTAACTGATAATTCTACATTAATTCACACGACCATTTAGTTTAGGAATTTTGTTGAATACATTTTCGTAATTATTTTTTTCAGTATTCTTCGTATTGATTGAAGCTGCTTGTAATATTAAGACTTAATTGCTCTTTATTTGGTTTATTTACGTATCTTAATCTTTAAAGTAGGAATTTCATTGTATAATTTGCTCGTATTCATTTAAGTAATTAAAACATTATTATTTGCTTAAGGCTTGGCACCGACTTCAAACCTATTATTAAATAGCACATATAAATAATAGGTAGTATTTAATTAATATTAAATATTTATTATTTGTTACTTTTTAGTTTTTGAAGTCGGTTTTTTTTAACGTAGTTATTTTTATTTAATACTTTTTAGTGTATTGTTGTATTGTCAACTTATTTTGGGTAGACCTACAACAGGTGCTGCGCGCCTTAACAAATATAGATCTCAAGAAACGGGAACTAATAAAATAGTAGGGGAGCCCAAGAGGGGATTTTGATATTTACTCGAGCGCGTCAGATTACCATAGGAGGGGGTACCTCGCATACTGTTAAGTCTCTCCACCAAATATAAGCCCTTACTGTAGACGGGGGTAAATATGGCAGAAAAAAAACAAAAGATAACTTCGGCTTGTGGAAATTGTCAGATTACATTTTTTCGTAATTCTTACATAATTTCCTCCATAATAAAAGAAAATTCAGACGCGCTGGAGAATGTCAAGACAACGTTTTCTTTGCAAATTTGTAACCCTCCCAGGTTACAAATTTTGCGCTACACTGGAATCGTCAGATTTTCTAAATTTTAGCGGCAATTAACCCACCATACCCTAATCTAACGCGCTTCAGTGTTTCCATGTCACTGACTTTTTTCAACATTTTTTTATCTGTAGATTTTTTCCCCACCATTGAAATGAAAAACATTATATAACTTTTTATTTTTCCTATAATTTAGTCTACAAAATCCAATAGGTCCCTACGACGCTCGAGTAACTACCTATTTAGCATCTTGGTCTCCCCTACTGAAATAAAAAAATTATTGAAAACAAAAAACCCGACTGCATTCAATCTTTAGAAAAGGTTCATTGCCTGAAATGAAAGCTAAAAAGAAAGAAACAAGCCCAGTAGTTTAGAATCATGTTAAGTAATAATGAATAACTTCATCATTAAAATAGTTCTATAATCGATGAAGGTACATACATATAAAACAATTCATGAATTTTAATTCATCACAGAACGATTAACAGTCGGGGCCCATTCAATTTTTAGCTATCAAATTTTAAGCTATCAAACTTGGCTTTGATTCTAAGCAGGGACAAGTATTTGTTTGAAAAGCATGTATGTTTGTATTTTTGGTTTGAATGACATTAAATAACCAAGAGAAGCTTTGTGACGATAGACGCAAGTGCGGCGGAATATACATCGCCAAATATTCACGTGATTTTGGTGAATATTTAGCGACGCATTTGTTTTCCCTGTGTTGGTTCCGGGCTCCTTTGAAGAATAAGCAAACTGCCGTTCTGCCAGGCAGGTCGTAAAAGGTGACCGATTGGCTATACGAGTCACTACCATCGTGGATACTATAGGTGATAGGTGATAGATTTATGCATTGTCTCGCCTAGGTCTGGACTCTGGTACCACCGCCTTACCAATTCCTGCCGCAATAGCGTCAGTGCTTGTCACTGTCGTGTTGCGGTTTGGATTTATTAGACCTCGCCACAAGATAGTAACGCACCATTAACGCCTTTGATGTCTATAGCCGATAGTTGACTCTTTCCATCAGGAGACCCATCTGCTTGTTTGCTATCTTATGATCTAAAAAAACATTAGCGAGTTCGGAGTTGGTCGTATCACAAGGTACAGGTATTATTTGTTTATGAAGATTGAGTGCTGTAAGCAGATGCTTCTCCTGATAGAAAGATGGAAAGAAAAACATCGCCTATAGACAACAAAGATGTTAATGGTGTGTTGCTATCCGTGTGACGGAATGGCAATGCCACATGCATAGGTGTACCTTACCCTCTTAACCGGAACACGACAATGATCATCATTGACGCTGTTGTGGCAGGAATAGGTAAGGCAGTGGTACTAAATATCCGGGCAAGACGTTGCAGAAATCTAACACCTAGTAGTCACGATGGTAGTGACGGAAATAGCCAATCAATCGCCTCTTACGACCTGCCTGGTAGAACGACAATTGGCGTATTCTTCAAAGAAGCCCGGATCTACCGGAGTAAGAACTACTGAACCGATTTTGATAAAACTTAGAGAGTTCCCTAAATTGTTATATAACTTATTTTAAATCAAAAATAATTATCTTGATATGTCTTTTATTTCCTGAAAAATTCCTGGACAAACATACAAAATATACATACACTTACGCAATTTTAGTACACGTGCTTGGACGCCTAAATATATCATCATACCTACTCAAATATTATCCAATTCCAACAATATTACATACATATTATGTCAAACTGATAACCTCTATTTTTTCGTCGGTTGAAAATATTGTCTAACTGATGATAAATACTGATTAATGAAATAAATACCGAATAAGAAATACTGAAGTAGGTAGGTATATAGGTGTGTATAAAGTACGTGAATATAAATAGGAAAATTAACTTTAAATCGTTAATATATCTTAAACTATTATTTAAAAAGAAAAATGATGAATAAAACCCAAATTTATTTTTAAATACCTATTCAACGATACCCCACATGATATTGTTCATCAATATATATTTTTTTTAAATTTTGACAATATGGCGCCTGGTGTTTTCCATGGTGGGTTTTAATAAATGTCATGTCTTTAGTGACACTCGCAAGGTTAAGACGAATCGATTGACATGCGAATCATCAAAATCAGCCTACGCGTTTGGCCTTTAGAATGCCACATAGGAACAAACATACATACATACATACATACATATATAGACTGATAAACACAATACCCTCCTGCAGTCGGGTAATAAAAGTAGTCGTCTCCGTAAAAGCATAATATATGAAATCAAGTTTACGTCAAGAAACTTTTGAACAATATAATTCTAGACTCGGTAAGATCCAAGAGCGTCTAGCGAATGACTCTTTTGAGCAGAGAGCGAATAGACTTGATCTCATTAATAAGCCTCTATCGAACGAGTCTGCCGAGCTGAAGGTTCATAGAATTGGTCTCCACTAAGGAGCGTTTATCTAAGGAGTCCGCCAAGCAGAGAGCTCATAGATTAGAAGTGATACAAAAGCGGATCAGCAACGTGAGAACCGGCTAGTCATTAGTCACAGCGCATTTTAATTTCCTTCCAGAGCAACTACTGTTGCTCGACTACCATAAAAAAAGTTCCTTCACAGGCCTACTGGAACAACTCCTGAACTGATCGACTTGACAGACGTAGAACGAAGGCTTTTGTCAAGAGTATTTCCTTTTATTTTATAACTAGTTACCAACCGCACCAAAATGGTCGTCAACACGAATCATATAAGCCCAAACTCGATAGAGTTGTGTCATTTAATTACTGAACTCCTATGGCCACCTTCTGGCTTTATCATTTGACCTTGGAGGATCCTAGTTACCACCAAGCACCAAAGTGCTCGTCAACACGAATCAAACGAGCTCAAACTTGATAGAGTTGTGTCATTTAATTACTGAGCTCCTATGGCCAGCTTCTGGCTTCATCATCGGACCTTGGAGGATCCTAGTTACCACCAATCACCATAGTGCTCGTCAACACGAATCAAACGAGCCTAAACTTGATAGAGTTGTGTCATTTAATTACTGAGCTCCTATGGCCAGCTTCTGGTTTCATCATTGGACCTTGGAGGATCCTAGTTACCACCAAGCACCTAAGTACTCGTCAACACAAATCAAACGAGCCTAAACTCGATAGAGTTGTGTCATTTAATTACTGAGCTCCTATGGCCAGCTTCTGGCTTCACCATCGAACCTTGAAGGATCCTAGTTACCACCAAGCATCATAATGTTCGTCAACACGAATCAAACGAGCCCAAACTCGATAGAGTTGTGTCATTTAATTACTAATCTCCTATGGCCACCTTCCGGCTTCACCATCGGACCCTGGAGGATCTTAGTTACCACCAAGCACCTAAGTGCTTGTGAACACGAATCAGGCGAGCCCAAACTTGATAGAATCTTGTCATCAACCGATTTTCAACCATTTAATTACTGAGTTCCTGTAGTTACCTTCCGATTCCATCATCAGATCAGCTCTATACCATAATAAGTTTTCATTGTCATCCAATTTACATACGTATACAAAATTTCAGCTCAATCGGTAACCGGGAAGTGGATCAAATTTGCTTGCGAGATTTGATTTCAGACATCGGCATAGATAAAAAATGCTCATAAAATAAAAACTACTGGGCCTACCTGAGTCAAATTTTTATGGGACCAATTCGAAGCTATTCCGCATCAAACAAAAAAGAATCACGTAAATCGGTTCAGAAACCTCGGAGAAAGTCGGTTAAAAAATGTGTAAGAGGTTAACCCTGCAGGCCATCCCTAAAACTTCCCACTAACTTAAGCTCTATTTTAGAGTGTTTAAAAGTTATTGAAAAATATTAAATAAGTTTGTTAAAAAACAACGTAATTTTAATATATGAAAAGCTGTAAAATTTTAAAAATTAGATTCGATTTTGATCTTTGAAACAGCATTCGACGTAGTTATTTTAGTACTAAAATATAGCAGAATAGCAAAAAATGATTGGTTGAAAAATTTCGAAGTTATGTCAAAAAAACACTTTTTTTAAATTTTTCGTCAACGATTACTCCCAAACAAATAAACCGATTTTGATGCAATTTATGTCTAAGACGAAGTTTTTTGAATAATAGAGCTGATTAGTTTTTGTATTCAATCGGTACATAAATCTGGAAGTTATGTTAAAAAAATCTGTTTCGCCAAAAATTTTATTGGGTTTTTTCAAAATTTTTCGAAATCTCCTGGGCCAACCTAGTTCAAATTTTCAGGAAATCTAAGTTGAGTAGAACACAATCGAATGCGATTCACCGAGTTTCGATCGTTCCAGCCATTCAAAAGTTATGAGACGTTTACATACACCCATACAAACACACACACACACACACACACACACACACACACACAGAGAGAGAGAGAGAGAGAGAGAGAGAGAGAGAGAGAGAGAGAGAGAGAGAGATACTGACATCATCGTGAAAATAGTTGGAAAAGGTTCCTAGAAACTCAAAACGTGTAGATCTGGTGAATATTCGATTTTCGAATCGGGGCAAAATCTGTAATATCTTTATCTACATACGTAGCGGGAAGTTAAAAAACTCAATTAATTAATGTTTAGTGTCAAACACAATAAACAAAGGTCAGATTATAACTATAAATGGATCATGATAATGATGACGTAATGGAACAATTAAACATTTTATCGGAATAGTCTAAACTCTCACAGCCAAACTTTTTTGATTATTACATACTTTGCTAATCTAATTACCAACTCTGGTGTCTATGGGCAATGGTTGTTTATTTTCAAGAAGAGATTTTACTGCGTGTTTATAGCTTATGCAAATAAAATAAAAAATTCGATAACTTTTAATAAATATCGATATTATTATTTGTCATAGGCTTAATAGGCCAATCAATAGTCTTCTATTGATAGTTTGCCAATATGCGGTACCTACTATTCAGTATATTTTAACAGCAATGTAATTTAATAAAGACCATAGTATTAGATCCGTATATTTTTTAAAACTCTATCAAATTGGGTTACTATTGTATATCAGTATAAAATTTATAATTTAATTTGTAAAATTAAACAATACTTTCACAAATTAGCAAATAATCGATAGCCGACAATTGAACGGTAGCCCTACTACCGACCCGGTCTAACATCGGAGTGTCGCTGAAACGCGCGATTTCGATGTCGCGTTCGATCCCTGAAACGTGATGTAGCATCGATGCAGTCGCTAAAACGCGCGATTTGGATGCCGCGACCGGTCGCAGAGAGTCGCTTTAACGCGATGCAGCATCGATGCAGTCGTTAAAACGTGCGATTTGGATGCTAAAAGTAGTATGTGTGCCGTGTCGGTTAAGACAGAAAATATAAACGTATTTCATATGAATATTATTTATCTTCACTTGCCTAGTTTTTATTTTCAATACTAAATCACATTGAACAGAAAACGCTTTACATAAATTTTCTGAATTCGGGAAATTTTAGTGAACCAATGTGGCCTAATATCGTATTTGTGTCGTCTCTACACTGCCGGACCACGATAAAAGGTTTAAAGCTCTGTGCCTATATTTTGGGCGTTCTAATCTGCAATTTGCTTCTATATAACGACAGTACATTATACAGTTACAGTTGCCTAATGAGAGTACATTCGCACCATTGCGCACCGCGTGATTTGCCTATTCAATGTAATTAAGCTTGTCTGTGGTTGACATTATTACACGTGTTTGTTTATATATATATTTAAATTAGGATGTTTGTTAATTTTCTTGATATTTTTATCACAAGAAATGACATAAATACTACCATAAACATCTAAAAATTTATATTTTCTCTTCAGATGTCTATGACCGAATACAATCAAGAGGCCAGTGCCCTGATTCTCATTTTCTTAAAAATGTCAAATGCATTTATAGTTCAGAAATTGCCCTATCAAAGTTACGCTTATGACTTGTATTTTCAAAATGTTTTTTAATGCTTTGATAGAACCACGGAAGTTGCATACTACCTGAAAGTTCACGTGCGCTTCAAAATCGTTCCGAAGAGTACAACGACATTGGTGGAGTGTGTCTCTTTCTACTAGGGTGTCCATATATAATAATCTTTGAGTGATAGGATAATTTCATTCCAAACAAGTTTATAATAAAATGTTAAAGTGCGTGTCGGGTCACGCGCAATGCATTTTCTCAAAATTGTCACTCTTATAATGAGGGCTAAGAAGAGGACTTTTATTTTTTCATATTACATTACATTTAACCTATAAGTCAGTAATAAATATGTCTGCACCACAGATTCACCGCCTATAAAAACTCCTCCAAGCACATTTTATGACATGGTCGAGTATTTCTTTAAGCCGACGTTGCCGAAGATTTTCATTTCTTGGGAAGCTGCAAAAAAATATAAGGTCAGGGTAAAAGTATTTTCGTATTGTTCATATTTTTTTAGGTATAATTTTTTATTTATTTATAATATGTATGTGCCGGTTTGATCGATGACTTGTTGCCATCTTGTGGGTAGTGCCATGATCCCATTCCTGTAGAAATTTTGAGATTTTTGATTAAAAAAATCTGACAGGTAGTGTTCAAAGTGTTCTTTTAAGGTTAGCTTTATGCTTCCCAAAGAGTTGTGCAACGACCGAAACAGGTGGCAATCTGATGGAGCAAGATCAGGGCTATACGGAGGATGCATCAAGACATCTCAGCCAAGCTCTCTCAATTTTTGCTGCGTGGCTATAGATGAGTGCGGTCTGGCGTTGTCATGGAAACCACTGGAACACTACGCCCTTCCTATTCACCAGGTCCGGCCGGTTTTTCTCAATAGCTTTTTTAACCTCATCAGTTGCTGACAGTAGAGGTCAGAATCGATAGTTTTACCCGGTGGCAAAAGCTCACAGTGAACGATTCCTATCCAATCCCACCATACACATAGCACCACTTTGTATTTTTTTACAAAGTGGTGCTTTGCCGGGCCGGGCTTTGCCACGGTTTGTAAGGCTTGTCCATGCTTCGACCATAATCTTTTTTGCACATTCTTATCGTAAGATTTTTTCACCCATTTTTCATAACCCGTAATCAACTGTTTAAAAAATGGTTCAGAATTGTTACGTTTCAACAAAGAATCTCAAATGGAAATACTTCGCATTAGGTTTCTCTCAGTGAGATCATGTGATACCGAAATGTCAAGTTTTTTCTTGTATCCAGACTTTCGTTATAGATGAGTGCGGTCTGGCGTTGTCATGGAAACCACTGGAACACTACGCCCTTCCTATTCACCAGGTCCGGCCGGTTTTTCTCAATAGCTTTTTTAACCTCATCAGTTGCTGACAGTAGAGGTCAGAATCGATAGTTTTACCCGGTGGCAAAAGCTCACAGTGAACGATTCCTATCCAATCCCACCATACACATAGCACCACTTTGTATTTTTTTACAAAGTGGTGCTTTGCCGGGCCGGGCTTTGCCACGGTTTGTAAGGCTTGTCCATGCTTCGACCATAATCTTTTTTGCACATGCTTATCGTAAGATTTTTTCACCCATTTTTCATAACCCGTAATCAACTGTTTAAAAAATGGTTCAGAATTGTTACGTTTCAACAAAGAATCTCAAATGGAAATACTTCGCATTAGGTTTCTCTCAGTGAGATCATGTGATACCGAAATGTCAAGTTTTTTCTTGTATCCAGACTTTTGTTAATGACGTAAAACTGTTTTATGATCAACATCCAGTTCCTCAGCAATGTCGTAGTTCTTTCTAATCATCGTAATGTTCAATTTTGGGCCTTTTTTGTACTGATATTACTTTTGAGAGTTGACTAGATCCAAAAATACATAATTTGTTAATTGTCAACGACTGAAACCGTCAGCAGGAAAAATTAAAATATACGATCTTTAATTTATTGGCTCTATAAATTATGGTCGTTCAATTTTGGGATTTTTTGTTATTTGACATTACTTTCGGGAGTTGTTTAGCCCCAATAACAAACAATTCGTTAATTGTTAACGTCTGAAGCCGTCAGCAGAAAAGTCAAATGTGACGATCTTTAATTCATTCGCTTTATAATTTGACGATCTTTAATTAATTGGCTTTATAAATTTTGGGAGTTGACTAGACCCAAAAATATATAATATGTTGATTGTCAACGACTGATACCGTCAGCAGTAAAAGTCAAAATTGACGAACTTTATTAGCTTTATAAATTATGGGCGTTCAATTTTGGGACTTTTTATTATTTGATATTACTTTTGAGAGTTGTCTAGACCCAAAAACGTTCTGTAAATTAACAAATTATTTTTTGTAGGTCTGGAAGACACTATTAAATAAATCAAGCGGAAAAAGGCCCACAAACTGGATGCTAGCAGCAACTATTTTAATTACTTGGAACGCCTTATTTCGAATCTAAAACTTTTATTCCAACAAATTTGTAAATCATCTGCATATATGGTTTGGAACTCTTCTGATTTTAAATTCTATTACAGTTCTCAATTTATAGAAAAAGGGTCTCTCGTTAAAGTTAAGGCAGCCATGTTCGCTCTGTAGCCACCATCGAGCATATAACTCAATAGAGTAGCAATATGAGCCATCTAATTCCGAAACTGATCAGTGTTTTGCCACTGATAAATAGCAATTCACGCTCGCACTAAAGCAGTACCGCACCAACAAGTGACCTGTGTGTACGTCCCCGATACTCCCGAAAATATACAAAGTTTGGTATATTATACCGCATAATGTGCTGTTCTATTAGATGGTGTGGAAAAAGCAGTAAAACTCGAATTATAAAACAGACGGAATTACGTTTCATCGGCTTCAATAAACATTGATTTTATTTTAATTTTTTTTCATATAATATGGCTCAAGTTAAACTGGATAGATAACACGAAACACGTGGACACTTGTTTTTGCGTCTTGCTCTTGCCTAGGTGTAACCTATATGCAGCTATCTCATTTTAATCAATACGCGTTTACTATTGCTGCGTCATTATTACATTAACCTTGAATCGGCCAATCACAGCATTACAACTGGCGTAGTGTTTTGGCGGAATTTGTTTTCTAACAAAACAAACAACACAACCGCTCGTAGCCGTCGAAAAAGGTGGCGGCCAGTTTCAGTTAAATCTCTGGAATCCCGAATCATATCTTCACTAAATTTATGTACTTGGGATCAAATTGAAAATATTCCCTTAAAATAAAAAATAAAAACAATTGCAAATCCATTCACATATTATGGCGGGGTTATGAACATTGAAATTATTTAAAAAAGATATCTTAGCAACTTTTTTAAAAGTTTTTCATAAGTTCGCCGATATTTCAAATTTCTCTATCTTCTTAGCGGGAAGATACAATTGTATTTTATCATAAAAATAATGTTGTCATCGACAAAAACACAATATTTTGTAACCTACAAAGTTATGCAACGTCACAGGCGATGGTTTAGTTTTAATTTCTTTACTTCATTATACTATTATATACAACGTATTATTAAACAATTTGGACCGTCCCTTTGATCGAGTAGTTAGATTCAAATTAACGTAACCGATAGATAGGGTAGATACGAGGTCGATTATAACAGTCAGCCATAAGTGTTTGTGTTTGATAATTTGATATTTTTTATTGTGATTGATAATTATTTTGTTGTTTGTAAAATATTATTTATTTATTTATTTATATTCATGCACAACAAAACGTACATAGGTTAAACTTAACGCCTAAGGGCATTCTATCCTAGCCAACCTCGTTCAAAACAGAAACATGGCTTATGGACGGGGTGCATCTAAATTTACTTAAAGACAAAGTAATCTTAACTTGTATACAAATCAGAGGAGATCAACATAACAAACTAACTTAAAAATTTTAAGAATTACACATACAACACATATAAACATAATACATACATACATAATACATATATACATAAAATATAGATAAATAACACTTACATATACATATCCATATACTAAATACATATACATAAATATATACATACATACATTATGTTCATACATATATTTATAAATACAAATGATTAAAATCATCATACAACTATGAGCAAAAAACAAGTTATCACTCATTATATTCATATTAACTTGAAAGATCGAAATATAATTTTAACTGTCTCTTCAATGCTAATTTTGACGTAACTTTCCTAATATCCTCAGGAAGTGCATTCCACAAACGAACAGCTCGATGGGAAAAAGATTGTAAAAGGAAATCTGTTCGGCAAAACGGAACATACAAGGCTTAGTTATTTGGTAGTTTTACCTGGAAAGTTTTCCGGGAGTTTTGAAAATTGGTTATTTTATGGATTTCGGTATGCTCTGTTCAAATTTCAACTTTGCCACCTCGTATCTCCGCCACTCGCGCCACCATATTAAAAATTTGGCGCCTAAAAACAGTTTTTTGGGAATGTCTCCTTTTTGACGCATTTTTCGAAAAAAGCATTTATGAACTAAATAAACTAGAAAAAAATCCTATAATTATGTATTTTTTTTTTCATAAAATAGCTTTTGGCATACGAGCGCCGCAAAGTACATTTAAATAGACGTTTTGAAAAAAACTCATATCCGCACCACCCGGAGGTAGAATAAGCGGCGCGTTTTTTTTATCGTGGTTTCCCCTGTAGGCCTAATCCACACATGATATATTTATTTATTTAGAGATTTAGCGCAATCTTTTTCGCTTTGCTGATGATGAAACAGGTGTTACGACTTTGTCCAGAGCACCGATCGAGACAGCGCAGACCAAAATTTCGTCCGCTTTATCTGCGATGTGACTATTAGATTTATCACACGCATCTTCGTTTTCGATTTCATCGAAAGCTTTTTCAAAAAAAGTTGCCGGTTCTTCCTCTTAATCGTAATTATATGATGGAATTTGCGAATTACTACAAGCACCACTACAATTTGTGTATAGATAGGTTTGGAATAAATGTTGTCGTGCTGCTGCTTCCTTTGATGGTGGCGACGCAATATTAAATTTACTTTTATATGCTGATTTTGTGAAGCATACATATATATCTATATTCGTTTAAAGACATGTTTTTCTTACTTTCTAAATTATAACGTATAATTGAAGGAGGAAACGTTCTCCTGCTTGCGCAATGATCTCTGAATCAACGTTTTTTTAAATACCTCATAATCTCGCTCAAATTAGGATTTTTTTGGAGTACATTAATGAATTTCATTTTTCCTTGATTAAAAAGTGCACAAGTGGTATTACAGCTACTGAAGGCATGCAAAAATGAAATATGATCTGCAGCTGTTATCAGCTAAAATTATTAAAATAAATGATTAAAATATGAGCTGCAGATCTATGATACTTCCAGTGGAATATATTTGTTGGGAAATTTTTCCTTTTCCTAGTTTGAGGCAGTACACGTTTGATTTCGTACATAGAGCTGTGAAGAGAATCATAAAATCTATATCTTCGCCGACCACTACTACAGTATTGAATGCTGGTCATACATTTATTTCGGTATTGATGATTAGCGTATCCCCATATTCCGTGGCTTCTGAGACCACGAAATTTTCCGCTTCAAATTTTGTCTTCAACATTCTAATGAGGCGATTTTTGTTCGCATCATTCCTCAGGATCCTCAGGAATTTATCTTGTGACACAGTTGGAACCATTGTCACAAATAAATGTGTGGTCTTATTTGAGTTTAGCACTAGCCACTAACAACTTCGCTTTACGAGCTCTTGTCGGTAAAGCGGAGCACAAGCACAAGCACAAGTCGAAACTAACCTTAACCTACAGAAACAAGGTTGATTATTATTAAGATACTCTTATGATCTTGCGAAATTCGTAATAAAAACTCAAGCCATATTTTTGTGCTTCGTTTACAGGCAACGCTGAATCTTGTTATTTCTGATCGAAGTGTAACTACGACGATTAACGTATACTCAGCCTCAAGTAAATTCTTCTCGTAACTTCTACCGACAAATGTTTCGTTGAAAGTCAAAATAGAAAGAGGCCCATAAATAGAGAAAAAGGGCCCCAAACAAAGGCGACACTTTACACTTATATATGCTTCTTCAATACCGGCGGCAATAGTAGAATATTTTAGAAAAATATACGAAAAATACGTGGTGGTGCAGATGAATAATACTTTGTGCTTGTACGCCAAAAACCATTGATTTATGAATAAAATTATAAATACATAAATTGTAGGAAATTTTTCTAGTTTGCTTTAGTACATAAATGGATTTTTAGGAAAAATGTGTCGAAATTTCCAAAAAATTGTTATTAGGCGCCATTTTTTTAATATGGCGGCGCGAGCGGCGGAGATACGAGGTGGCAAAGTTAAAATTCGAAAAAATCATACCGAAATCCATGAAATAACCAATTTGCAAAACTTCCCGAGAACTTTCCAGATAACCCCCCTTTTTTGACTGAATGACTGGGCTAAAACTGAAGGCATACATGTGAGTAGGTCACCTAAATGGAAAGTAGTCACCACTGCCCATGGAAATTGACAACACAAAACTAATAAAAGTTATATAAAAATTAAGTGCGACACAGTTTTCAAACTAATTTGCGCGTCTAACCTCGTAAGATAAGTATTTATTTACAACATAAATTTTATGTTGTAAGTAAAAACTGATAAATAGTAAAAAATAATATGATAATAGTAAGAATTATATGTAGGTATACTTTTTCTTCGACAATTTTTTTAAAGTTTTACGTTTTCATTTTTTAGAAATAGCGAATATACCTACTTCAAAAATATTTAAATAATTAAAAAATAAATAAATAATGTACTTAGTAATTCAGATCTATCATCAATTAAACGAGTTAGGTTCACATAGATCACTATCATCGTGCCTGGAAAGTAGAGTTTTAGATCGTCACCCCAGGATTTGGCAACACCACGTTACCTTCTCCTGTCACAATAAAGTTTGGAGGCCAGTTTGGAGGTTAAGATAGCTGGTAAACTTATGCATGTGGCATTATTATCTCGCCACACTGATAGCAATGCACCATTAACACCTTTGGTTTCTATAAGCCATGGTTGTCCCTTTTCATTAGGAGAGCCATCTGCTTGTTTTCTATTTTATAATATAAAAGAAATATATTAAAAAAAAAACATTTAACCACCACCAAAGGTTTTGAAATATAGGATTCGGGTTGATTACAAATGGCACTTATGTAACACAATCAATAAATATCACAAAAAATGGACTTTATTTATAAATTGACTTTAAAAACAACGTTATCAGTTTAATCTGTATGTATGTGATATCGTTGGAATTTGTCCACGAATGTTACGGTAGTTAAAGTATATGACTATTTGATATTATATATTTACACCCTTAATTTCGGTTCAGTAGTTTTTAAAGTATTGGTTTCCACGCATTCCACTATATACTACTACTTTTATTATATGCTACTACTTTTGTTAAATACGCGACGTTTTGAGTGTCTCTTTTGTTTGGGACTGTGCATCTTGGGTTTTTTTATATCAATGATGATGACTATTAGCTGCACCGCGCAGCCCGCTGCATTATAACATTTTTTTAACGCAACTCGCAAAAAAAACCCATTTTAGAGATAAAAAGTAAGTTATGTGCTATTCAAGGTCATCATCTACCTCTGTGCCAAAATTCACCCAAATCCGTTAATTAGTTTTTGCGTGATTGAGTAACAAACATCCATCCTTCCATCATATCCATTAATTCGCATTTATAATATTAAATATAAATTACATTTTTTTCTTAGGATTGTCTCTCCCCTCTTAGCTATTTGATTTATTATAAACTGACAGTTTTTTATCTTCAGTGTTAATTTATTATTGAACATTGAGTTTGCGTGGCTATCTTAAATACTCTAACTTTCGCTTCACCACTATGCAAGTTCACCCTGCACGACGTTTGTACTTATCTTGCAAGCGAACATCTACGTGTGTGTATGTACAATTATTAAATAATTAAAATAAGCTTGTATGTACTATACAAGCTATGTATGAGTACATACAAGCTTATTTTAATTATTTCATATATAATATCTTATATATGTTAAAAAATTTATTTTGTTCTTTTTATTAAAGGGGGCCCGAAGCAGCACGGGCGAAAACCATCAGTTGTAGTTACATCATATTTTTCCCAAGTAAATTTTATTTTACAGAGCAATCGCCAAAAAGTCTGCAAACCAACAAGGAACACTATGCGTTTCTTAATAAGTTTAAACTTTAAAATATTTTTTGGCATGGCATTATCTCATGCTTAATAGGTAAAGTTCATAAGACTTGGTTATACTATTACAGAACTTTATCGAAAACATTATGTCTTATCTTTTGTTGCTTCAGGCGATAGATTTACTTTTTTTTATGTAGTAATTAGTAGGCCGTCCCACAAAGAAACTTTTTTTGATTAATAACAGGCTGAATTTTTATGAAAAGCTTTGTATTGACGAGACAACAATCTTTTCTATCTTCGAAAAATCTTGAATCGCACTAAGAAAGACAGATAAAAAAGAAAAGGTTATAGTGTCCGACTAAGAAAAGTTTTCACTTTACGTTTACAATGTTACTCTTGAATTAATAATAATTAACAAGCTGTTGTGAGAAAATTAGTTTGTTTTTAAATTGATTAATATCAATTTAAGAATCTCATAATTCCGAAACTTTTATTTCCGAAAATTTAATTATAAATAATAATAAGCGATTAAAGTCGAAAAATAATTATTGTTATTAATAAATATTTTTCCTTCACCGAATAAAAATTTTCAAAGCCCCATAACTTTATTAGTTAACACAATATTTGCTAGCATTATTAGTTACCTGATTCGAGATTTTTCGAAGATAGAAAAGATGGTTGTCCCGTCAAAACGAATCGGTTGGCAAAAATTCAAGTTGTAGAACGAGAGCTGGCAAAAAAAGAAGCGTTCATTACAGCGCAGCATACCTTGATAAGTAAATATTTTGAATTTTGCATTACTTTAGAATGATTTTTTCCTTACCAACTTTAAGACACTGTTAGGAACATTAATGTCTAATTAACAGACATTTTTGTGGTTGTGTGCGTCTGCGTGTGCGTGTGTGTGTGCGTGTGCGTGTGCGTGGGTGTGTGTGTGTATGTAAACATCTCATAACTTTTGAACCGCTGGACCGATGGAAACGCGGTTGATGGCATTCGATTGGATTTTGCTCAACTTAGACTTCTTGAAAATTTGAGCCCCGTCGGCTTAGGAGATTTTGAGAAATTTTGAAATAACCTAAAAAAAATTTGATAAAATAGTATTCTTTAAAGATAACTTCCAGATTAATGTACCGATTGAGTACAAAAACTAATCAGCTCTATTCCTACAAAAACTACATCTAGTGCATAAATTGCATCAAAATCGGTTTATCCGTTTGGGAGAAATCGTTGACGAACATAACTTCGAAATTTTTCAACCAATATTTTTTTGGTATTCTACGATATTTTAGTACAAAAAAAATTACGTCACATGGCATTTTAAGAATCGAAATCGAATCAAATTTACTTCAGCTTTTCAAATATTAAAATTACGTCATTTTAGCAAATTTACTTTATATTTTTAAAATAATTTTCAGGCTAATACACCGATGGACTTAAAATCTTATCAGCTTTTCTCCTTTAAAAACTGCGTCAAATACCGTTAATTGGATCAAAATCGGTTTATATGTTTAGGATTTATTAATGATGAAAATATTATTGGCCTGTAGGGTCAAACGCTTACACATATTTTTGTATTGTAAACATTGTCTAATGTGTTTATTTCAGCGGGATTCTTATTTCCTACGTATTACATATAATATGTAAACAACAACGCTTATTATCTATGATTGTTGCTCCATTTATCAAGTTTATTTATTGATAATCATCGAATTGGTGAAATGGTGACAATTCGTATATTTCACCATTCTCAAAAACTTAACCCTGAATATAGGGCTTACCATTATCATCTGAACAATAATTATGTTCAGAGACAATTACATTTTTGTAAAATATATTTCCAATAGCGTGATTTAATTTTATATAACGTCATCTACGGAAAATATTGAAACTAAAACATGACGTGTAAAGTTCTTTATCTATATTAATATTATAAATGCAAAAGTTTGAATGTTTGGTTGGAATGGAATGGAAGGATGCTTGTTACTTAATCATGCAAAAACTACTAAAGAGATTTAGATGAAATTTGGTACACAGATAGATGATGACTTGGAATAGCATATAGGCTACTTTTTATCACGGAAAGAGTTTATTTAACCATTCACCGGAAATGAATAAAATTTGGCGTACATGTAGATGGCAACCTAGCACAAAGGTTACTTTTTATATCGGAAAAATAATTTGTTTCCGCAGAATTCACTAAAAACTGTTATAATATTGCGGCCTGCACGTGCAGCTGGGACTTACAGTTGTTAAAATTAATATGGTACAAAATTAGTATGGTACAACAAAAAACCGATTCTTGGTTTTTGCAAATGACTAATTAATACATGATATTCTACTCCATAAATTAATTGAGGACTTGTGAAGTACCAAATAGCATGGTTTTTGATCTCAATAGATAAAAAACTATGCTATCTGGTACTTCTGACTTATGACAATTCATAGAAGTTTATATTGATATGTTCTGAAATAAGAAGTATTTGTAAACATTGAGTAACAAAGAAACTGAAAAAAAATATCCACGTTTATACATAATAATATTATAAATGCGAAAGTAACTCTGTTTTTCTCTTCTTCACGCCTAAACCACAGAACCCATTGGATGAAATTTAGTACAAAGTTACTCGTAGTTTATACCCGTAAAAGGACATAGGATAGTTTTTATCCCGGAAAACTCCTGGACTTTTATTTTAGAATTATTCCATGCGGACGTATTCGTAGGCACAGCTAGTTAATTATAACTAGCTATCGCCTGTGGCCGAAGTTCGACCTTAGACTAAACAATACAATTTTTTTTAAGTTTGAAAAAAACAACAAAGTATTTGACAAAACAGAACAAATGAGTGCAAACTCGATAGGTTTATCACGTTTAGTTTGCGAGTTCTTATAGCCACCTTCCAGTTTCATCATTGGATCCTAGAAATAATCTAGCACCAAAGTGTATATCAAACCGATTAAGCCCACATTCGATCAGTTTATCTGGATTAACACAGGAGTTCTCATAGACTTCTTCTGGAAATTGTCTAAGACTAGTGTTAAACCAATACAAGGCAATTGAGTGCTAACTTACCTTAAAAAATGAACAGTTAACTTCTGTCCTTTAATTTTTTTCGTATTTTCCATCTGGATTCAGAAATTTCTATCTTCAGAGCCTCGAAATCATGAAAAAGGATTTATTGTAACTAAATAAACGCTTCCAAACTGCACTAACTTAGCACTTTCTATCTGTGAGTTTCGGTAATACTATTTAGTTCCAACTTCAGATCCTCGTCATCACGAGTACTAATTAAATTTAGTATTTAGTTATAGCTTCAATTCTATTGAGTCAAAACTCGGTTGTCTCGTCAAAACTCTGTTTATGCTAGTTCCAGTCCCTACTAGATGTAGGCTATCATGAAATCAGCTGAATCGTAGTATAACATTGCATGGTCACTAAACTTACACAATTTTGCCAGATTTTAGTACAAACGGATATCAATAAGTCGTTTAAAAATGATTTGAAATATTAGGAAATACACGAACATTGGTGTGTATTTCCTAATGTGAACAAGCTAATGTTCTGCTAATGAGAATCTAGCAGCATCATATCAAAGTCACTATGTCGGCAATATAACTGAAGAAATAAAATGCAACATTTACTATCGATAAATCCTTTATAAGTTGCTTAATTACTTTCATCAATTAGAAAAGAGCTGATGATCTTGAAACGACTGAACAGATTTTATTAAATAATAGCTAAGAACCATTTCGCAAAATAGTGCTTTCATTAAAAAAACTGCAACCAAATCGAATCATCCGACTGGGTGCTACGATGTCACGTACAAACATACATATACACACCTGCAACTTATAACACCCCTCGTTTTGCGTCGGGGGTTAAAAAGTACAATACACAGCCAGGTTAATACTGTCACGAGATGTTTGTAGCGCACTTTAGTTACTTGTATGTCGATCACGTGAGTCCATAAAGCCCCGTTTTAGATTAGTGCAAGTGCGAGTGTTTAATGCAGGTGCTTAGTATTAAGCAAAAAATACGTGAAGACAGCAGTTGATCAGTGCGAGTATTTAGTAATCAGCGTCTATTTCGTCAGCGTCTTCGCTGAATACTAATAATATATATTAATAATATATATATATATATATATATATATATATATATATATATATATATATATATATATATATATATATATATATATATATATATATATATATATATATATATATATATAATATAATCACTCGCACTGATCAACGGCTGTCTTCACGTATTTTTGTCTTAATACTAAGCACCTGCATTAAACACTCACACTCGTACTAATCAAAGTGAAAACGGGGCTTAAGTCTTACCCCAACTAAAAATGACTTAACGCGGCGGCTAAATAAGTTTGAAATTTTAATACTCGTATACGGTCATCCAGCTACTTACTATTAAAATACGCTAAATATTCCATTTTTCCATTCCACAATTTATAAACATTTATTTACGTTAATAATATTTAGGTTTGTTATAAGAATCTAAAGACTTTTCGATAAATCCTAACAATAAATTGCCTTACGAAATAAATGGTTTTCACACTGTATTTCGTACGATACAGTTGCGCTTACTTGTACACTCGCTCGTAAAAGTGCGACCGGACATATCCCGTTATAAAGAACGCTTTCAATTGCAAATGGCTTGTGAAGCAAAAGAGACACGAAATTTACGATCCCACTGGAAAAAGTGGAGCTTATTTGCAGCACAACTGCTAAATGTATGACATAAATGAATATGCTTTCCTTTAACTCCAATCTCTTCCTATGAACATAAATAAACGTATTTGAATACACACGATTAATAATAAAGTTCTTTTTTTGAAAAAAATTTTAGCAGAAAAGATCAAACTTTCATTTACTGACAATAAACATTCACACAAGCTAATTTTTCTTGACTTTTATGACTTATAACTGAGGACATTAATAGAAACGTGTGTTGAGTTTAGTGTAGATGATACATACGAAATACTTTTGTATGCCATCATATATCGTATAGCTGTACCCGTGACTTCGTTCGCGATTGCCATCCCTGCAGAGTAATTATTCGTATTTGACCACAGCATTTCTAATATTCAGCAATACTTTAGACGGTGAAGCACTTTTATCAAGAAAGAAACTTTTTAGTGTAGATTCGATAACACGTTGACTTTAATGTCTACCCTTGTGCCTCGTAGGGCTTTAGACATAGCTTAACTAGTCACCACAAAACAACATTGGAATGCCTAACATAGGCCTGTTGCAACGCCTAATATTTTCTACAGTCAAGCTCACAGTTTTCTTTGTCTACCATAATATACTCATCCTTTATTTGACTAAAGTACATAGTTGACTAAACTACAAATTTGACTAAAGAACATTTTTACAAAACCTATTTTTATTGGGAAAAAGGTCACACACCGGTGATGCAAATGTCTCTAATGGTATTGTCATCTTACGTGACTGGGGCTATCCTTCCATCGAATAATAATGATGGAACTAAACGACAGCACTACCACAGTAAACGTAATTAGGCCAAGGTACTGCGAATTTGATCCTTATTTGTATAAAAATGTTTTCGTCTACCTCTAAATTTGTTCAAGAAAAACATTTCGATTTCGAGTTGTTAACGCCGTTATCGCTGTTTAACGGCTGCACGGGTTAGTTTTTGTTTGTTATATTATATATTTGCAATGTCTGTCACGTCATAGCCAGTTTCAGAGCAGTATATCCGGTCACCATTCATTCAGGAGTTATCGTGTGTGAAAAATGTTGATAAAATTGTTTTTAAAAATAACTTTGAGATTTTTAGACCAGTTAATTTTGTCCCAAGGCAATGTTTTTAGAGCTTGCTAAAACTGTCGTTAATGCTGTTTGAATAAAAAAATCGATAAAATCGCGTTTAAATTTACAGTTTAAAAAAATTAAAATAGGTATTTTTGGTTTCAACAACCTTAGCAAGCAAACAATATTTCGGACAATGAGCGTGTTATCAACATCCATATTAATAATATTCTCTATGAAATTTCACTTAATGGTAGTTTTTACTTATGTCGAAAAATTAGTCTTCAACGTAAAAAAGGTAAAGTTTTAAAATGACAAAAATCTTCAAATTATCTAATTTTCTAATAAGTAATCAAAAGGTTTTCTTTTCACTAAAATTTTTATTTTCACTAAATAATACCATTATTAAGTGAAAATAAAAACTCATTGAAAAATGATTTGCAACATAATGGCATCCTCTTTCACTTTTTTAAAATCTCTGAAACATGTTTTAATATAAACCTAGTATTTTCAATAAGCAAGATAAGCAGTATTTTTTTTTGAACTACAAAGCAAATATATGTATTAATTTTTTTTTTGATTCTAACAAATAAAGGAAAGTTAAGTATATTTTAATTACTTTTGGTCTAATGCTCTTCTGTAAGATGTTGATTTCTTTCTGGACTGTTATACACGTTTGTATTCTCTACTTAGCAATTTTTTCAAAAAGACACTATATTGTTTTTTGGAGTCTGACTTTAGTGAGTATACAAAGTAGTTTAGGCACTCCAACATCTAGACTTTGCAGAAGTTTCATTCATTTTCAAAAAAAAACTTGTTGATTTATCTAATTTTGAAATTTTTGCAAAAGGCTATCCTTGCATGCAATTTAAAAAAAAATACTGTTAAAATATTTATTAGATAATAATAAATAATAAATATTCACGGGACAAATTACATTTACTGATCTAACCCCAAAGTAAGCAAATTATTTGCTTGTGTTATGGGTGTTAGTCAACGATACTAATACATAGAAATACATGTATAAATACTGGAATATTTTTTATAAATACCCAAACCCAGAAATACAAACATTTATGCTCATCACGCAAATGCTTGTCCCCGTCGGGAATCAAACCCGAGCCCCGTCAATTGCGTAGTCAGGGTCGCTAACCACTTGCCAAATGGGGCTGTCAAATAAGATATTGGCAAAAAACTGAAAAATGACATGTTTTATTTTACCGCCCCGTTGGTCGAGTGGTTAGCGACCCTGACTATACAATCAACGGGGCTCAGGTTCGATCCCCGACGGGGACAAGCATTTGTGTGATGAGCATAAATGAGCATAAATGTTTGTATTTGGGTGTTTATTATGTATGTAAAAGTATTTATATATATATATATATATATATATATATATATATATATATATATATATATATATATATATATATATATATATATATATATATATATATATATATATATATATATATATATATATATATATATATATATATATATTTCTACGTATTAGTATCGCTGACTGACACCCATAACACAAGCAAATAATTTGCTTACTTTGGGGTTAGATCAGTAAGTGTAATTTGTCCCGTGAATATTTATTATTATTTATTATAAAATGTATGGGCCTCTTGAAATTTAAGATTTTAGGAGCAAAAAAGTATTTAATTTGCAAATTCTGTTGTTGAATCAATTACTGACAGGGGTGTTTCAAAACGGATACGACTTGGAGACCTTCAAGAAAAGAGCTTACTCACTCAAAAGGCCGGCAACGCAACTGTAAGATCTCTTGTATTGTGGATGTCCATGGGTGGCGGTGATCACTTACCATCAGATGCACCTCTTGCTCGTTTACCCCTCTTCTATGAAATAAAAAAAGCTATCTCAAAGCTGTGTTTAGAAAAATACAAGGCTGCTTAAAGCTAAGCTAAAGACAGAAAATAAAATAAATAAATAATTTAATGCTAGGCGATAATTTTAAATTTTGATTGATGATAGGTGACTTCCCACAGATTGTATACCCCGTATTGGTCCGGGCCTTTTAGGAGAATGGACTATCTGCCGTAATACCAGGCATTTCGTAAGAGGCGAATGATTGGCTATATGAGTCACTACCACAGCTACCGTAGCTACTAGGTGATATACTTTTGCATTGTCTCGCCCGGGTCTGGTACTTACACATTTTCCCGTGTCAGTCCCGGGCTCCTTTGAAGAATAGGCTAACTGCCGTTCTGTCAGGCAGGTCGAAAAAGGTGACCGATCGGCTATATGAGTCACTATCATCGTGGCAACTGGATGGTAGAGTTCTGCATTGTCGCGCCCGAGTCTGGTACCACCGCCGTACCTATTCCTACCGCAATAGCGTCAGTGCCTGTCACTGTCGTGTTCCGGTTTGGAGGGTAAGGTAGCCGGTCAACTTATGCATATGGCATTAGACCTCGCCACAAGATAGCAACGCACCATTAACACCTTCGGTGTCTACAGGCGATGGTTGACTTCTTCCATTAGGAGACCCATCTGCTTGTTTGCTATCTTATGATATAAAAAAGTGACATTAAGAGCTTAACACTAGGAAAGTAACGCATCATTAACATCTTTGGTGTCTGTAGGCGATGGTTGTCGCTTTCCATCAGAAGAGCCATCTGCTTATTTGCTTTTGATTATCTTATGATATAAAAAAAGTTTAATAAAGATGTTAAAAAAAATAATGAAAATATATTTCTTTGAAATTTATTGTATTTACAAAAACCTACGCGCTCAAGGTAGCAAAAAAGCGAAATAACATCACGCCGGAGAGTATTTTGACGCTTGCTATTAGACTTGATTAGACTAACACTTGTTATTTTTTATAAGTTTACGTACTTTTACCATATAAAGAGGTGTCAATTTAGGATCAGCAGTCTCCTGAATGTACTTGAGATTTTCCAAATAGATATAACTTAACAGTATTTTTGTTGGAACCCGTATAAGAATCAAAGACAATATAATTAACATCTTTGTTACTAAATACTTATAACCTCTGCCTAAAAATAATATAAGTAAATAGTGTTAGCAAAAACAACATGTAAAAGAATCATAGAAAATTGAAATATTATTTTATTATAACTAATAAAGCATGCATTATAATCTAACTCATTTTTGTAAAATTCTAAAGCACCGTCGGGTTTTCACTATCCACGTCATTAATTTCCCGTTAATGGCGGCCCGACGTATCTCTAATGGACAACGACAAAAATACGTCCCCATAATTAATGAAATTACGCGGCAATAAAGTTGAAATATCTCAGGGATGGTGAATTACACAGGTTTAAACTAATACCAGATGGGAAAAAATAAACTCGCCTTAGAAATCTTCACAAACTTATTGAAAAATATCAGACATAATCTAACAAACAATGTTAACAGCCCTGTAGATCGAGTGAGCGTCTCTGATTACGCAATTGATGAGGCTCAGGTTCTATTTCCGACGCAGACAAGCATTTGTGTAATGAGCACACATGTTTCTTTTCCTTGATTTGACTGCTTATTCAATATACTTAAGTATTTTTATATGCATTTGTTTGTATCTATTGGTATTGTTAACTAACACCCATATCACAAGCAATTGTTAAATCACTTACTTTAGAAGCATTTATTTAATAATAACATTGTAACAGTTTGGATGGCGCTTCATTTGCTTGCTCAAATGTTTTTATTTTTAATCTTAATGAGAGGAGAAATACCATCTACAAATTGGTGCAAATGGTTTCTAGGACCTCAAAACGTGAAGATCTGGTGAAAACTCAATTTTCGAAAATAGGGACAAAATCAGTAACTTCCTTATCTACATACGTAGCGGGAAGTTAAAAGGATACTTAATTTTTGGCACCAATAATTATAGATGTATCGCGATTCCCACATACTCTTAATCCATGAAGTAATTATTTTTATTTTATTTTAGAAACTTTTTGTATGTCATTTATTGCTTATAGTTTTATTTAATGCTTTAATTTGTATTTGAAATAAGAATATGTCGTGAAGTTCATTAAATACGTCTTTAAAGTTTGTCTTTGGAAATAAGTAAAGTTAAATATTTGAAAATATGGATAAGACCTAAAAAATAAAACACTTTTGCATTTTATTAATACATTTTCAGGAGTATAAATGTATCATAGATGCTAAAAACTAATTTTATTTAACTAAGTGGCTTACAAATTTAAATTAAAAATCTCTAATCTGTCTAACCTGGGCATGAGGAATTGTAAATATATATATATATATATATATATATATATATATATATATATATATATATATATATATATATATATATATAATATCGTTGACTAACACCCATGACACAAGCAAATAATTTGCTTACTTTGGGGTTAGATCAAGTCTTGCAATTTGTCCCGTGAATATTTATTATTATTACAACGTACGTACATATACGCCCAGCCTAGCAAACAACCAAAAGCAAAATTACAAATTAAATTAAAAATCTCTAATCTGTCTAACCTGGGCATGAGAAATTATACTATATCTTTCACGTTGCATCGTTGTTTAAAATATAATGAATGTAGTGGTTTACCTAGAGAATGATTCAGCGGCGCCACCTATGTACAGTATTATAGTGGGGTAGTCAAAGATGCTAAATGGGTAGTTACTTGAGCGTCGTAGGGATCTAGTGGATTTTCTTTTATTTTAGAGAAAATGATGTCAGGATGGATGATCCAAACTTTCGCATTTATGATATTATATAATTTAACGCGAGGCATTGCACGAAGACTCTTCTGCCAAATCCATCAGATATTTAGCATGAAAATAAGTGTATGTTTTACCAGTCTTACATTATTTTAGGAATAAAATCCTTATCTTTGTACAATGATTTATCAAAATAAGATATTTTAATTGGGAACGGGTGTCCGGGAGATAATTAATCAGAAACGCCACCTGTTCCTTAACAATAAAGCTCATCGTCGATTCGCATGTTGTAAGATAAATTGCTTAAATGTTTACACAGAAATATTAAAGTGTTTTTGAAGATTGTTCGGAATAAATTGATGAGATTTTTTATAGTTACCTTTGTTATGAATGCTGATATTATATTTATGCTATAAACTAAATACCTCGATTAAGATAATTTCATAGGAACTCATTTCGTATAGTAAATTACATCTTTATCGTCAAAAATGTAGGTAGAAAAAAAACTCAAACCGCATGTACGACATATACGTAATTCCATAGACTCGCATTTCCCCAAAAACAATTAGTCAAATATTAGTCAAAACATAATCAGATTTTTATATGTTTGTGATGTATGCATAAATAAAATAAATAAATAGGAGCGCAATAAGCATCGGCTCGCCATGCACTGTCCGCCGAGTGGGTAATTGTATCAGTGGAAATTATCTGTGTTTTATTGGTGCATGTACTAAATACACTAAGATAGAAACAAAATTAATACTAGAACCGTAACCTGGGGTACAAAAAATAAGCGATTATATCTTTGGTAATATGGGTCTGTTTATTCATTATTTATTATAAATATTTATCAATAAATTATGATATAAAAACATCTTGAATAGTATATAAAATACGGAAAACTTTTTCCCCGATCTATTTAAATCAAAATGTTTTATGTAACAATTTGCAAAAAGACGCATTTAACGCTTCATAACTTTTAATATCATTTTAAAAATGGATACAAAATTGACTTATGTCACAGATTTGCAAAAAATATTATATGACTATCACATGTTTTCGAGCGAATTAATTACACTACTAGTAGTAGAGTAAACTACAGCGACCGTAACGCAAACGCTAGTCGTCTTTCGGCACAATCTGCTCCTATTTGTGAGAATACAGCTCTGACCCCAACTAAGGACTAAGTGAGCGCCCGGGTCGAAGAGTGTTCACACTTTTTCTAAAACTAATTCTTTTTTGTTTCGAATTATAACTCGTATTCTTTTTCCCATTTCCACTCTTCGTTTGTTCTTATGAGTTAATTGAGTTAATCGAGAATCGAGGATGCTTGTGGGATGAAATTTCGGTAACACCTAGAAACCGCTAAAACGGTTTCTAGATATTACTGAAATATCTTCTTTCATATTTGATGACTTCAGTACCTTATTGATAGCCTTATTTTGTAAATACACTGTTTAAAAAATGGTTGTGTGATTAGCTGTCTGTGTAGTAAAGTATGTACACTTTACTACAGAGACCCTGAAAATCTTCTTAAAGTGGGAAAATATTTTTTTCTTCTTTATAATTTGATTACAGCGTTGAAACCTTAGTTTTAAATTTACTATTTTTAATCTACCAAAAATGATTAGTAGTAATACATTAAATTATAAACAGATACATATATCCACCCGTAAACATTTACACACGCCTATAAAGGCGTATATGAATGCATGCACACGTATATATTCCTAGATACAAATATAAACACACACTACAGTACACAATCATGTAGGCAAAAATTTAGAAAACATAAGTAATATGTAATTTATACTTATTGTATACGATTTCAATAGTTTAATTTCCATTTAATCAATAGATTGTTTTCCTCACCCTGTGACTGGCTTACCTTTTATCTGTTTAAAATAAATATTGTCAACTTATTGCTTAAACTTACACAAAGGTTATAGACATATAGACCTCTCACGAACAAACTTTTTTTTATTAATAACAAGCTGAAGTTTTGTGAACAGCTTCGTTTTGACGAAACAACCATTATTTCAATCTTTGAAAAATCTCGAATCCGGTAACAAATAAAGACAGATAAAAAACTTTAGAGTATCGGACTAAAAAATGTTCCACTTTACGTGTAGGAGAATGTTACCCTTGGATTACAATAATAATTAACAAGCTGCTGTGAGAAAATAAGATTGTTTTTAAATTGATTAATATCAATTTATACTTCTCATAATTCCGAAATTTTAGAGGGGAGAAATCGCCAGAAAAACCATCGAATGTGTAGGACAAAAGTTTCATCGTGTTTTTCATAATAAAATCAAACGATTAAAGTAGAAAAATAATTATTGTTATTAAAAAAATTTTTTTTTCATCGAATCAAAATTTTCAAGGCCCCATAATTTTATTAGTTACCTGATTCGAGATTTTTCAAAGATAGAAAAGATGGTTGTCTCATCAAAACGAAGGTGTTCACAAAAATTCAGCTTGTTGTTAATAAAAAAAATTGTTCGTGGGACCACGGTCTAATAGTGATTAAACTAGTGTAGAGTGCAGAGCTTTAATTTTCTTATTTAAATCTATATCTATATAAATCTATATAAATATTATAAATGCGAAAGTTTAGATGTTTGGATGGATGTTTGAATGGATGTTTGTCATTCAATCACGCAAAAACTACTGAACGGATTTGAATGAAACTTTACAGTAATAGATTATACATCATAATAACACATAGGCTATAATTTATAAAGATTTTCTATAATTTGGCGGTAATAAAACGATAAATATCAAGTAAGTTGGAAAAATTCCCGCCTTCTGAGAGCTATCTTGGCGTGGACTGACAAAACCGCTGAAGTTACATGAAGATAATGTATAGTAGGATTGTTTGCCTTAAATAGTTCTAAATTAAAGTCCGCGACAGCGTATGGTCTATCTTTCATGTGGAATCCGTAATATCCAAAATAATATCCGTAATATCCGTAATATCCTCTGTGGTCTAGTGGTCCAGCGTTGGCGTTGACCACATGAGGTCCCGGGTTCGATTCCCGGGTCGGGCACATAAAAAAAGTGTTTTTTTTCTTAATTGTGATAAAAAAGTGTATTTTTCTTACATAACTTCAAAATATTTTAACCAACAATTTTTTGCTATATTCTACGATATTTTAGTACCTAATAAAACAACTACGTGAAATGCCGTTTCAAGAATCAAACGTTACAGCGTTTTCAATAATTACAGCTTTTCAAATATTAAAATTACGTTGTTTTTAGCAAACTTACATAATAGTTTTGAAAGAACTTTCAGGCTAATTTAAGTCAATATTTTACATCTCAAAAATTGAGTTGAATGCCATTCGAAAGATCAAAATCAATTATTGTTTCCAAAAATACGCCTTTTCAAAATCAATATCTAGCCATTTTTAACAAAATAGATGTTTGAACTGAAAAAAAATCTATGCTTATAGTTTTTACTTTTTTGAGTATAAAATACCTCAATTTAGCGGGAAGTTTTTTGGCGTAGGGATCTGACGACCCCATCGCCCACTGGTGGAATAATTTTTGTTCAAAAATTACCTAGCACCGGTGCAGTCAGCCAACCAAATTAGTGGTAGTGCCATACTGCACTTGCAACTGAATAGGCCGGCACGCCCGGGGAGATACCACTCTCTTACTTGACACCGACGTAAAGTAGCAGCTCCGCTGCTGCGTTTCGTCTGGTTAGTGAGAGTCTCGGAGGCCTAACCCCCCCCCCCGCACACTATGAATGCGCTATTTAAAAAATCTACCCCAGGGGTGTACCACTTGCACCAGCAGTGGAGATTGTGCTCATAGACAATCTTGTCCGGGGCAAACAGAGCAAGAAGACCATGGCACCCCCTACCGCGCTTACTGTGGATTTCTGCAATATCAGGGGGCTTCATTCCAACCTGAACGCCGTCCACTGCCATCTCCAGACGGCGAAGCCAGCTTTGCTCTTCTTGACCGAGACACAGATATTTTCCCCGGCTGATACTTCCTACCTCTCCTACCCGGGGTACAAACTGGAATATTCCTTTATAATAAGACGGTGTACGCATACGTCAGAGAAGATAACTGCTACCGGCGCCTCGGCAGACTTGAAGGTCAGGATCTATCCATCCTCTGGTTACGCGTAGCTTGCGACGACCATCCACGCAGCTACGCGTGCTTATACAGGTCTCATAGCGGGAATACTGAAGTTGACCGGCTCGTTAAGCGCTTACAAACGGCTGTGGATTCCGTGTTAGAACAGACCCCCTCCGCAGAGATCGTGATCTTGGGCGATTTTGATTCTCACCACGCCGAATGGCTTTGTTCTCGCACCACCGATCATGCGGGGAGATCTGTTCACGATTTTGCCTTGGCGTATGGTCTAACACAATTGGTAACCTCGCCTACGCATGATCCCGATGTGGATGGCCATGCGCCTTCACTGTTGGATCTCCTGCTGACCTCTGACCCGGATCGTTATCAGGTGTCGGTGGACACTCCACTTGCCGCGTCGAACCACTGCCTGATCCGGAGCGAAGTGCCGGTCACGCGCCCTTCACGGCCTCCCTTTGCAGGCTGTCGTCGCGTTTGACACTATAGGTCAGCAGATTGGGACGGGATGCAGTCTTTCTTTGCATCCTACCCATGGGGGCGGTTGTGCTTCTCGCTGGATGATCCGAATGCTGTCGCTGACTCTGTCGCTGATGTGGTGCTGCAGGGCATGGAACTTTTCATTCCGTCTTCTGCGGTGCCCATCGGTGGCAAGTCTCAGCCTTGGTTTGGTCGCCACTGCAAAGCGGCTTTACGCCGAAAGCAGGAATGCTACCGAGCTTGGACTGCTGCGTCGGCATCTCGTGATGTAAAAACTAGCGCATTATGAAAGGAGTACAACTCTTCATCGAGGTTCTTCAAAAGAGCTATCGCCAAGGCAAAAGTGGAACACATTGGCAGAATTGGTAAGAAATTAGTTCGCTTTCCTTCGGGAACTCGTGCGTTCTGGTCTCTCGCCAGGGCTGTCTTAGAGAATTTCTCTCAGCCCTCAATTCCATCCTTGCACAAAGACGATGACTCTCTGGCCCATACCGCAAAGGAGAAAGCCGATCTTCTGGGCTCGTTCTTTGCGGCCAACTCGACCCTAGATGACCGAGGAAACACACTGTCTACCATCCCGCAGCGTGATAGTTCCATGCCAGAACCACAGTTTCGGCAGTCAGCTGTGCGTAAAGCACTTCTTTCTTTGGATATCCACAAGTCGAGTGGGCCTGATAGCATCCCTCCTATTGTGCTTAAAGTATGTGCTCCAGAGTTGTCGCCAGTATTGACGCACCTATTCCGGCTCTCCTATTCACTCGGCGTGGTACTGAATTCATGAAAAACAGCTTTAGTGCATCCCATTCCTAAAAAAGAGATCGCTCTAATCCGTCAAACTATCGGCCAATAGCCATAACCTCCCTGTTCTCCAAAGTCATGGAGACATTTATAAACTGTCAGCTCCTGAAGTATTTAGAAGAGCACTAGCTGATTAGTGACCGTCAGTACGGTTTCCGTTGTGGCCGCTCAGCTGGTGATCTTCTAGTACACCTGACACATCGTTGGGCGGAGGCAGTTGAGTCCAAGGGGGAGGCATTGGCAGTTAGTTTAGACATAGCGAAGGCCTTCGATCGGGTATGGCATAAAGCGCTTCTCTCAAAGCTGCCTTCCTATGGGCTTCCCGAGAAACTATGCAAGTGGATCACTAGTTTTTTGGCTAATCGGAGCATTAAGGTCGTAGTCGACGGTGCATGCTCCGATCTTAAACCTGTCAATGCTGGTGTTCCCCAAGGCTGCGTGCTATCACTGACACTGTTTCTTCTGCATATCAATGATATGTTGCGAATTAGTAACATACATTGCTATGCGGACGACAGTACTGGTGATGCTACTTACTTCGGCCGTAGCGGTATTTCTCGGGAACACGTCGAAGAGGGCCGGAACAAGCTCGTGTCTGAACTCGAGAATCAAGTAACTGATGTCTCAGAATGGGGTCATCAAAACCTTATTACATTTAACCCCAAAAAGACGCAGCTTTGTGCGTTCACCGCAAAAAGAAAACACCCTTCGTCGTATCACCTCGGTTCGAAAACACTCTCCTGACAGCCTCAGCCATTATTGGAATTCTGGGAGTTGACATATCGAATAACGTTCAGTTCCGCGGTCATTTGGATGGGAAGGCTAAACTAGCCTCCAAAAAGCTCGGTGTGCTCAGCAGAGCGAGACAGTACTTCTTGCCGGCCCATCGCCTTCTACTTTATTAGGCTCAAATTCGGCCCCACATGGAGTACTGTTCTCACCTCTGGGCCGGAGCTCCTCAGTACCAGCTTCTTCCTCTTGATCGCATTCAACGTAGAGCGGTCCGAATCGTCGACGACCAGGCTATTTCTAATCGGCTTGACTCTTTGGCGTTACGCAGAGATGTAGGTTCGCTCTGCATCTTTTACCGTATTTATCATGGGGAGTGTTCCGACGAGTTGTTCGGACTAATGCCTGCCGCTAAATTTCACCATCGGACATCGCGTCAAAATTTAAAGTTCCATCCTCACCACCTCGATGTCTGGAAATCCACAACCATGCGCTTTTGTCGTCACTTTTGCCTCGCACTACTCCTTTGTGGAATCTATTACAAATCCGAAATATAATTATTCCACTGGGTAGCTAAAGAATCAAAGAATTTGATAAGTTGAGCGCAGATTATGATGCTTCGCTGGTAGTGGAGTGGAAAGTTTCGCCATTTTTAGGTAATTTTACTGCGTTACATATTTTGCATATGGTATATCTTTAAACTCAAAGCAACTATAAAATTCGATTAAGTTTTATTCGAAAGCTCTTATAAAGATTTATTGATTGCATAATTTCAAAAAATGATTTTCAATGCTTGTAGTAAATATATATGTCACTTAAGTGAAATATCAGAGTAAAATTGAAATCAATAAAAAAAAAAAGTCTTTAAAAAACCATACCCAAATACAAGGAATGTAAACCATCTGAAAGAGAATTAAAATAGCAATCTAATGATACCCATGAATCCCTATACAAAAAAGTGAAGAAGTGTCGAGAACGTGAAAAGATGAAGGCGTCCGAACCGATCAACGATGGTACCTGTACACTACTGGCCTTAAAGGCCTTTAGGGCTTCACTGGTCGTGGGGGCGAACAGACTGCTTAGACAGAGCTTAATCATGTGGGGTTGTACGCCTTAGGGTCTAGGATGTAGTCTGCTGCAGCTAACACCAGTTGGTTAGGTTGTGAGTTGGTACGATTGAAATATATTTTGGAAATATCTTTATCCTGACAAGAAGCTGGCTCGCTGGTTCCATTTATATGACCCTTCAGCGGTACGGACCAGCGGCGCCACAGTGGTTATCCCGATTTGATCATCACTACTAACAGCCACCAACGGCGTCACAGTAGTGACCCTCGACAAAAACAACACGCATCAGCCTTCTGATCATCAGCGTCTTATATACCTCCCCCCCCCCACTTCCACTTCCAATAACATCAGTCAACTTCACTTTATCTACGTTTTCCGGAATCCACTTCGAACTGCATACGTTCACTGGATCTCCATGCAGAAAGCCTGTCCCGCTCGTTCTGACTCAATGCGAACCACAGTGGCGCGCACTCGTCCCGACTCATCGAAGACCATGCTTAATCTTCTCGTCTCGACTCACTGCAGACTCAAGCAATCAATGCACCAACGCTTGACTGGCACAATCAGATCGACCTTCGGTGTTGGGGGAGAGTAATGTAGCGGTTCAAGCTATCTTTGAGAAAAAAATAATTCAAAATAACGAGCTTGTTCCGGCCCTCTTCAACGTGTTCCCGAGAAATACCGCTACGGCCGGAGTAAGTAGGATCACCAGTACTGTCGTCCGCATAGCAATGTATGTTACTAATTCGCAACATATCATTGATATGCAGAAGAAACAGTGTCAGTGATAGCACGCAGCCTTGGGGAATACCAGCATTGACAGGTTTAAGATCGGAGCATGCACCGTCGACTACGACCTTAATGCTCCGATCAGCCAAAAAACTAGTGATCCACTTGCATAGTTTCTCGGGAAGCCCATAGGAAGGCAGCTTTGAGAGAAGCGCTTTATGCCATACCCGATCGAAGGCCTGCGCTATGTCTAAACTAACTGCCAATGCCTCCCCCTTGGACTCAACTGCCTCCGCCCAACGATGTGTCAGGTGTACTAGAAGATCACCAGCTGAGCGGGCACAACGGAAACCGTACTGACGGTCACTAATCAGCTAGTGCTCTTCTAAATACTTCAGGAGCTGACAGTTTATAAATGTCTCCATGACTTTGGAGAACAGGGAGGTTATGGCTATTGGCCGATAGTTTGACGGATTAGAGCGATCTCTTTTTTAGGAATGGGATGCACTAAAGCTGTTTTTCATGAATTCAGTACCACGCCGAGTGAATAGGAGAGCCGGAATAGGTGCGTCAATACTGGCGACAACTCTGGAGCACATACTTTAAGCACAATAGGAGGGATGCTATCAGGCCCACTCGACTTGTGGATATCCAAAGAAAGAAGTGCTTTACGCACAGCTGACTGCCGAAACTGTGGTTCTGGCATGGAACTATCACGCTGCGGGATGGTAGGCAGTGTGTTTCCTCGGTCATCTAGGGTCGAGTTGGCCGCAAAGAACGAGCCCAGAAGATCGGCTTTCTCCTTTGCGGTATGGACCAGAGAGTCGTCGTCTTTGTGCAAGGATGGAAATGAGGGCTGGGAGAAATTCTCTAAGACAGCCCTGGCGAAACAGTGTAGGCGAAAAGCATGCACCATCAACAACAACCTTGATGCTCCGGTCTGCCAAAAAACTAGTGATCCAATTGGAGACTTTCGCGGGAAGCTTATAAAAAGGGAGCTTGGAGAGAAGTACTTTGTGCCATAACCGATCGAAGGCCTTCGAAGGATTTTTTCCTTTCCTTCGAATCGAAGGATAGGAAAAAACACATTTCTGAATTGCCCGAACCCAGGAATCGAACCCGAGACCTCTGTGATCAACCCAATAATACATTGCCAGAGGTTGACTCCAATGTCTTAATTACTAATTTAAATTATGTGGATCATGTTCCACGCTCAAAGGAATGCTACTTAAATTACGTAGCTGCTCAATAGAAGCAGCTGTGTTAGCCAAGCATTTGGCTTTATTAGAAATATAAAAATATAGCGAAATTGCTATTTGTCTTTTATAGTAATTAGAAAGATAAAAATTATCTTTAGTTAAAAAGTATTTATTTTAATAAATGAATTACAATCTATGAATTGAAATTTATCGTCATACAATGTCATTGTTTGTAATCTAATATTGCACTTATATCTAATATTATTTTCAGTCTGTGGCAAACTGTTGCTATATGGTAATGCAAATAGAAATATCTTTTCAACATTTAACATAGATAATTGTTTAAAATACTTTTTTACAATGTTTATATTGGCATTCCCTCTTCTCCCAGTACATAATATTAGTATAGTATTTTTGCTATAATTATTAGAAACAATTTTTTCAACAATATAAGAAAAGCTAGCATTTGGTATACAAAAGTTCGTTATAGGATAACCAAATGTTTCAGATAATATTTCTCCCATGTTTTTACCAATCTCATCACAATACATAATAATCCTTTCATTTTCCAATTTGTGGTGATCTTTTATAGGTGAAGTAGCAGTACTGAAACTGACAGACAAACCCTTAGACTGAACTTGTGGCAAAGTTATGCAATTCAAAGACGGTGGTAAATGGTCTCGTGCAGTGGATGAATTATGATGTAAATAATTATTGAACAAAGAGTTGCATCTCTCTTCATTATACTTACAAAGATCTACCAAACTATTCATAGCCGATATATGTTCTTTTATTTCCTTTTGTGCTAATTCATATTTTATTGTAATATTCTGTAGAGAATTTTGTAAACTATTAATTTCAGTCTGTAAGTATAGTATGTCTGTTTCATACTTATTTAAAATACCTTTAGTTTTAATTAGGTTTTCCCTGCATAGTTTATATTTTTTTAAGATCAATTTATTCTTATGAATGTTCTTTTGTGTTTTTCTTATTGTTTTATTTAATTTTATATATTTTATAAGTTTATTTTTACTAGAAAAGATTTTAGTATTTGTGTTCTTTATTGAATTATTGTCATCGGTTAGATCAATTGTAACTATTGGGATAGAATTATGGGATTGACTGGATTTTTGAATAGAAGAAGTGGCTGAATTTGAGCAAGTGTTTTGCATTACTTCATCATACAGCAATTGGGTATGCGCTAGTCTGTTGTTCCAACTATCACATTCCATTTTATTAATTGTCTGCTGTGCCACACTAAGTTTTCGCTCTAATTCGGTATTACGCCTTAGTGTGGTATCAAATTCACTGCTACACTCGCCAAATGTGTTTACTATATGGTGCAGCCTGTCACGTTCTTCACAGACACTAATATACTGGGCATGTAATTCAGCCATTTCCCCTTTCAATTTCTTATTATTATCAAGTACTGTTAAGACTTCTCTTAGGTACAGATGTCTCGCCCGGGTCGCCGCGTCAGTGCTTGTCGCTGTCGTGTTCCGGTTTGGAGGGTAAGGTAGCCGGTAAACTTATGCACGTGGCATTACACCTCACCACATTATATATATATATATATATATATATATATATATATATATATATATATGTATATATATATATATATATATACACGCAACGCACCATTAACATCTTTGGTATCCATAGGCGATGGTTGACTCTTTCCATCAGGAGGCCCATCTGCTTGTTTGCTCTAATCCGTCTAACTATTGGCCTATAGCTATAACCTCGTTGTTCTCCGAAATCATGGAGAAAAACATCAACTCTTAGCTCATCAAGTATTTAGAAGAGCACAAGCTGATTAGCGACCGTCAGTACGGTTTCAATCTTGTAGTATACCTAACTCATCGGAAGCAGTTGATTCCAAGCGGAAAGCATTGGCAGTTAGTTTGAAAATAGGGAAGGCTTTTGATCGCGTATGCCACAAATTGCTTCTCGCGAAGCTGCCTTCCTTAATTATGCAAGTGGATCACAAGTATTTTGACTGTCATCGGTGCCTTAAATCTCTCAATGCTGGTATTCTCCACGGCTGCATGCTATCACCGACACTTTTCCGTATGCATTTCAATGACATGATGAGAATTCGCAACATACATAGCTATGTAGATGATAGTACTGGTGATGCTACATACTACATTGCGGTATTTATTAGGAACACGTCGAAGAGTGCTGAAACAAGCTTGTGTCTGAAGTTGAGAATCGACTTACCGATGTCTCGAAATGGGGTCATCGAAACCCCAAGAAGACACAGATTTGCGTGTTTACCGCTAAAAAGACGCCCTTTGACGTGACCTCGATTTGGGGATATTCTCCTGACAGCCTCTGCTAGTGTCGGGATTCTGGGAGTCGACATGTCAAATTACGTTCAGTTTCGTAGTCATTTGGAAGGTAAGGCTAAATTAGCCTCCGAAAAGCTCGGTGTTCTCAACAGAGCGAAATAGTAATTCTTGCCGGCCCATCGCGTTTAACTTTATAAGACTCAAATTTGGCCTCGCATGAAGTACTGTTTCCATCTCTGAGCCGGAGATCCTCAGTACCAACTTCTTCATCTTGAGCGCATTCGGCGTAGAGCTGTTCGAATCATCGATGACCAGGCTATTTCGAAACGGACTTGACTCTTTAGCTTTACGCAGATATGTTGGTTCACTCTACGCATTTTGTTGTATATATTATGGGGAGTGTTTTGACGAGTTGTTTGGATTAATTTCTGCCACCGAATTCCATCATCGCATTACGCGCCAAAATTTAAATTTCCACCCTAACCATCTCGATATCTGTAAATCCACCACTGTGCGTTTCTCTCTGCATTATTTGTCTCGTACTACTTTGTTGTGGTACTTTCAAGAAAAGAACTTACTCATTCTCTTGAATTTCAAATTTCCTCAATTGAAATCATATATTCTTAATTGAAATATTGTTAGTAATACTGTTTATGAATATATATACGTCAGCTGGCTGTATCTTGGTGCGATAACTGTCAGCTGATTCCCCAAAAGGTGTGACACCGTAGCCAGACTGGAGCATATATCGCCTAATTAAATGCACCAGCGGACAAGTTTTCCCCCGAAATATTGCTACATGATCCTTTTTATAACCTCCAGAATTATATTAAATTTTAGCTTACAATTTTTTATTTGGGAGGAAATCACGTGTTTAGAGTTATTCGACATTATGCTTCATGCTCTAACTGAAACATACAATCTGTAATATTTCAGTTGATTCAATATTCCTTTTTTCAGTCACGTCTTCTAAATTGAAAATTTGTCAGATTATAGCTCACATGATTTTGTTTATAAATAAATATGTCAGCTGGCAGTATCTTGGTGGAAAAATTGTCAGCTGATGCCCTTAAAGGTTTTCCCCCGGAATATTGCTAGCTGTTTCTTTTAATAACCTCAAAGATTGTATTACCTATCAGCTTACAAATTTTTATCCAGGAGAAAATAGCGTATTTAAAGTTAAGACTGAAATAAAAGGAATATTGATTCAACCGAAATATTACAAAAATATTATATCTTTCAGTTTGAGCATCAGCTGACAATTATTCCGTCAAAATACAGCCAGCTGACGTATTTATTTATAAACAGTATCATGTGAGCTATAATCTGACAAATGTTCAATTGAAAAGATATGACTGATGTTCAACTGAAACATTACAAAAAGATTATATGTTTAGGTTAAAGCATGAAGCATAATGTCGAATAACTTTAGACACATGATTTCCTCCTGGATAAAAAAATGTAAGCTAAAATTTAATATGATCCTGAAGGTTATGAAAACAATCAAATAGCAATATTTCGGGGGAAAACTTGTCAGGTGGTGCATTTATTTAGTTGATATATGCTCCAGTCTGGCTACGGTGTTACACCTTTTGGGGAATCAGCTGATAATTATCGCACCAAGATACAACCAGCTGACGTATATATATTCATAAACAGTTTTACTAAAAAAAATTTTAACTGAGAAGATATGACTGAAAAAAGGAATATTGATTCATATGAAATGTTACAAAAATATTATCTGTTTCAGTTAAAGCATGAAGCATAATGTCGAATAACTTTAGACACGTGATTTCTTCCCGGAAAAAAATTGTAAGCTAAAATTAAACCTTCAGGAGGTTATAAAAAGAATCAGGTAGCAATATTCCGGGGGAAAACTCTTCAGCTGGTGAATTTAATTAGGGGATAGATGCTCCAGTCTCGCTCCGATGTTACACCTTTTAGGGAATCAACTGACGATTATCCCACCGAAATACAGTCAGCTGACGTATTTATTTATAAACAGTATCATGTAAGCTACAATCTGACAAATTTTCAATTGAGAAGACGTGCCTGAAAAAATGGAATATTAATTCAACTGAAATATTACAAAAAGATGATATGTTTCAGTTAGAGTAATAAGTATAATGTCAAATAGTTTTAGATACGTCATTTTCTTTGGGATAAACATTCGTAAGCTAATAGTAAATATGATAATGTTAGTAATAAATTGCAATATACATATACCTTAACACATATACATAAAATATAGAAACAAATATACATATAGATATCTAGCTACAAACGATTTGTTTTTAAAATACACATGTAACCAGATTTCGGTAACTGAGAGTCCTTTACTTCCGGATAAAAATTTGCAAGTTCACAGTTAATATAATCCTGTAAGCAATAAAACAAACCAGCTAGCAATATGCTGAGGGAAAACTCGTCAGCTGGTGCGTTTAACTAGGCGATATATGTTCTTGTCTTGTTCCTGCATTACACCTTTAAGGGCTCAGCTGACAATTATACCACAGAGATACAGCCATGATGAGAGATGGCCTGCAGCCCCTGCACGTGTATGTGCTGCTCCAGCAGCCGCCGCAGCTCCACGAGCTCGTCCGGGATGCAAGCCACTAACGCGTACATCCGCCCCAAGTCACTGTTCTTATCCCCATCCAGCAGTTTCTAATGACAAAAGTATAAATATAAATAAAGATGTTTGTTTTTCACTTTACATTCGCCCCAAATAACTGTTCTTATCATATCAACATTGATTTTAATTATGAACTTTTTGCCAGTGACGTCAGTACAAGTTGAAAGATCATTTTCTTGCCTCAATTGGATGTTTTCGAGTAGGAGACAAAGCCTTACTTCCGTTAATATGGAGCACCAGCTGTTGCCCACGACTTCGTCCGAGCGGACTTTGTTTACTCCGTACAGCTCCACCCCCGTCGGTGATAGCTTGATAATATGTAGCCTATATGTTGACCCGACCTATAAGTAATATTCATGCAAAATTTAAAGTAAAGTATTTATTTATTTACAATATCATGATAACTGTTATTTGGCAAATTTTCAATTGAGAAGGTATAACTGAAAAAAATATTATATGTTCGTGTGACCAGCTGACGTATTCTCCACCGCGATATAGTCAGATGAATTTTTGTTTTCTTCAAGATATTGGACAAGCTATAATTTGACAAATTTTCAGTCGGGAGGAAATGACTAAAATTATTTTTTTTCGACGCGCCTGGGAAGCCACTGCTGCCTAGCCCACCCACCTTGCCGCAGCTGACGTTCACGAAGCTTCATGGTACAACTCTCTGAAGCATTGTACAAGTTATCTTCCGAGAGGAAATTCAATCAACCAAATTTTCGCCTGGCTCGGGGACCATTTATTCAACGTAAAAGCATAACATGTTTTTTTGTTTAAGTTCTTCAGTTTAGTAACAAAATATCTATAGAAATTTACGGAAATTTTATGATCATCTATGTATTGAAGCTTGATTGCACCTCTTGTTATAGTCCGGCAGTTCAGAAAAAAGTGTTTTCAGAATAAATTAATAAAACTGGTCTTCACTTTCGTGTTTATTTTATGTTGTAAGATTTAGGGTTGGATTCATATTTCGACTAAGCTTAACTAAAGGATTGAAGACTACTTCAGAGGTTTGAAGAGTTTCCAACACTTAATGCAGTTTCAGTACATTTGTGAGCAAGCAGAAAAGAGGTAATTCTATTATCAGTTGTAAGAAACTTCACCAGCGTATGTTTTAGTTTCATATCCATTTTAATAATTAAATCGTAATGTTTTAAAACGAACCATATAATAAAACAAGAACAATGCTATCTGCAAAACAAAGCGTTTAAATACAACTTTTTTAACAGAAGCAACTGTGTTGTACACTTGACGAATAAGACCGTGAAGTCGCATTATTCAAACTTTCATAAAAATATGGTCCATGCTAATTTTCTGCAGTTCTCAACGTAGTTTTGTTTGTTATTGTTAAGCTCGCTACGAAATTATTTTTGTATTTTTTTATATTATAAGACTGGCTATACCCGCGATTGCCATCCCTGTAGAGTAATTGTTCATATCTGACCACAGTATTTCTCATATTCAGAGATATTTTGGACGGAGAAGCACTTTTGTTAAGAAGGGAACTTTTAAAGTGTGGATTTGATAACACGTTGACTTTGACATCTACCCTTGTACCTTGTGGGGCTTTAGACAGTGTTTAATTGAAGTCACCACAAAACAACATTGGAATGCCTAACATAGGCCTGTTGGAACGCCTTATATTTTCTACAGTCAAGCTTACAGTTTTCTTTGTCTGCCACTATATACTCATTCCATGTGACTATATTTGAGTAAAGAACATTTTTGCAAAACCTATTTTTATTGGGAGGAAAATTTTCATCTCAGCCAAGTCGTTTCAAGAAAAACATTTCCATTTCGAGTTATCAATCGCTTACTACTACAAATTGCGAGGAAATTTATCCACTGTTTAACGGTAGCATGGTTTATTTTATATTTTTTGCACACCATATATTGGTAGAATATGTCGGTAACTTAATTTATTTTTAACAACTTGTAACACTCATATTCTTGCAAATAAATATTTTCTTTCTTTCTTTCTTTCTTTCAAAATACATATGCAATTTTTGTCACCGATAGCCGATTTCAGAGTAGTAAACTCGGTTACTATTCATTCAGGAGATACCGTGTGCGAAAAACTTTGAAAATTTTATTTTTCAACTTAACTTTGGGCATTTTTTTACTAGTAATTTGTCTAAAGACAAAGTTTTTAGAGCTTGCTAGAACTGCTGGGTTGTCAATCGACGGAATCGATCACATAGCAAAGCAAAATTTTGCCACTCTGAACCAGTGGATCCTAACTCAGTTGGTTGAGCGTCCCGGTTTGGGGTACATCATAAGTTCAAACCCTACATGTCGAAATGTTTCTTTGTTGTTTTTAAAGTTTTCAAATATTAAGTTTTCTATAAAAAGCAAAAAAAATATATTTAAAGAACTGTAACTTTTGAAAACTTGATTCAAATTAGATTTTTGAAACTGCATTTGACGTAGTTTTTAAGTCCTAATATATAATAGAAGGTCAAAAAATTATAAGTAAAAAAATTGCGAAGTTATGACAAAATAACACTTTTGAAAAAATTTCGTCAATGATAACGAATGGATAAACCGACTTTGTTGCAAATTATGCATTGGACGCAGTTTTTTTAAAAGTACTGATTCGATTTTGTTCTTAATCGGTACTTTAATCTGCAAACTATGTCAAAAAATACTGTTTCACCAACTTTTTTGAGGATTTCATTTTTAATATTTCTCAAGGTTTCTCGGTCGTAGTTGGTTCAAATTTTCAAGAAGTCTAAGTTGAATTGAATCCAGTCGAATGCCATCAACCGCATTTCGATCGGTCAAGTCGTCCGAAAGTTATGAGATGTTTACACACACACACACAAACATACATACATACATACATTCATACATATATACAGACATACTGAAAATTAGTCGGAAAAGGTTCTTAGGACCTCCGAACCTCGGGTTTCTTACATATAAACGGGTAATATTATATTATTTTATGTTATTAATATTTTAGATTATTTATAACTTGTTCCTTAATATTTTAAGTTATTTGCAATTTTTTGCCAATATTTCTGAAAATATGCGTGCGAGAATTTCACTTATATTAGTAGACTATTGTGAAAATAAGCAATTTTGTTTTGTCACAAAATTAGTCTTCAAAGTAAAAAAGGTAAACATTTCAAAATTATAAAAATTTTCAAATAATTTAATTTTCTAATAAGCTATCGTCATGAGAGAAAAAGTAATCAAAAGATGTATTATTATTACTTTAATAAAAAAGACGTGTGGCACTCGGAGACTGCCGCGGTAAAGCATAGCATTTTTTATCAACTTATGCAATTATAAATATATATTTATTTTATTTATGCAGTATTTTTTTTTCTTTGTTTATTCATATTTAAAACACTTTGTACACTAATTATACGTGTACAGATATTCACTGTTGTACGTAGATGATAAATACCTGTACACCTATATACTTTCTCACAAACAGCTGATTACGGTAGTTTTCCAATACAACCAATGCCACCTAAAGGCGGGTTGCTGAACTAAAGAGACAAGCGTGATATTTCAAAAAGTCATTAAAAGTTCTGGTATTTATCGATAGATGGAAAAACTAAAAAATATCACCGCTGTGCCGGTCGGAGTGGGGGTGTTAGGTTTTTTTCGTTACGGAATTTCTGGATTCGGCCTCCAAGCTCAAGGCCCGCGATAGAAGCTATGCAATAGCTTAAAATTAAAAAAAAAGATTAACAGATGGTTTTGTAGTTTATAATAAAAAACAAAATAGCCTTTGACTGCGAAGCTTATGTTGTTGTTATTGCTATAAGAAAATATCTTGTTGCTCTTTTCTAAAACTTATTATTATTTTTAAAAAATAGCCTGTTTTGACCCTACACCTTCAGCGATGTCCCTGAAAAATTTCATCAAAATTAGTTTAGCGGCTTTGCCGTGAAAGTGTTATTAGTGTTTCAAATTTATAATATTAAAAGATAAAAAAACATTGTTTTAAGATATTTGAATGTTTCAAAATTTTAATCCTTGTAAAAATTTAGCTAATTTATAACGCTAATTTTTTGATCAGCCTTGTAAAGTTTTAAGCATGACAAACAAAATGTGTAGATTGATGGAGGATATGCGACTAAAATGCATAATATATGCTCGTCACAATTTTGATATATCTACAAAAAGCCGATCGAAAACCCTACTTTTACCGGTTGATTGATGCACGCGTTGTAACAGTTAAGCTATAATATGTCAGTGTTGCGTCACTGAGCTTAGGATTGTGATATGTGATAGGGGATTAGGAGGATGCGACCATGACTCTTCATTGAGGACATTTAGCACGGAAAACCAATAACCTATAACGTATGATTTCAGAGCTGCTGTTTGTGCGTTATATTGGATTAATTTTTGTAAATATACGTAACACAATTTTTAGGTATCTTTATAGTATTATGTATATAAAGTTAACCGCTAAGTGTGTCGCTAAGCGCAAAACCCGAGAATGGCTTGACAAATTCAACATTCAATTTAATTCGTTGTAGTGCAAGGAAGGTTTTTAGGGAGAAAAAAATGGAAAAATTGCGAGGAAAATAATAAAAACGATACTTTAATTTTCTTATAGAAACAATTCCTAGTTGTTAATCGTTTTAATTATTTTCTAAGGCGGTATCTGGGGGCGGTTTAGTTAGTTATATTTCGCTAAACGTAGCTGGTAAATTTTAATGTTCAAATTCATCTGTTTCAAGAATAGCAACAAATTAAAAATATGTATTTTGTTTATTTTTGATTTCTTTTAGTTACGTTTATACTTTATCGTCAGTAAAATTTTGTTTGTTAACAGTGCTTGTGTTACAAAAGTGTATCCTAACTGATAAGGTTATGAAACATTTTCAGATTTCAAATGGTTCTTTTCAAAAATTGTCTATGTATTACTGAATTTCATCATATCAAGTTCGAATTTGCCTGATATGCACTTTGATGGTTGATCTACTGATTGAATTAACGCTACGTTGGCAACAAGCCTGAAGAGCTGCTGTATTTTTATTTGAACTCGCTATCCAATTAATTTAACTATGCTACAGATTTATGTAATTTTAGTTTTTATGACTTTAATACAACTTGGGTATTTTTTGATGTAGCTAGATAGTAACTCTTAAATTAAACTTTCCATCTTTACCTTTATTTCTTTTGCCAGTTAATAAATCTGCCTGCAAAATTAATTAATTTTATTATTATTTATGTATCATTTATTAACAAAGTATTATATCTGTACAACTACGGATTATTGAGTATTATTTGTAGCTGTTACCAAGGATTCCAAAGAAGGGTAGAAATCTAAAAAAGGGAAGATGGTGCAAAATATTTCATCTTCCCACCACTATTACCTATGTTTCTTTGGCAAATAAAGGCTCACCTTCACCATTTATGAATTACCTAGCTACACCCTACAGCCAAGTACATTTTAAAAGGTTATGGTGGAGCCCACGGAAACAACTTATTTGTCCTCGATAAAGTATCCTATGCACTATTCCAGGTCATCATCTTTGTGCCAAAATTAATCCAAAGTTGTTAGTTTGTGTGTTATTGCTATAAGAAGATATCCTGATGCTCTTTTCTAAAACTATTTATTAATTTTAAAAAAGTAGTAAGTAAACTGGACCCTCAACTATGCCCTTGAAAAATTTCTTCAAAATAAGTTTAGCGGCTTTGCCATGAAAGTGTTATAGACAAATAGTCTTTACTTGTCTATAACACTTTCACGGCAAAGCCACTAAACTAATTTTGATCTATTTTTGATTTGATCTTTATAATATTAAATAATAAAAAAAAAAAACATTGTTTTAAGATTGAATGTTTCAAAATTTGAATCCTTGTAAAAAAATTAACTAAGTAACTTATCACTCTGATTTTTTGATAAGACTTGTAAAGTTTTAAGCATGACAAACAAAATTTGTAGATTGATAGAGGATATGTGACTGAAATGCATAATATATGCTCGTCACAATTTTCATATATCTACAAAAAGCCGATCGCTAAATTGAATATTCTTAGCCAAATTGAAAATACGAATATTCGTTGGATTCCATACTACTTACAAAAAGTGACTATCCTCTGATACCTTAGAATAAAAGTCAGTCAAAATTATGATTACATGGGACACACTAAAAGTTTTGCACTTCTAGCTAATCAGAACTATTTAAATTTAAGTTTTAAAGTTGTTGGACATCTGAAATACTGTCAACTCGTCTGTATATTTTAAAATGATCAGCAAATAATATGCACCAGTAGTTAAAATATAACGAAGATAAGTTAATATTAATGAAAATGTTAAATAGTACCTATTGGTCTAGGTGACTTCCTAAGGAACTGTAATGTGAAACTTAAAAGTTTCAGATTTTTAACCATTTAGCACCACAACGGATTCTCTATTGGTAAGTTATGATTCAAACCAATCCAGCAAAGATCCGCTTATACCATTTTCGGTCGGTCGGTCGGAAATCGGTGTTAATAGTATCTACAGAGTGTCGTCCATTTATTTCTTTTTTTTATATATCATAAGATAGCAAACAAGCAGATGGTGGGTAATTTTTGGAGACTTTGTGAGATTGCTTGAAATTTCTTACCATGCTTGTAAGTATTTTTTTTATATATTTTTATATTATAAGATAGCAAACAAGCAGATGGGTCTCCTAATGGAACGAGTCAACCATCGCCTATAGACACCAAAGATGTTACTGGTGCGTTGCTATCTTGTGGCGAGGTCTAATGCCACATGCATAAGTTTACCGGCTACCTTACCCTCCAAACCGAAATACGACAGCGACAAGTACTGACGCTATTGCGGCAGGAATAGATAAGGCGGTGGTACCAGACCCGGGCGAGACAATGCAGAACTCTACCACCTAGTAGCCACGATGGTAGTGACTCGATAGCCAATCGGTCGCCTTTTACGACCTGCCTGGCAGAATGGCAGGTGGCCTATTCTTCAAAGCAGGCCGGGACCAACACGGCGGGAATCTTTAGTTAAATACTCAACAAAGGCAGGAGAGATTATTTGTTTGAAGCGCCAGCTTCTCTATTGCAAATATCTCTCTTGAAATTCTTCTCTATTATAATTAATCATTACTTAAATAGTTGCAGTAGATAAATACTGTTTGGTCCAGCTTCAAAAATAGTATATAGATTTTATTTCAATTAACATCCCCTCTCAAGCATAGAGTAATTTGTATGGCAAAACAATGTTTCTTTTTTTTTATTATCGATAGGTAAGCGCTTGACCTCGATTTCGCCTGATGGTAAGCTAAGATGAGGCCTAAGATGGAACGCGCTTCCCTAGAAGGTACCTGTTCACTCTTCTCTTGAAGATCTCCAGATTGTACTCGTCCGGGAACACAGACTCAGGAAGCATGTTCCAGTCCTTTGCGGTTCGAATGAAGAATGTTGAGTCGAACCGCTTTGTCCAAGTACGTGGAACGTCCACCATATAACGATGCCTAGATTCTGTGCACCTCGACGATCGATAGAAAAACGGGGATGGCGGAATTAAATCGTGCAATTCCGCAGCGCACTCTCCAAAGTGTATTCGATAAAAAACCGATAAACTAGCCACTCTGCGGCGATGAGCGAGGCTCTGTTTGTCGGGTCAGCTAGTTATAAATTTATTTTTGGAGACTTTGTGAGATTGCTTGAAATTTCTTACCATGCTTGTAAGTATTTTTTAAATATATTTTTATATTATAAGATAGCAAACAAGCAGATGGGTCTCCTGATGGAACGAGTCAACCATCGCCTATAGACACCAAAGATGTTAATAGTGCGTTGCTATCTTGTGGCGAGGTCTAATGCCACATGCATAAGTTTACCGGCTACCTTACCCTCCAATGTAGCCGAGCCGATGCAGAACTCTACCACCTAGTAGTCGCGATGGTAGTGACGCGCATAGCCACTCGGTCGCCTTTTACGACCTGCCTGGTAGAACGGCAGTTGGCCTATTCTTCTTCTTTAATTAAACCTAGAAAATGCACATAATGTAATTATTGACTCAGAGATAAATTAATTGATAGCTATGAACTTTACATTTATGTTTATTTTTGTCGATATAAAGACACGCGAGAGCGTGTCCAGCCAAGTTCTAAAAAGGAACTGACGAGGAAGTGCCCGTGTGTAATATTTACACGAACCATCTCGAGCTACTTTTGACACCTTTATAACTATAAAACTATTTATTCTACATAATATATGAAATGGGGCACATAATATTAAGACTTCTTAGTTTGTCTACAATCCAAAATTTTGCAAATATAGCTTAAGCAGTTATTGAATTATTAACGATAGGGGTTGATTTTTAAAAATGTGTTTTAGGTTTGACCCTGGTCTTTAACTATCTCCAAACCTAATTTCATCAAAATTGGTTCAGCGTTAGCCGTGAAAGCATAAATTATAGATAGAAAGACAGCATTACAGACTTTCAAATTCATTATATTAGTATAGATATAGATAAAATAAACAAGATATTTAAAAACACAAACAAGGAAAGTACTGGAAAAAAACGAGGATGATTCCTCACGTCATTAACCGTTGCCTTAGAAAATGTTATCGTGATAAAGCATACGTGTATTTTTGCAAAGAAATATAGATGTATATATGCACACAAAGACATATGTACATACAACTATAGCGTGCGACACTATTATTAATCTGCGAGATGTTTTAAGAGGAAACGATTAAATGTATTCACATGAGAAAAGTTTCCAGATAATCAACAAAGATATTCTAATATTGAGAGACAATGGATTGTACAACAGTACGTCGTTATCCAATTAAGTCGGATCAATAGCGTTAGAATAGCTTGGACCGATGTTAAACCACCGTTACTATGTAGTACGAAGTAACGAAGACGGTCGAGCGGTGGGTGATGTTTGACTTGATTGAACAATAATCTGTTTTAATCAAGGAAACTTGAGAATAGTTTATATGCGTTTGGACGAACAATTAATTTAGGTAAACTGAATCAAATGAAATCAAGTCAGAGCTTGAGATATCGTACTGTAAAATAATAATACAGTAAATTTAAAAAGAAAAATTAGTAAAATTGTAATACAATATATTGTAATACCTATTTTAATAATACAACACTGATGTGGTCCCGCTTGTAAAGAATGTTACTTCAATGTTTTGATTTAATTTCAGACACGAATAAGCTTTTGTAGGATAAACAGTTATCCCTCACATTAAGACGAGATAGTGAATATTTGGAACTTATTTAGTTCCACCTACACACTCCATACTCTTTTGTTATACATATTTGTCATACGCATCGCCGGAATACTTTTGATAATGTCAAGTCGTAGTACAAGATACATGAAGACTTCATTTTTGTTTTTAAAATATATTTAATAATAATAAATAAATATTCACTGAACAAAAAACACGAATTGATCTAATCCCAAAGCAATCAAATTATTATTTTCTTGTAATATGGATGTTAGTCAACGATAATAATGCATATATTATATAATATAGGGACGTATATAAATACTGGAATATTAATAAATTTCTCCCGTATTGGTCCGGGGCTCCTTTGAAGAATAGACCAACTGCCGTTCTGCCAGGCAGGTCGTAAAAGTCGACCGATTGGCTATACAAGTCACTACCATCCTGGCTACTAGGTGGTAGAGTTCTGCATTGTCTCGCCCGGGTCGGGTACCACCGCCTTAGCTATTCCTGCCGCAATACGTAAGTGCTTGTCACTGTGGTGTTCCGAATTGGAGGGTGAGGTAGCCGGTAAACTTATGCATGTGGCTTTAGAGCTCGCCACAAAGTAGCCACGCACCATCAAAACCTTATGTGTCTATAGGCGATGGTTGACTCTTTTCATCAGAAGACCCATCTGCTTGATTGCTATCTTATGATATAAAAAAAACTTGTGATTCGAGCCATTAATATAACTTATTCTTTAAAGGAGCCTAGAAAGAAAGCAAAAAAAAAAGAAATAATTTATTTGCCAGAATATGGGAGTTACAAGTTATTAAAATTTGATTAAGTTACCAACATATTCTACCACTAGCTGTTGCCCACGACTTCGTCCGCGCGGACTTCGTTTACTCCGCTCAGCTCCTACCCCGTAGGCGATAGCGTGATAATATGTAGCCTATATGTTGACCCGACCTGTTAGTAATATTCATGCAAAATTTGAAGTAAATCCATGCAGTACTTTTTGAGTTTACCTCGGACATACATACAGACAAACAAACAAACAGACAAACAGACAAACAGATAAACAGACAAACAGACAAACAGACAAACAGACAAAAATTCTAAAAACTATATTTTTGGCTTCGATATCGATTGTAGATCACGCCCAAAGTGTTCTTTTGAAAAAATATTCAATGTACAGTTTTGACTTTCCTACGATTTTATTATATGTATAGATGATATGGTGTGCAAATATTTTAAAATTATAATTATTTATCATTAAACTAAAAATGTTGTGAGTCGTTTTTTTACAATTACTACCGGATCGGAACGCAGCCACACACTGAGAAGATCCGGCGGAAGAAACTCAGCGGGCTTGTTTTTTTTAAAATTATATTTACATGATACAATTACAAACATTATTTCACATCACAACTTATTTCTATAATTTACAAAATTCATTTTTTGTTTAATTAAAATATTGACATTTTACAAAGTTTAAAGACAGAAGAAAGATAATAGATAATTTGTATCAATTTAGTTAAGTTGTACAATTTAATGTATATTTATCAACATGATCTACCTTATAAATTACATTTTTTAATATACAATTTTATAAATCAACATACTTGTAATTTAAAAAGAGTAATTTCTAATTCATGTTGGTTTAAAGTTATTAATTACAACTTTTTTTTATAATTATACAATAAAAGATTTATTATTAGATTAATAGTTAATTTTATCAGCAAGACATTCATTTACATTTTAATAAGATTTGTATAGTAATAAATCAAATAGTTGTTTGCGGAATTTATTAAGAGGTAAGGATTTAAGACTATCAGGAATATGATTGTATATATTAATTGCCATACAATAGGTATTTCTTGTAAAAATGAGGAGTCTTTGGCTGGGCACATGTAGATTTTCACTGTTCCTAAAATATGTATTACCTAATACTTCAGCATTTGTTTTAAACAAATGTTGATGTTTTTTTACAAATACGCATACCGCTTGGATATGAAGACAAGGCAATGGTAGTATTTTAAGTTTTTAAAAAAATGGTTTACAAGAATAAAGTTGATTAACATTACATATTGCACGTATACATTTCTTTTGTATTCGAAATATTTTGATTAAATCTACTGAGTTTCCCCAAATGGGGATTCCGTATTGCAATACAGATGAGACATATCCATGATATGCTAACAAGGTAGCGTTTAAGTTTGCTATTTCTCTTATTCTTCTTAAAACATACACAAATCTATCAATTTTATTGCAAAGGAAATCAATGTGTGCTTTCCAGTTACAATGTTTGTCAATTAATATTCCTAGAAATTTAGTATTATCTGTATTTTCTATATTGGTATTGTTAAAAAATATGTTTGAACTTTTGATATTATTACTGTAATATATTTGAAACTAGTTTTGTTTTACTCAGGTTAATTTTTCAGATTGTTGCTTTTAAACCATTCTGAAATTTTATTCTTCAAAGGACCCGGAACCAACACGGGGAAAAGCAAATTACGCAATATAATACTTTTAACGTTTAAAGTATTTAACTTTAAACGTTAAAAGTATCTTCATGCAGACTGGCTGTTAATGTTTTTACTGCCATATTATTATCATATCTCATTAAATTGATTGAATTGATATAGTGAACATTAACAGACTTTCCGGATCATCACGATCGCCAGTTGTTATTTGGCTAGCGGGTTTGTAATTCCCAGCGCCGCATTTGAGCGGACTTACAACGATTACCACATACATCATGCGACAACCGAGACCGACAGCTTTGCAGCCGAAGCATTTTGGTGTTAACGGAAAAAAGAAAAAAAAAAGAAAAAGAAAGAAAAAAGAAATATTTTATTTAATATGCACTTTTGACGAGTCAATTTATTTCGAATTACTACCGGATTAGAACCTAATCACACACTGAGAAGATCCGACGGAAGAAAGTCAACGGATTAGTCTTATTTTTCTTGAAAATTTTACAGAAGGCTTATAGTAAATCAATTTTATCAAAAACACGTGCTTATATGAGTGGTGACGAATGGCGATTTTGTCAATGACTAGTGGTTTAAATGGCTTGACTCGGATTATATGATCCAATACTGAGGCGGTGCAATGAAACCTTTGCAGAATCTGGAATAAAAGATGTGTACAAAGTTAGGGGACAATGACAACACATAATATTAATTAAATCATAATTACCATACATTAAGTAATTGCATTATTGTTACTCAGACACACCTTAATCCGTCTGTGGACGGTGTTGACGACAGATCTGTGTGTGATTTTTTTCAACTTGAAAATATTGGAATTATCTTAATATAAAAAAATACCTTTTTTTGTCGGAACAGTGAAAGCGAGCGAAGTAGCTTCCTTAATATATTTTTGGCAGCAGAAGTGGAATTTAATTTTTAAAAAAAGATAAAAGTCAGAATGAACGTAAATTTACTTTGAATTACAATTTAATCAAATTAATCGACAATACTCCATTTTACAAATACAAAAATAATCATCACAACAACAATTTAAAATGAAAACAATAACGCTTACCGCAAATCGTAACAGGCACAAACCACAACCTCACGCTACCGAGTCCGACGAGCAACTGTCCGGCCCATACAAACTCGGCCGCTTTTATAGTCCGTGGCGTGTGACGTTTGCAAAATGCAACTTAAACAACTAGCTTATTCTAACACGGCCTCTCCTGACCGTGCGCCGTCCTCGGCGTGCTCTTCAGCATCTTCACCAGGATGTGCGGATGATGGACCATGCAACTGCTCTTTAGAAAAACCTCGCCATCATCGTCAGAATCTGTTGAACATCAACATTGGTTAAAATAACAGAAGACGTTTTCTTGGCCTGGGGCTTACCTTCGAACATTCGTTTGAGGGTGCCGAGGCCATCGCAGAAAGACATAGCTACTCTGCCCACATAATACGCAGTTCACACACACAGGACCGCGATATGAAATTTTTGCTAGGCCTGGGGCTTACCGTCAAAATTCATTTGAAGATGCCCAGGCCATCACGGCGAGATAAAACAGTCCTGCCCGTATGGTACGATTTTTATACGAACAGAATCGCCATGACATGTTACAATTCCTGTTCTCTCATTCTTCACACATTCAAGGCCCTCATTCATGACAAAAAGCACAAATTAATTCTTTCGCACAAAACTATTTGTCCTACAACGAGTTTGTAACTAACATTCATCACTCTCATTGTCAATACACGTGTCTCATACATACTGGCTTTACCTACTTGTGCACAAGATAATTACAAAATACCCCCCACTCGAGTATCACGGCAAACAGGCAAGTTAATGCCCGATGCGTTTGGTACCACAACAAAGTTGTTTAGTGGAAGTCCAATTCGAACGGGACCTCACCAGCGGGTACACTCCTAGATTGCGCCACCAGTACGAAAGGCATCTTCAAGGGGAGGGCGCTCGCCCGACACCCACATACCTTAAGACCAGCTCACATGACCCAAGAACTAGGAGTGCACCGCACGCCAAACAACGTACGTATGAACACAAAAACTGCTGCAGCCGGGCTTTACGCCCACTTGGTATCCATGATCCAGCATCGCTGTCCAACGCCAAGCCATCTGAGAGCCAGGTTCGATCGATCGCCACGAGTGCCAAAGACATCTTTAAGGGGGAACCTAGGTTAAGCACCCACATGTCTGAGGACTCTTAATGCGGTCGACCAACCAAACCCAACATCTTCGACTCGGGCAGAGCGCGCAACGTGCACTCGAAAAGCGTGGCTTGCTATTTCGCCTTGCGCACACACACTTATGCACAGGCATACACAATCAAAAACCACGGAACTGTAACATATAAAACAAACAGATTAATTCGCAAACTTACATTTAAAGAATGCGAAAAAACTTTCAGGACACCACTCTCCCTTCCATGGGCCCATAAATTGCACCGCTGCCTGCGTAGTCTTTCCACGAGCACCGCTGAGAAGTTTTAGCTCGTAACGGTCGTTGGGCAAAACTTTCGTCACACGATAAGGGCCGCTCACGCCGGTATCAAGCTTTCCCGTAGACTGTGAGTACTTTATCACAAACGCTTGGTCGTCTACTTGGAAGATTTTGGGAGGGCGTCGCTGACGATTGACGAGGCTTCTTGTTGGTCTTGATTCCGCTTTAAAAGACATCTGGCACGATTCCTGCCAAGCTCCCTTGTTGCCTTGACATTGGGGCTTCGACTTTCCACGGTGACTTCACGGATCAGCGCACGGATAGCAGGAGTGTTCGCATTAGTACCAATTAATAAAGCAGAGTGCCGAGTTGTTTTTTTTTGCTTAGTACTATTAAAAAATAATTGAATTTTATTTAAGGAGTCTGATCAACTTGTAATATTATTGTTGCTCTTAACTCGCAACATGTTGAAGATGGTCCGTGTATAACGTTCGGCCAGGCCGTTGGCGCGATGCATCTCGGGAGTGATGTAATGGATAACCCAGCTCAGAAATCCAAATGGTAAAGGTGGAAGCCTCAAACATACGGCCACGATCGCAAACTAACATTTTGGGTGTACCAAATAGTGAGATGGCACTGTTGAAAACGCGCTTTAGTTCTTTAGTGTCTTGTCTTTGCAGAGAATAGAGCAAACAAAATTTCGTGAACGAGTCTACTAGGAGTAATACGAATTTATAGCCATTTGACTCTGGCAATGGACCTAGCACGTCAACGTGTACTGTGCTGAAGGGTACGTGAGGTTTCTCCCACGAAGAGTGGGTTGAAAGGGTGCTCTGGGAACACGCTTCTTTGAAATGCAAGTCAAACAGTAGGAAGTGTACTTTCGAACAAACGGCTTAAGGCCTGGGAACCAAAAATGCTTGAGAATAAGGTCCCAAGTTTTGTTTATGGTCATGGTCATCATGGAAAATACGGAGTAAGCTGAGACGATACCCTTTAGAGACGAAGCATAATAGTCGCTGTTCCTTACCGACAGAGCAATAGCGATAATAGAGGACGACGTTCTTACTAATGTAACGACTTAAGTTTAACAGACCATCTCTCAATTTTTGAAGGAGTTCTTGAGTCTCACTGTCGGTGGACTGAGCTACTTGAGCCCAGTTAGTAGGCCTGTCAATTTGATTGACCTCCACGGGCCGCTTGACTGGTGAATTCCTGCTCAAATAGTCTTCGTGACTCATCATCACGCCTTTTCGGTATTCGATAGTAAAATTAAAATCTTGCATGTAAATCCACCAGCGTGCAACCCGAGGAAGCAAATCTTTTTTGCGCTCGGTGGCCTTCAACGCGCTGCAATCAGTTATAATTTTGAACGTTATGTCAATGAAATAATGTCTGAAATTTTGCAACGCCTTGACGACCGCCAAGGTTTCCAACCCGTAGGAGTGGTATTTGCTTTCAACTCCCTGAGTGACTTCGCTGAAGTATGCGACCACTCGCTTTCCCCCATTGCTATAGGTTTGCATCAGTACGGCCCCGTAGCCAGCGCTCCTTGGATCGGTATGGAGTTCGGTAAGGAGACTTGGGTCGAAAACTGCAAGTATCGGTTCGTTTGTTAGTTGGTCAATTATGTACTGTCGAACGTTTTCTTGTTCAGGACCTCATTCAAATTTGACGTCCTTTTTGGTAAGTCGCGATATATTTGCAGTTTTCATCGCATAGTCTTTGATGTACCGACGTAAGTACCCAGCAAGTCCCAGGAGTTGGTGTACTTGTTTGACATTTGTCGGAGTCGGGGTGTCTATTAACACTTCGATTTTCTTGGGGCTTGGCCTAACCTGGCCTAGATATTCGACCTCAGAATTTAAAAAGCAGCACTCACATCTATACTGACACTACCACAGAGATTAACTTTGCGTTGGTCCTTGTTTTGATTTTCTGATCGAGCCTTAGCAAAGCAATCGCTCTCTTTATGTCCAATTTTTTTTTACAAAAAGTGCATACTACCGACGTGGTAACGTTGCGATTTCTACAATTGTTTTGAGAACGGCCAATCTGTCCACAACTGAAACATTTAGGCCTACTGGTATGGCGTTTCTTAACTGCGTTAAACGGTGCCCGAGAATCATGTTTGAAGCGAGCAGGCTTCGCATATGTTGCCAAAAAGGAGACCAAGTTATCTATGGTAAGGTTAGCATTAGCCGCCGCTGCCCGCACCTGAACGTCACTGATGCCTCTTATGACGATAAGCACCCTAAGGTCGCTGCTCAGACCCTGAACTATCTGTAGGCGTAACAGCGACCGCCGCGCGTATTCTGCATAAGTAGGGTACTTATCGGAGGACGTATTTATGATCTCGCTAAGTATTTCGGCGTAATCCGTCTTTTGCGGGCAGAGCGACTTGAATTCTTTTATAAAGTTTGTCCAAGAGCGATTATTAGTAATCCACTCGTTCAACCAGGTTTTAGCGTCTCCTTTGAGGCAAAGCGCCACCCGCGACAAACATTCTGAGTCACCCCAGTTGTTAGCTAACCGCGCTCGCTCCACTTCATCACACCACACCTCAAAGTTATTTATAGTTGGGTCGAAATTCGATACATAATAATTTACAGACTTTGACAATTTTGTAATACCCTGTAGCGCATCTGCAAGCACTTGAGTTGCTGGCATCGACGCACCATCGCCCTGAGATGTGTTGGGACAAGTAGGTAACGAGGACTGCACACTACCCCTCGAACTCTCCTCTATTGCGTTTAAACGTGACATTATCGACCCTATCGCTTTCTTGATGGAGTCTTCGTGACGTTTAGGACTACCTGTTACCGATCTATCAGAGTAAGAACTTTTTCGAGAATGATTACGACGCGAACGCGATCTACGTCTACTGTCTTCGGACTCGGACCGATAATCACTGTGAGAGCGCAAACGGCGTCTAGTATTATTAGACCTAGCGTAACTGTTGCGCGAACGTCGTTTGCGGTCATCACTACTAGATCGCGATCGACGATGACGCGAGCGTGAATGAACCCTCTAGTGACGAGACCTAGAGTGACGGTGATCTAAACGAGACCGCGAGCGATAACTACCCTCACGAGATCACGAACGAGGCTTGTGGTTTTGCTGCCGCGATCTGCTACGCTTCTTTCTTTGACTAGGCGAATCAAAAGACCTTTCACGCCACCGTGATAGTCGTGGCATTTTGAACAAACAATAAAACAATCGAATATAGAAATACAAATGATTTGCAAAATGAAGGTGGAATACAAGAAACAAAATTGAATAAAACAAAGCTTAATAAATTTATTTGTGAGCACGGGTGAATCCCAATTCTGATTTTGGCGGCAGAAGTGGAATTTAATTTTTAAAAAAGATAAAAGTCAGAATGAACGTAAATTTACTTCGAATTACAATTTAATCAAATTAATCGACAATACTCCATTTTACAAATACAAAAATAATCATCACAACAACAATTTAAAATGAAAACAATAACGCTTACCGCAGATCGCAACAGGCACAAACCACAACCTCACGCTACCGAGTCCGACGAGCAACTGTCCGGCCCATACAAACTCGGCCGCTTTTATAGTCCGTGGCGTATGACGTTTGCAAAATGCAACTTAAACAACTAGCTTATTCTAACACGGCCTCTCCTGACCGTGCGCCGTCCTCGGCGTGCTCTTCAGCATCTTCACCAGGATAATAATAATAATAATAATAATAATAAACTTTATTTGCATTCGTACAGGGAAAATCAAAGCACAGGTTTAACCCTGTCTCCTGTGCTAGTGTAAACTGTGGTACAGGAGACAGTGTCTTCACCCAGTGTCACAATTTTGTAAATTAACACAAGCAACATATGTACAATTACGCGTGTTGTACAATTAGGATGTGTGGATGATGGACCAGGCAACTGCTCTGTAGAAACCTCGCCATCATCGTCAGAATCTGTTGAACATCAACATTGGTTAAAATAACAGAAGACGTTTTCTTGGCCTGGGGCTTACCTTCGAACATTCGTTTGAGGGTGCCGAGGCCGTCGCAGAAAGACATAGCTACTCTGCCCACATAGTACGCAGTTCACACACACAGGACCGCCATATGAAATTTTTGCTAGGCCTGGGGCTTACCGTCAAAATTCATTTGAAGATGCCCAGGCCATCACGGTGAGATAAAACAGTCCTGCCCGTATGGTACGATTTTTATACGAACAGAATCGCCATGACATGTTACAATTCCTGTTCTCTCATTCTTCACACATTCATGACAAAAAGCACAAATTAATTCTTTCGCACAAAACTATTTGTCCTACAACGAGTTTGTAACTAACATTCATCACTCTCATTGTCAATACACGTGTCTCATACATACTGGCTTTACCTACTTATGCACAAGATAATTACAAAATACCCCCCACTCGAGTATCACGGCACACAGGCAAGTTAATGCCCGATGCGTTTGGTACCACAACAAAGTTGTTTAGTGGAAGTCCGATTCGAACGGGACCTCACCAGCGGGTACATTCCTAGATTGCGCCACCAGTACGGAAGGCATCTTCAAGGAGAGGGCGCTCGCCCGACACCCACATACCTTAAGACCAGCTCACATGACCCAAGAACTAGGAGTGCACCGTACGCCAAACAACGTACGTATGAACACAAAAACTGCTGCAGCCGGGCTTTACGCCCACTTGGTATCCATGATCCAGCATCGCTGTCCAACGCCAAGCCATCTGAGAGCCAGGTTCGATCGATCGCCACGAGTGCCAAAGACATCTTTAAGGGGGAACCTAGGTTAAGCACCCACATGTCTGAGGACTCTTAATGCGGTCGACCAACCAAACCCAACATCTTCGACTCGGGCAGAGCGCGCAACGTGCACTCGAAAAGCGTGGCTTGCTATTTCGCCTTGCGCACACACACTTATGCACAGGCATACACAATCAAAAACCACGGAACTGTAACATATAAAACAAACAGATTAATTCGCAAACTTACATTTAAAGAATGCGAAAAAACTTTCAGGACACCACTCTCCCTTCCATGGGCCCATAAATTGCACCGCTGCCTGCGTAGTCTTTCCACGAGCACCGCTGAGAAGTTTTAGCTCGTAACGGTCGTTGGGCAAAACTTTCGTCACACGATAAGTGCTGCTCACGCCGGCATCAAGCTTTCCCCTAGACTGTGTGTACTTTATCACAAACGCTTGGTCGTCTACTTGGAAGATTTTGGGAGGGCGTCGCTGACGATTGACGAGGCGTCTTGTTGGTCTTGATTCCGCTTTAAAAGACATCTGGCATGACTCCTGCCAAGCTCCCTTGTTGCCTTGACATTGGGGCTTCGACTTTCCACGGTGACTTCACGGATCAGCGCACGGATAGCAGGAGTGTTCAGCACAACAACAATTTAAAATGAAAACAATAACGCTTACCGCAGATCGCAACAGGCCCAAACCTCAATCTCACGCTACCGAGTCCGACGAGCAACTGTCCGGCCCATACAAACTCGGCCGCTTTTATAGTCCGTGGCGTGTGACGTTTGCAAAATGCAACTTAAACAACTAGCTTGTTCTAACAATATAAATTTTATAATATATAAAAAAAGCACTTAATTGAGTAATGTTATCCACTTCTACGAATATTCAATATCGTAACAATAGTGTATCGCAATATATGCGTATACGAATTTTAACACTTATCTGTGTGAATTAGAACCTCAATAAATTAGTAAAGTTTTAATAGAATAGGTATAATGCGAACAATTTAAAAGCATTTATGAAAGAACTTATAATGGCTTTCAATTATAATAAATGGTGAGTGTTTTCGCATCTAGCGGGTAAAACTGAATCAATAAATCAAACGGTCATGCCTCAGTAAGATCGTGACCCAGCTTAGAGTGATGTTCAACGCTTATTTATAAATTGACCTCACCATTCAAGCACACTCGATAAATCCGTTTTTTGTTCGAAATGTTATCTATCATGAAGAAGAAACAAAAAATGTTTATTTTGAGAAAATAGTAAATTCTGTTTCGAATGGAACCGACATATAATATTATATTGAAATGAAAACCCGTCAGTTTAATTTTATTACGCTAAATAATTATAAAACAGTGATTGTATACACTTTGGCCGTTTATTGCGTTAATGTTCTTATTTTTTATATATGAAAGGATAACAAATAAAGTTAGCGACACGGTAAGCAACGCACTATTAACATCTTTCGTGTCCATTAAGACGTGACATTTTTTCTTTCAAGAGAACCATGTATTTGTTTGTTATCCTACGAAATAAGCAAAGCAAATAGATGACTTTCCCGAAAGAAGAGATGATAAGAGAGAACACCAAATAATTAAGACGCGTTGCAATATTGCAATATACAATGTCACATGTAGAATTTTTACCGTCTACCTACCTGTTAATCTGGAATACGACACCGACTTTGCTATTTTTATCATGACTGAAAACAGTTAGGCTTAATTAATTTGAATAAACCGTTGCAAAAATTCTTTCTAGTAGATACCTACGACTGTAGTAAGTTGTTTGTATTTCGTTTACCTTTTACAAATTACCAGGAAAGAAAAATACTAGGCGATTTATAGCATTAGACGATTTTTTAGGGAAAAAGAAAACTGATTTTATATTTTTATCAACCGTGTACCGGTTGATAAAAATATAAAATCAGTTTTCTTAACCAGGAAATTATATTCTTTGAGGTTTTTCAAAATCTTTACGGTTGAGATTTTCAGGAAGTTTAAGTTTGGCGGAATCAAATAGAATGCCATCAACCGCGTTTCGATCGGTCAAGCCGTTCAACATTTTTAAGATATACACACTCGCACATACAAACATACAGACACACATACACAAACACACATATGCGCGCGCACGAACACACACACATACATATACAGACTAATTGGTTCGATGGCTCTCATATATACGCCACACTTGGACGCCACGCGAACGCAGCGTGATCCATGATTATCCATGATTTTCCGTTATAACTTTGTATAATATTTGTATCAAATGCTTGTTAAATACCAATACACTTGCAAGTGGTACTGAAATTTTAACGTTAAGAGCAGTCACAAATTCATTCACAAATGCTTGATATTTCTTACTTTGCAGAGAGCAGAAAGTATAGTAACGAAAGTAGTCCAGGGTAACTTTACGCCTCTTAATGTAGATTAAAAACATAAAATACCACTTTAACGACGCTAACTACTCGCATGCTTTCTTATCAAGAAGCTAAAGAGCACAGCCTTGTAGGCGTGTCACGCAATCTTGCGATTAAAACGGCAATTCTAAATTATATCGCCTTCTTTTAAATTGCCAACAAAATAATTCTAACCTTTTAAGTATTTGCGATAATTGTATTATTTTTAATTTCGTTCTCTAATTTAGGGCGTATAAATCACTTTGCATGAATTAAACGTTGGAGAGCTAAAACTTAATTGTGTTTAAATTCATATAATATACAAAACTAGCGATTGCCCTCTTTTCGAAATTCAAACATAATGCTATGATTAATCGCCCCGTTGGTCGAGTGGTTAGCGACCCTGACTACGCAATCGACGGGGCTCGGGTCCGATTCCCGACAGGGACGAGTATTTGTGTGATTTCTGCTTACTTTGGGGTTAAATCAGCAAGTGTAATTTGTCACGTGAATATTAATTTATTTATTATTATTTATTTATTTATTTTGTTTAACCATAGACTAAGCAATAAAATATCTTTTGAGTTCGAAAACAGACTTTAATAGCGTCTATGTATGTTTGTCACTGCGTGTTCCGATTTGGATGGTAAGATAGCATAAAAACTTAATCACGAGGCATTTAGGTGGGCCTAGTGTCTGTAGGTGACAGCAGTATATGTCTATTATGGGAACTATCTGCTTGTTTGCTATCTTTTAGTAAAACAATACCGGAAAAGTGCGAGTTTGTCTCACCCACCGAGCATTCTGGACAAAATTGTAGGTACAAATTAGAAATAGGTCAGAAATCGAGCCTCGCCGTGTTTTTCGAACTTTTCCCAAAATTCAGTAGCCAAAACCTATGTACCTTTATTAAAAACTATATAGTTTATAATTAAATTAAAAATATACAGTTTTTCAATTTCTCGCTCTTTTTTTTCGATATTACTTGACAAATTTGATAGCTCTAGGTCAATGAAAAAATTCGGGATTTTATTTCAAATTTCATTTATTCCATTTTTATTATTTTTTCTGGTAGCGTTTGTTGATTGCTTTAACCACTACAGTACTCTCGCCCAAGACCGAAGGTCGATCTAGTTGAGCCAGTGAAGCGTATGTACCTTGAGTGCTTGAGTCTGCGGTGAGTCGAGACGAGCAGAATATGCGCGGTCCTCGCTGAGTCGGGATGAGTGCGCTCTGCTGTGGATCGCAATGAGTCGGAACGAGCGGGACAGGGTTGCTGCATGAAGATCCAGTGAACGTAGGCAGTTCGATGTAGAATCCGGAAAGAGCAGATGAGACGTAGCTTGTGAAGCTGGCTAATGCTGTTGGAAGCAGAGAGGGGTATTAGGAGATGCTAATGGCCAGAAGGTTGTAGCGTGCTGTTTTGTCAAGGGTCACCACTGTGGCACCGTTGGTGGCTGATAGTGGTGATGATCACGTCGCGATAACCACTGTGGTTCCGCTGGTCCGTACCGCTGAAGGGTCATAGTGATGGAACTAGCGGGCCAGCTTCTTGTCAGGTGACTTCAGAACTGTGAAGGTTGATGACGTTACACAAGGACAAGGAAGAGGAAAAGGAAGATCTTCCCAGCCAAGCAAGGTGTACTGCCTGGGGACCGAAGTCCATTTAAGAAGCGTTATAGTGTGTACAAGATAAATAATTGTGATATGGCGATTTAGGATTTTATTATGAAATTTAATTTTTTTTCCATTTTTTATTATTTTTTCTGTTAGCGTTTGTAGATTGCTTGAACCGCTACACGCGGAATAATCTTTAAATATTTTGTTTACATTAACATATAATCCTAATTTTTTCATAGCTACAAGGAGATGTATTATACTTGAGTAAGTATATTATGGTTTTAATTTTTACACGATAATTTTTTACGTTCCCCAGATGAAGATCTTGATAGACATACAACAAAGTGCTTCATTAAGGGTTCTGTTTTTCCATTTAAAATACGGAATCCTAAAAATATTGACGGAGGATAACACAAGTCCAAAAGTCCATCGAAAATATTCTACCTCTGACTGTAGTTTAAGATACTGTTTTGAGCTTTTACCAAATTTCAAAAGTGGGATAGAAAAAGTTTGGTGACTACGTCACTAGTGTTGGTCACAGAAAGCTACTTGTTAACGCTTCAATTCTTCTTCTCACTGATTCCTTTGTGGAGTAGGCAGAGTGAACTGAACGCTTAGAGACTTTCCGATTCACAATGATTCTCCGGTTCGTTGATTGTTGAGATGGGTGGTGATCTCCATCGCCTCATTTTACTGACCTGATAACGTTTACTGCTTGTTTCCACCGATACCTGGAGCCGGGGCCGACAGCTTTACGTGTTAATCCAAGGCACAGGGATGTTTACAGACTCCGAGCTGCTACTGCGAAATGGATTTAAAAAACCTTTAAAAAATCTCAATAACACGATTAACTGACTCGAAGATAGCAAATAGGCTCACCCCAAAATCACGAGGCAGTCTTCTTTGGAATGCTACTTTATTTATAATAGGGTAAAAGGACTGATCAAAAAAGGCGTGTGTAAAAGTGTACACCCGTAAGAAGAGAAACTTTGTATGACAATATCATTTTTTACTATTTACTACATAACTATAAATATTATTCATGACGGTAATGAGCGTAATGGAAAAGTGTGACTTTTTTAAAAATAGTTTTCCCGTACGTCGATTAAGAATTTTCGTTTCTTAAAGTTCAAATTTTCATAAAAATAATTCTGTATGTGTACAATCTTATTCTAAATTTGATTCATTTAAGTTCAAAAATGTGAAAATGTAATAAATATATCACTAGCAAAAAGCAGAGCTTTGTAAGGGCTCGCAAAGTTATACTACCTAGTAATATTGTTAGGAAAGTAAGCATTTTTATGAGAATTACATCTTTTAATGTACTACCTATGGACTTTATTTATAATTATCTAACCTAAAAAATCCAGTGTATTTTTACCCAAACATATTCGCATCAAAGGCGTCGTCAGGCTTTGGTCTAGGAGGGCGCAGGAAAAAAAAGAAAATAAAAAAAACATGTTTCTAAGACTAAATTTTTTTAGTACTTATAAGAAAAATTCTTTAAAATTTTCTTGATTTATTAAAAACACAATTTTTATTATTATCAAATGTTATGTACACAGAACAAATATACCTTTATATCTACTAAAATTTTACACCATATTTTCTGGTCTACCTATAATATAGTACGGTCTACCTATAATATGTAGCAAAATCATGATCCATCTCGCGCCACCACTTAGCTCTTATAATCTAATATTGATAGAAATCAATTTTTATATATGGTAGCTTTATTGTAAAAGAGTTTTCAAGGAAAAACGTGTAAGTATTAAAAACGAAAGTTGATCTTATAAAGAAAAACACATTTTTAACATTTCGCTTAGTTAAATATTTTTTATTCTAAAATCAAAAAGTTCCTGGTTTCACATCGATATTCAAAATCAAAAAATATTAACCTTGAAAATTTTTAGGATTAATATTGGACTTACTGCAGGCACGAAGAATTGGCGACTGAAACTCAGCGAACACATTTTTCGAATTTTTCTCTCAGAAAAACCCTCGGGGTTTGATTCGAGAGTTAGACTTTTTTTAGTACTAAAACATTGTAGAAAAAAATACTTTTTCAAAATTTTCGTTAACGATTACTTCCAAACAGATAAACCGATTTGATGGAATTTATGCATTAGACGTATTTTTTTAAGAATAGAGCTGATTAGTTTTTGTACTCAATTGGTACATTAATCTGGAAATTATATTTAAAAAAAATCTGCAATTTTTTTTTTGGGTGATCTGGTGAAAACTCAATTTTTGAAAATCGGAGCAAAATCAGTAATTTCCTTATCTACATACGTAGCGGGAATTTAAAAAGTACAAGTGTATTAATAGATTTATATTTTATTAAAATAGAGTGAGTGAAAATGAATTAAATCTACCACTCTAAAGCAGCATTTTAACTCACTAGCATTTTAACATTTTAACTCGTTAGTTTTATAATATTAGTAGTAATAAAATTCCAATACATGTATTTTTTAATATTTATAAAATGCATGATGTGCATTGAAAGTCGCCTAGTGTAGGGCGCTCGCTTCGCTCGTCCGAATTAAATGTTTTAATTTTTTGTACATTGATTCTTATTTTATGACGCTAGAAATGGTATTAAGACGACCAAAACCGGTACTTCTACTGTGAACAAGAAGACATGAATAAGAAAATAACATTTGTGAGATTTAGATAGTAAAGTAAGTTATATAATAATAATAATAAATAACTTTATATTAGACAGTGTGCCCATAGAAAATTATATTAGTTACATTTTTTTTTCCTTATAAATGTGTTAGTATTGTTTTATACTAAATTGGGTATTATATTCTAAATTATTTTATTTTATCTCACCCTATCCAAAGTATTTGCATAGGGCAATCATAATGTGAGGCAATCGTTTTTAGAATACTGTTGTTAGTATATCACAATCGGTTAAATATTGACGCTACTTTTTTCCGCATAAGAACATGAAAACCGTCGACTCTAGCATTCGCAAACATTGTGGATACGCTACAATATCGCGGCAATCCCAACAGTATTCTCATAGCATTATTAGGTATATTGCACCCGTAGTATGTTATATACCCTTTGAGTATATGTAACTCACAAACTACTCGAGTAAAAAGATTGACAAAAGGATTTAAATACAAATAACTTTACTTCATTAGAGCTGAGAACCTGCAGGCTAACAAATTACTCCTCATTGTCAAGGCCCTGCGTTCTCTTTCAATGTCCATGTCATCCCTCATTCAATTGGTTACTATATGGCCAAGATATTTAAACGTATTCACCACATTTAGTGGGTTCCACCATATCATCAGCATAACTCATATTGTTGACGCAAATACCATCTATGTAGCATCCAATATGCATGCTACTGAGTTCCTCAAGTTGGTCGAGGAACTTCATATAGATACATGGGAGATGGTGTGCGGTGTTCCACAGGGGTCGGTGCTAGGCCCTCTCCTGTGGAACATCGGATACGATTGGGTGCTGCGGGGCACTCTCCCCGCGAGCGTCAGGGTGACGTGCTACGCGGACGACACCCTGATTACGGCCCGCGGGGTCAACTACCGCGAGTCCGCCCGCCTCGCTACGGCGGGCGTGGCATCGGTCGTCGCGCGCATCCGCGCTCTGGGCCTCGAGGTGGCGCTTGAAAAGTCCGAGGCCTTGTGTTTTCACAGGCCGAGGGCTGCGCCCCCTCCGGGGGCCCACATTGTGGCTTGCGGCGTCCAAATCGAGGTCAAGTCCGACATGAGGTATCTCGGACTCGTCCTCGACAGCCGCTGGGACTTCCGCAAACATTTCCGTCGCCTGGTCCCCCGTCTTTTGGCTGCGGCCGCCGCTCTTGCGCGGCTGCTGCCAAATCTCGATGGCCCTGTACGGGGCCCCAGTCTGGGCCCCGGCGCTGCGAAGCGTCACCATCGCCCTTTTGCGACAACCGCAAAGGGTGATGGCGATCAGGGCCATCCGAGGATATCGCACCATCTCGACAGAGGCGGCGTGCATGTTGGCGGGATCGCCGCCGTGGGATCTAGAGGCCGCGGCACTGGCAAGGCTCTACGAGCGGCGCCAGGAGCTGCGGTCCGGCGGCGATCCGCCAACGGTGACGGAAAGGTGGAAGTCCCACGCTCGACGGTTAACCGTCCGGAGGTGGACAAAGCGGCTGGCCGAACCTACGGCCGGTCGCCGAACTGTTGAGGCTGTCCGGCCGGTTCTCCAAACCTGGCTGAACAGGCGGCACGGGCGGCTCACGTTCCGGCTGACACAGGTGCTTTCCGGGCACGGATGCTTCGGAAAGTACCTGTGCCAAATCGCCCGACGTGAGCCGACGACCGATTGCCACCACTGTGCGGGCAGCGAGGACACGGCGCAGCACACCCTCGAGGGTTGCCCCTCTTGGGCAGTGCAGCGGCGTGTCCTACGCGATGCTATCGGGGCTGATCTCTCGCTTCCGACCGTCGTGAAAGCCATGGTCGAGAGCGAGGAATTGTGGACGCCGTCCTCTCCTTCTGCGAGGACGTGATGTCGCAGAAGGAGACAGCGGAGAGGGAGAGGGAGGCTGCGGCCAACCCCGACCCGATCCGCCGGAGACGCACGGGGGTGCGACGTCGGGCCTGCCAGGCCCTGCTTCGTCCCCCGTGATCGAGGCCGGGGCGCTGCCCCAAAAGGCCTCGAGGAGGTGCGCGCTGTGTCGTAAAGCCGCGCGCTTCTTAACCGTCTGCTGGGGCCACGACGGCCCCAGTCCCGAAGGATGCCGGCAAGGCCGGCAGGTGCTGGCGGGTTGGTGGACGCGTGCGCGAGCGTTCCCACCTCCTCGCCACCACGGCACAGTGGGGCGGACGCAGGGGTTTTAGTGGGTAGTGGTCGGTTCTGTCCGGCGAGTCCCACACTCGGGCCAGTCCACACGGCCCGGCAGTGCGTAAGAGCATTTCCCCTGCGAGAACAAAAAAAAAGGAACTTCATATAGAGATTAAATAGATTAGGAGAAGTTAGACCTCCCTGTCCTCACTCCACATTTTAACCTATGATCATCAGAAAGCTCATTTGCCCATCTCACCTGATTTGTTTAATTATTGTACCAGTAGCTAAGAAATGAGACACATTTAGATGGTACACCAACTTCACTAAGCTTTTTCCAGAGCACATCATAAGCTACGTAATCAAAAGCTCTAGAAAAACGAGAAAGCATCCATATACTGGCGTCTGTCGATCGGTATAATACTTGACCGCATATTTAAGACTCAAAAAAGCATTTTCCGTAGATAACTCTGACCTAAAACCGAATTGAGCATCATGGGGGCGAAGATAACCACCAAGAAAGTCGTTAACTATGTTATCAAGTATTTTAGTAGTTGTTGTTGCAAGTGAGATGGGCCTGTAATTACTTTCGTCCGATGTATCCCCAGTCTTCTTTTTAAGGAATGGTAACACTATAGTCCTTGACAATACCTCAGGCACATATAAGTGTCTCAGGCACAACTCAAAAATCATAGCTAGTACCTGAGGAAGGTGAACGCCAGCATATCTGAAATGCTCTATGCAGAAACCGTCATAGCCCGGCGATTTTCCTTTTTTCATATTTTTAATTGCTTTTACTAGGTACCTGCGTTGTTCTTATGTTAAAAATTCTCTGGTTTTTGACGGTCTCTTCACCGAACATCAGCCCTTGACCACAACGGTCACCCGGAGGTCCCAAAGGTGAATTAAAATTGTGCTTAAAATTGTTTACAATTTTCTTCGGGTCCGATTCCCCACCGATACTCACAGGCATGCTAAGCTTATGATTCATCATTTTTTGTATTTATCCAAAACTCTTTAACATTTTTATTTGAATACATTGTAGCTAAGTGATCCATCTTGATTTTTTCTTGTTTATCTTGGCACCACTTTATCTTGTATTTTAAGGTCCTTCTACTTTCACACATATAATGATAAGTGTGGCCGTGTAATGGTTTACCAGCCGTCACCCATACTTTAAATTTCATCCTAGCATACTTGTGCGCCTCAGCTACATGCCTATTCCATCCTGTAATGTGTCCACCCCTCTTAAGACATTTTCTCTCATACGAGTTTAGATGCCTCTCTTACCGCCTGGTCACACGAACCAGCGGCGGCGGCGGCGGCGGCGGCGGCAGCGAAAATTCTTCGGTCACCCCGCCGCCGGTCGCCAAACCATGTGGCATGTTTATTACATTCATTTTTTTCAGACGCTAGACGCTTCGCCGTTCGCGTCGCGCGAAAAATCGCAGGCGCGAATTTCCCGTGGCCAGGCCGTTAGTATTTTAATAACACGTGAATACATTTCATCTATCACTCACTCACCTATGATAACAATCTAGGCAAACTGTGTCTGCACAGCGAGATAGAATTGAATGGTCATGAATGAATGGTCAAATATATGAAGTGACTCTATCGGTGTAATATTTACCTCTGGCATTTAATTAAATTTTTTATCTAGAGGTAAGTTGTACTTGTATATCAAGCATAACAATTCAACCTCGAAGATAGCAACACTTTAACCAAATATTTTGTATGGAAAAGGTGGCTAGTTAGCACTTTTATCATAAAAGCCATTTGTTTGTGGGTTGCTAGAAAATTACAGTTTAAAATAAATTGATATGATATAAATCTAAAGATTACTTTGACTGTGCTCGACCTTAGCGTGCGCTAATGGTTTTTGAGACACGGAAGCGACGTGAAATAGTTTAAAGCTACATAGCCTTGATATCTATAAACCGTAAGAACTATATTTAGCTAAATAGAAGAAGGAAAAAATCAATTTGTTGTAGCCGAATAAACATTTTAAAAATGGCAACACTTTGTAAAATTTTTGTTGCTTAATTCACTCAGTTGTTTGTAAGAATGTTAGGTGCACGTGTTCTTGCGATCTGATTATTTTTTAGCAGTTTTGGTTTATTATTCAATTAAACATTTATTGTCGTCATAGTCATTATAAATCACACATATAAGAACAATATATTATTATTAAAACAGGTTTTGAAAGCATAAATAAGACAAAAGACAATTGTAAAATTAAATGTGCAGAAAACCAAAGAAACTAGTATTGGAAAGGGAAACAACAAGAACGGATGCTGGATTTGTGGATCTTTGATGTATTGATGTAGCTATAATGGATGGACAGAAAGAGATAAAAGCAGAATGAACGCATTCAAAATGAGAGCGTTACAAATTGTCTGTAAGAGTACCACTTGCGGGTCACGTTTGTAAAACTAAAGCAAAAAGGTAATAGAAGGTTTGAAATAGAATATTGTTGTAAAATACGTTAGATTCCTTAGTTTGGATACGTTGAAACAATAGCAGATGAACGAAAATGCTTACAAAACAGAATATATACAATGCGAATGTGGATGGATGTGGGTATAGCGAAAGACCTTACAATGAAAGAATTACATAAAATAGACAAATTGGTCAAGTGCTGTCCGAGAATGTTATCACAAGTCTCCGAAACTAGGTTGTTTGTGTGGAAAGAGTTATGAATATGAAGGAAACAAGGCAAATCTATATGTACTGTGATGTATAGCACTTAGATGTAACTTCTTACCTCGTAAAAGATTTGTATGATAACTATATAATATATATATATATATATATATATATATATATATATATATATATATATATATATATATATATATATATATATATATATATATATATATATATATATATATAGCTGTTGGGTTTCCTGATGGAAAGAGTCAACCATCGCCTATAGACACCAAAGATGTTAATGGTGTGTTGCTATCTTGTGGCAAGGTCTAATGCCACATGCATAAGTTTACCGGCTACCTTACCTTCCAAACCGGAACACGACAGCGACCAGCACTGACGCTATTGCGGCAGGAATAGGTAAGGCGATGGTACCAGACCCGGTCGAGCCGATGCAGAAGTCTACCACCTAGTAGTGACGATGGTAGTGACGCGCATAGCCAATCAGTCGCCTTTTACGACTTGCCTGGCAGAACGGCAGTTGGCCTATTCTTCAAAGGAGCCCGGGACCAACAAGGGGAAAAATATATCTTTAAGTTTATAAAATTGGAAAATCAAAATATCAAATAAAACCGATTATCCGTGTTTTTAAATTTTATTACATATTTTGCTCTCAAATAGAAAAAGATTGTATTGGAAGATATAGGAACAGTATAAATATGAAAATTAGGTACCATATAAAACAAGAAACTATCAAATTTAAACGTTTTTGCTTTAAACTTTCTAGTCCAACTGTTTATACTTTTATTATTTTTTACTATAATTTATTTATACTTGCCCACAGATCTCGAATTTCCGAGTTTAGCTAAGTATTTCAAAGATATTTCGATAATATATTTTGACCATACGAACTTGCACCTAAATTCACTGGTAGTAGCCGCGCAGACTATAGCCAAGATCCAAATCTCGACATCAACATACATAGGCCCCGCCATTTTTTCACCAATTCGTATGACCCAATAGCTCTAGCCAACGGAACGCATGATACACTCACCCATGCGACACTATGTTACACGAGGACCCCTGTTCGCCCATCAATAAACTGAGACTAAGGTCAAGGATCAGCTGAAGGATAAAACAGTGCCAATAACCTCCCATCGTAAATCACAATGCCACTCAAAGTCAATGTTCGGTCTCGCAGGGACACCCTTACCAACTTTCAACTCTGGTTGTGCACTCTGTTCACTTTACGCGCCCAGTAAAGCTGTGTGGGTCCATAAGACCAGCAGAGTTTATTTTTAATTTAGTCATTCCGAAATAAAACGTATTACGGGCAATGAAACAACGTTGGTGGTAACATTTAATTAACTTTACAACTTACTATAAAAACATACACACTGCCTTACTATTTACATACTCTACAATCCATACTAGTCCATACTAATATTATAAATGCGAAAGTAACTCTGTCTGTCTGTCTGTCTGTCTGTCTGTTACGCTTTCACGGCCAAACCACTGAACCGATTTGGATAAAATTTGGTAAAAATATAGTTTGAGACCCAAGAAAGGATATAGGATAGTTCTTATCCCGAAAATCCCACGGGAACGGGAACTATGCGGGTTTTTATTTTAGAATTTTTTCCACGCGAACGAAGTCGCGGGCACAGCTAGTGTCTATATAATTTCATACCAGCATAAACATCAAACAAATTTTCGGTTGTACTTTCCATTGTCAGAACTCGGTGCAATTGCACTGTACTAAACGCTCGTTTAGCAATTCAAGCAATTTACAAACGCAACTAAAAAAAAATGAAAGTAAAAGTCCTGAATCGCGATACCCCAATATCTTGTAAACACTATATCCACTTCTTGTAAACCCTATATAGACTTCGGTCCCAAAGCAGTACACCTTGCCTGGCTGGGAATATTTTCCCATCCTTCATCCTTTGTGACGTCATCAATCTTCACTGTGATGACGTCATCCTGACATGATCACCCCCCTTAAAGATCGGCACCACAGTGCTGACCCTTCGATAAAACAACCTTCGGAACATCAGCATCTATTGATAAATACCTTCTGATCTTAATATAATCCAATGATTAAAAATTAAAAAACAAAGCTGCCTCATATGCAGCTTCACAAGCTTTCGCCTCATCTACGGTTTTCCGAGTCCACCTCAAACTTTCCGCGTTCACTGGATTTCCATGCAGCAACCTTGTACCGCTCATTCCAACTCATTATGCCATCCACCCATTTGCAATATAGTAATAATATTACTAATTAACTACTTAATAATATTACCAATAAATATATTGCAAATGGATGGACTACTTTTTTTTTTGTGACAACTTTTCGGCAGGCAGGTTATTAGTATCGATTTACTTTCGATTGGTATGGAATTTGTCTATTACCCAAACTAGTGAAATGTTTGAAAAAATCTGGACTGAATTATTTATAAAGTTATATATAAAAAATTACCGCTTACATAACCGCAAATTAAAGCACTCAAGGCACATACATTTCACTGGCTTAACTTACTAGATCAAACTTCGGTCTTCGGGAAAGTACTGTAGTGATTCAAGCAATCCACAAACGCTATAAGAAGAAATAATATAAAAAAGTAAAAAAATAATAAAAGTCAAAGTAAAAATCCTGAATCACATCACATGTTAAAGTTGTTTACCTTGTAAATATTATATAAAAGTGTCAACGCTTCTCAGATCGAATTCGTTCCCCAGACAGTACACCTTGCTTGTCTGCCTATTTCAAAGCTATAGTTTGGTAATAACGATTTCTATGACTAGGATTACGAAAAAATAGGCATATATATATATATATATATATATATATATATATATATATATATATATATATATATATATATATATATATATATACCCAACAAGATCCTCACAAATCCTGCACATGCTCTGATTCAAACTCAGCTATTCAGCTTCAAAACTTTTATAGTGAAAATATACAAACCTTTGGAACACATGCAATATTTCTAACAAAATCCGTTCAAATACCGCTTACAGGATTTAACTAAGAGCAGTGATTCATTTCCAGTCTAACGGTTCGACTTAAAGTTTGAATAGAGAGCACGAGTTCTTATCAGGTAACTTTTGTACATTTTACTTCGGAGTTCTGTATAGAACCAATTCACTCAAAAACTACAACGCTGATAAGCAACTTTCCATAATTTATTTTCAATTTACCCTTATTTTATCATAATTAAAGTAAAACCAAAAGACAGAATCATCCAAATTTTTGATTGATTATTTAAATTTATTATATATCGTACACTTTTCTTTTAGTGGATATTGTACACTTTTCTATCGTACACTTTCATGAAAACGTTGTCTTGACATTCTCGAGCGCGGTTGAATTTTCTTTTATTTTAAAGGGAATGTTGATATGACGAAAAAAATATAAGCCGACTATTTTTACAAGCAGATATTGTTAGATTTTTTTCTACTGCCTGGTTCTATATATTTAATGGAGATTCTCAATAGTACACGGGGTATTCCTCCCTGAGTTACTCCGCCGCGATCAAGTAAATTCCAAAATTCCCTCTTGTGCTCCTATACTATCGTGAAAATCATAGCTGAATTGAACAGCTTTTAAATGTTTTGACTCTGTTCGTAAAATATATGTGTATTTACGTTTACGCGTAATTGTGATAAAATGTGGAACATGTGATCCCAAAGATTTGTTGGTTTAAATTTTAAGTTATGACGAATAATTTCAAAATATATGTCGACAAGTTGGCTATTAAGTAAGCTCGTTACAGCGCAGGAAATTACTGAATAAATTCGATTGCTTGCGCCACCTAGGGCGGAATATTGGCGGCTGATCGCCCATTTGCGTGCTTACCTTATTGCGCTCTTAAATATAAATACAGTTTCGTTGAGTATAATACTTTTTGTTAATGTATTAGTATAAATATTACTTGGCTATTACGTTTTTAATTATAAAAAAGGAAACTTAAACGTAAATACCGCTGTGGAGTTTTTATACTCTAGCAATAATTACTTTTCTTCCGCCTGAATGTTCGTAAATGCATTTAAAATCGTATTGTTTACTTTGACTAATTGTTTTCAATTAGAAGTCTTGTTTATTTTAAAGTATATGGAATTGTTACCACATGCAATTTTCTACGAACTAGCTATGTGATTAAACCTTCAAATGGAACTTACCATGCTTTCGTTTTTTTTAATTTAAAAATTAATTAATTTGTAAACATTGAGCCCTCTTATAATTTATGAATTAAGAAGTTCTTGAAATCGCTATCAAGCAAACAGAGATATAAATCAAAGCTAATTTTATTTTTCTATATAAACTTCTAAAAATAGAAGATTATATATAAAAATAAAATATTTATATACATATTTTAAAATAACGCTTCCTAACTTTCTTATTCCCTTCAAAAACAAATCATTTTCACGAATTCAAAAAATCCATTACGGCTGCCATAACTGTGGTATGTGGTATGTAGGGATGTGACGACCCCATCGTCCACTGGTGGGATATTAGTAATAGCTCTGGTGTTGTGTTTCGTTCGGTTTATGAGAGTCTCGGAGGCCTAACCCCTCTCTCTCGCACACATTATGAACGCGCAATTTAAGCAAAATCTAGTACAGGAGTGGAACCACTTCCACCAGCAGTGTTCTTCTAGCCAGCTTTGTTCTTTTTAAATGAGACATATATATCTTCTCCGGATGGTATTTGCTACCTCTTCTACCCGGGGTACAAATTGGAACATTCCTTTGTACCACGGGTTGGTGTGTGCGCCTACGTCAGAGAAGATATCTGTTATCGGCGCCTCGGCAGACTTGAAGGTCAGGACCTATCCATCCTCTGGTTACGCGTAGCTTGCGGCGACCATCCACGTAGCTGAGCGTGTCTATACAGGTTCTATAGCAGGAGTACTGAAGTTTATCGACTTGTTGAGCACCTACAAATGGCTGTACATTCCATGTTAGAGCAGACCCTCTCCACAGAGATCGTGATTTTGGGCGATTTTAACGCCCACCACGCCGAATAGCTATGTTTACGCACCACCAATCGTGTGGGGATGTCTGTTCATGATTTTGCCTTGACGTATGGTCTACCAAAATTGGTAACTTCACCTACGTGTGTTCCCGATTTGGATGGCCATATTCCTTTACTGTTGTATCTCCTGCTGATCTCTCATCCGGACTATTATCAGGTATCGGCGGACGTTCCACTTAGTAAGTCAAGCTACTGCTTGATCTGGAGCAAAATGTTGGTTACGCGCCTATCACGGCCTCCTTTTGCAGGCTGACGTCGCGTTTGGCACTATAGGTCAGCATATTGGGACGGGATGCGGTCTTTCTTTGCATCCTACCCTTGAGGGTAGTTGTTCTTCTCACTAGATGATCTGAATATTGTCGCTGACTCCATCGCTGATGTGGTGCTGCAGGGCATGGAACTTTTTATTCTGTCTTCTGCGATACCCATCGGTTGGCTTTGATTTTGTTACCACTGCAAAGTGGCTTTACTCCGAAAGCAGGAGTGCTACTGAGCTTGGGCTGCTGCTTCGATATCTCGTGATGTAAAAACTAGCGCATTACGAAAGGAGTACAATTCTTCCTTGAGCTCAAAGGAGCTATCAACAAGGCCAAAGCAGAATACATTAGCAGAATTGGTGAGAAATTAGTTCGCCTTCCTTCAGGCACTCGTGCGTTCTGGTCTCTCGCCAAGGCTGTCTTAGGGAATTTCTCCCAGCCTTCTTTTCCATCCTTGCACAGAGACAATTTTTCTGTGGCCCATACCGCAAAGGAGAAAGCTGGGTTGATCTTCTGGGCTCGTCTCGCAGTGTGATAATTCCATGCCGGAACTAAAATTTTGGCAGTCTTTTGCGTAAATCACTACTTTCCTTGGACATCCACAAGTCGAGTTGGCCTGGCATCCCTCCAATTGTGCTCAGAGTATGCGCTCCAGAATTGGGGCTAGTATTGACGCACCTATTCTGGCTTTCCTATTCACTTGGCTTGGTACCGAATTTAATTATTTACCACTCTCTTACTAAAGACCCTTCTAATTCATCAAATTAGATAATTTAATCATTTTCCCTTGAAAATGAATGACATTTCTGGAAAGTGTAGATGTTGGAGTACCTAAATTACTTAATGAACTCTCTAAAGTAAGACTCCCAAAAACGATATGGTAACCTTTTGAAAAATTGTTAACTAGAAAATATGGACTCGTATAATTTCAGTCCAGGATAAGATCGAATCTATATCTATATAATATATAAAAATCAATGCCACTTTTCGTTGTAATTTTATAACTCAAGAACGGGCTCACCTAATCAAACCAAATGTTGAGGCTTTGTTAAGACTATTTATTAGATGGCCTATGTGAAGTTCGCACAAAATCGGTAGAGCGGTTCTTCATTTTTCCCATTTTTTATAACAAACGGATTCAATAAATGGCGATATGTAGCGAAGCGCCTAAAGAGCAGACAGTCTTACATAAAAACATTAGACAAAAAGTAATCAAAAGATACTTAATATTCCTTAATTTGTGAGAATTAAATTTTTAACATAAACACATGGTTTTTGTACGACTTAGTTTGTTATTAATAAAAAAACAAAAACGCTCTTGACTGCTCATCTTGCTTATGGAAAATGATACAGATTTACAAAAAAAATATATATGTTAGAGATTTAAAAATAATAATAAATTAAAAAAATCCAATAGGTTATATTTTTTATTCCAGATCTTTTCAACCGACGAAAACGGAGGAATTTCTCAATTCGACACATATATTCTTTTTATGTTAGACTACGCATTACTTTTTACAGAGTAGTCCAATTATAATATTTTTTTTATTTATGTAATAAGTGTACCCCGAGGGTGGACTCATTTATTGTATTTTTTAATTCTAACAATAAGAGTACGAAAATAAGGGGTGATTGATGGTACACTCACTGATTTTAAGGTATGACAACGCTTTGAGTATTAAACCAGCAGGAGGCGCCGCGCGAGCTAATCGCTACACCAAAAAGTCTGGAACTTTTGGTGCGGGGGGAGGCACCGCTCTCTAATTCAATCTTAAATACTAATACCATTTTAATCACATCTTTATGCACGCGCACAAAATCAATATTAGTCACTAGCTTGAACTAGACGCACACAATTACATTCACAAAAAGAGTGCTTGATACTATCGATATTTAATTATCGATGATCAAGTCATCGTTTCAAGTCAGTCATTGTCAATCATTTCAATCAAGCCAAGATTAAAGATTAAGAATTACTAATAAATTAAGCTCCGACATAATAAACGAAGAGGTGTTATTGGCTTATCATAAGTGTTTGTGTATTTATGTGTCATTGTGTCTGTATATAATGTCCAAACGGACGGATCGATTTTAGTGTAATTTTATTTATTCGAAAGCTTTGTATGTGTTACGTTGCGTTGCCGTGGATCTTAGGTGTGTTTTGAGGAAATTTAAAAACCACCAATGCAATAAAACTGCTTAAAAGAATTAAAAAAAATGCATGTTGAATATTATCTTTATTTATACGTAAGTTATTTTTATCTATACATAAGTTTTATTAAACTGCTGAAGAATGAATCTTGCACATAAAAGATGTTTAAAAAATAGCTTTGGGTGACTAATGGGCAGCAAAATCCATTTTTAATATTTTTAGAATTTATTATCATTTTGTCTTTCCCGGCCCGGCCGTGATTCACGCCAAATCAAGTAAACTGATCTTGTTGCGGGTACTCTATATTCCGAAAAAGGTTATAATAATATGCTAATTTTTGTTTCGTTATCTTGAGGAGCTCCTATTGGTGAGGGGATTAAAGACAATGAAAACGTGCATGTAAATCATTAACTAGCAGACCTTATTATTTTTGTTTAAAAGGTATACAGATTTACTTGTAAATTTTTCCAAAAGATAAATTTGTAGTTCAGAAATTACCGACATAACAACTCTCGGTATAAATAGTATGACTAATTTTCATAGTTAGCAATTCGGAATGCACAGAAGCATTTGAACGTAGGTCATGTTAAACAAACCTTTGGACTGTATTATAAATGCAACCATACTAATAATATGAATATGAAGGTTCGCCTATACGATTTTAAAAAAATTGGCTTAAAGGTGCTTGAAGATCCTACCTAACTGGGTGAAAATGTGTACGGAAAATCAAATATTCATTTTTGATTTAGAAAAAACTTGGTATGGCGATAGGTAGTTTGAAACGTTATGCCTTTTATGTCGAGATGGTTCTTAGCTATACTTAGTGGAATTTTAAAAACCCCTGACCTACTACATTCTGACAACATTTTGAATGCGTGTGGATGAAGCATGAGTTTTACGCACAGAGCATGAAGCGCGAGTATGCTATACATCTTATTAAACTCGTTCAAATGTTAAGGACATTGTAAGTCTGTTAGACATAAATCGACTACTTTTCTGTGGAACCAATACCGACAGAGGTTTTTCCGAACAGATACAACTGACGGTCCTGCAAGAAAAGAGTTTACTCTTTCTTAAAAGGCCGGCAATGCAATTGCAAGTCTTTTGATAATGTAGTAATTGTCCATGGGCGGCGGTGATCACTTACCATCAGGTGAGGCTCCTGTTCGTTTCCAGTAAAAGTTCCAGATCCGAAGTAAAAGTTTAGATTATTAGTTTCTATAAGATATGTAAAATATATTATTTAAAAAGATATTTATAAAATACAATTCATTACTAATGGTTTAATTATAAATCAGGTACGCAGAAACAAAAAAAAAAAACATTTTTGTCATCAATTTGATCATGAATATGATTTTATTGATTTTTGAAATGAATAAGTTTTGTATAATATGATTTTTTTGCCAAATATGTTATTCTAGTATTAGTGTAATTTTCTGTCACTTTTTTTGTAAGCTCAATATTGTGCATATTAAAAATATTAATAATTAATAATAGTGTCGCCCAATGTTTGGGAAACATTGGCTGCCAATAAAGTATTTCAAAATTCTACTTGTGCGTAGTACAAGAGCAGTCAACTTCATTGTCAGTAATTATTTTTTTCTTGATTGAGACTTCACGAAGACGACATAAATTACCTAATAGCTTCTTTCGATGCATATTATTTTAAAATTTCATGAAATTTGAATTTTTTTGAAATTTTACTCGTATTTATTGAGCCATTACATTTGTTGTCTATGATTTGCCCTAATTAGACAAATTACAATTTGTTGGCAACACTATGCAATTATGATATTTATTAGCTTTTTTGCAAATTTAGTGCACTATTTAGACAAAATAATAATCACAGATGAAAAGTAAAGATATCCTTCAGTTAACTAAAGATTTTTGATATTTTTAAAACAAAAAAAAAATCATACAATTAGGCATTTTTTTCAGATCTCATTCCGCGTACACTGTGACATGACAAATGGTGTATGACGTACGGTAACTAGTTTTATACAGCCTGTTAGGTAAGTCGACCTAAACCTTGAAGTGGGTAAGAAGGTATTTGATTCTCATTCTAAATAAACAAAAAAAAATACATACCCTTAAATTTCAACCCTCATTATCCAATAAATTCGTAATTCATACTCACCAACACGTTCAAGCAAGTACCGCACACGTTGATAGATAGATAAATAGGTAGTTACGTAAATAGGCTATAAAAAGGCAGTATTTACGTAACTACGTATTCATGTATGCGGCAATTGTGCAAACTGTTGGTGCGTACGAATTATGAATTTATTGGATAATTATGTTAAAATTTAAGGGCGTTTTTATTTTTATTTATTTGGAATGAGAATCAGATGAAATGAAATGAAATGAAATGAAATGAAATGAAAATGAAATGAAATGAAAAATATTTATTTGCAAGAATATGGGTGTCACAAGTTATTAAAATAAATTAAATTACCATCATATTCTACCATAATATGGCGTGCAAACATTTTAATTTAGGTCGATTTCTTTATAATTACTACCGGATCGGAACGCGGCCACACACTGAGAAGATCCGGCGGAAGAAACTCAGCGGGCTTCTTTTTTTCTATTTCACGTATTACAATTGTATGTATTACAATTTACTAGAATTATTTCACATCAAAAGTTGTTTTTATAATTTACAAAATATGATCTTATGCTCAATCCAAATTTTTACAATTTACAAAAAATTTACCATTTTACAAATTTGCCGTTCAGTTTTTATTACATTTAAATTTCAAGGTAAATTGTACAAGCTTATATTTCTGTTTATTAACATTTAATCTTATCTGCTAAAAATTCTCTAATATCATAGTATGTTTTATTTAACAGTAAATCAAACAATTTTTTGCGAAATTTATTTATAGGTAATAATTTTAGACTATCAGGAATATGATTGTATATATTAATTGCCATACAATATGCATTTTTTTTATAAATATTTAGTCTTTGGCTTGGCACATGTAGCTTCTCACTGTTTCTAAAATATGAGTTCCCTAATACTTGAGCATTTGTTTTAAACAAATGTTGATGTTTTTTTACAAATACGCATACCGACAGTATGTAAAGACAAGGTAAAGGTAGTATTTTAAGAGTTTTAAATAGGGGTTTACATGAATGTAGTTGATTAACATTACATATTGCACGTATACATTTCTTTTGAATTCTGAAAATCCTAATTAAATCAACTGAGTTTCCCCAAATAGAGATTCCATATTGCAATACAGATGAGACATATCCGTGATATGCCAGCAATGCAGCATTTAAGTTGGCTACTTCTCTTATTCTTCTCAAAACATAGATAAATCTGTCAATTTTTTTGCAAAGAGAATCAATGTGCGCTTTCCAATTGCAATGGTTGTCAATAAATATTCCTAGAAATTTAGTGTATTCAGTATTTTCTATATTTATATTGTTAAATAATATATTTGATTTTTGAACTTTATTGCTATAACATGTTTGAAATTCAACTATCTTTGTTTTAGTCAAGTTAATTTTTAAATTATTACTTTTTAACCATTCCGAAACTTTAAGTAAGGTTTCAGTTGTCAGATACCTTATTACCTCCTTCAAGGTTTAGGTCGACTTACCTAACAGGCCGTATAAGCGGTATGACCACCGGTGTCGCACTTTTGGCAGAGGGGAACGCCTGTTAGGGGCGCCTCCAGTTGGTTTAATACTCAAAGATGACAACGTATGACATTGTACAGACTGATCCGATTTTGACAATTCTTCGTTTATTAGATAGAATATATTCCCAGAATTTTATCAGGTAATTTTTTAAAAAAGAAATCCACCAAAAATTGGCGAAAACATTCACTGATTATATTGTATGACCACATGATTATTTATCGATTTAAGTTTTTGTTAAAAATATTTTATTCAATATCCAAGTTAAGCCAGCATGGGGAGTGTTCAGAGGTCCAAACGGATGCGTCTTAGGTACCGTCAAGAAAAGAGCTTACTCTTTCTTAAAACGCTGGCAACGCAACTACAAATCTTCTGATAGTGTAGTTGTCCATGAGCGGCAGTGATCACTTATCATCTTGTGTCGTATCCATTTGCCCCCCTATTTCTAAAAAAAAGCTTTTTTATTAATAATAAACTACTTTTTGATTTTTACTAAATCAAGGTGTGATTTTAATTACTTTTTGTCTGATGTCGATATTTTATTAGAAAATTAGATTGAATATTTATACAATTTCGTAAAGTTTACCATTTTTACGTCGAAGGATAATTTTGCGACATAAAACAAAATTGCTAATTTTCAAAATCACTTAACTTTAAATAAAATTTTATTGTGAAAATTTATCGATAACACGCATCTTTTGCGAAATATTGCCAAAAAATTGAATAAATTTTTGAACTTTTAATCAGCGTTAAACGCAGGTTTAGTAAGCTTCAAAAACTTTGTCTTGGGACAAAATTAACTGCTTGAAAAATCTCAAAGTTATGTTGAAAAACACTTTTTTTCTTTAAAAATTTTCGTACACTAAAACTCCTGAATGAATGGTGACCGGGTTCACTGCTCTGAAACCAGCTACGACGTGACAGACACAACAACAAACAGCGGACAACTTTCAATAGAGTAAGCGATAACGCCATAAACAACTTGAGATGAAATTTTTTTGGACGGACATTGAAGTGAATGAAAACATTTTTTTATAAATAAGGATCAAATTCGCAGCCCCTTGGCTGGTTATGATCGCCCTGGCAATAGCCTCATTTAGTTGCAATATTTTTAATCCAGTGAAAGGATAGCCCCACCATGTTTACAATGACATTTTTCCCAATACAGAAAAGGCTTTGCAAAAATATTCTTGAGTCAAATATAGTCATAATATGGAATGGTATACAATGGCGCGCAAAGAAAACTCTAAGCTTGGCAGCAGAAAATATAAGACGTTACGACAGACTTGTGTTAGGCATTTCAATGTTGTTTTGTGGTGACTTCAGTTAAACACTGCCTAAAGTCTCACAAGACACAAGGTTAGATATCAAAGTCAATGCGTCAAAGAAGTCGCGATACAGCTAGTCTATAAATACATAGAATAAAAAAAAGAAAAATTCGTTGAGTTTCTTCTGCCGCATCTATGCAGTGTGTGGTTGTGTTCCGATCTGGTAGTATTTCAAAGGCAATCGACTTATCAAAAGTGCATGCAATAAATAAAATATTTTTTGATTTGTTAATAGAAGTAATTCGTTAAAATATCAATTTAATTAATTTATTTTGAGTATTATGTATAAATAGTGTTGCAATTTTTAAATTTCATATTTTACACATAGTCCAATTATAATAATTTTATTTTTTTAATAATTTGTAACATTTACATGCTTGCAAATAAATATTTTTCATTTTATTAATAAGAGAGAAAGGGAAAGAAAGGGGAAAGGGAGGATAGAGTGGAGAAAGGGATGTGTGTATGTAAACATCTTATTAAATTTGACCGATTGAAACGTACTTAATGGCCATCTAATAGATTCCGCTAAACTTAGGCTTCCTGAAAATCTAAACTGATTCGGCCCAGAATATTTTGAGAAATTTTTGACAATTTCTCATATATAACTTCTAGATTAATATACCATTTTATTGTAAAATCGAATCAGTTCTTTTCTCCGTGCCGTAATACCGTAGATCACTTCCAAATCGATTTATTTGTTCAGATAAACTACCGATAGTGAAATTTTTTTTTAAATTATTTTTAACGTAACTTCGGAATTTTTCACTTAATCCATTTTTGAGTTTCTACAATTATTTTGAATTAAAAAAATGCGTTAAATTAAATTCAAACATCAAATATTGCAGGTTTTCAAATATTAAAATAATGTTTGTTTACACAACCTTACTTTTTAAAATTTTCAAAAAAATATATTGATTGCTAAAAGTATATATAATCGCTTGATCAATTTACAAGGATGTTCTAAGATTTTTATTTATTACTAGCGACCTGCCCGCGGTTTCACCCGCGCAGCTTTTATCTCGTGGGAATATCGGAAAGGTTTATACACTTAAACCTTCCTCAAGAACCAATCTATCTATTAAAAAAAACCGCATCAAAATCCGTTGCGTAGTTTTAAAGATTTAAGCATACATAGGGACATAAGGACATAGGGACAGACAGAGAAAGCGACTTTGTTTTATACTATGTAATGATTATAAAATAAATATAGGTTTTTCTGGTTTTACAATTCCATATTCTATAGTCTTTTAGTCCTTTTCATTTTAAATATGGGCATATAAAATTTGCAGATGTTAATAAACGTAATTAGTAAATAAACGAAACGTCTATAGAGGAAAGCAAACATCCAGTCAATTATGCAAAGGATAGATATTAAAAGTGGACGATAGGCAACTGGGGACGTATTCAATATTATTAATGTAATTATGAAGAACATTATATCGGGACGAGGAAAATAAATTACCAACGCTGCCTTATATTTTAAACAATAAAATTTGTTAGTTGTATTTTAAAGGAAAGTTTTATTAATTTTTTAAAAAATAAATTAAAATTGATGTCAGTAAATCGTGAAACATATCACGAGATTTGATAAAAAAAATTGATGTACAGAAAGACTCATCAGATTTATATTTTGTATAGTTTACCGTAATACATAGAAACCATGCTTTTATACACGCCTGAAAAACGTACTCTAGAGCAGTAGAGAACTGCTACCTACTGCGGACAGCGTTGTAAAGTAGTTTCACTTCAGTCATTTGGTAATTTTGCCCCAAAAGTTTTCCGGGAGATTTGAAAATTGGTACATTTAATGATTTTAATGTGCTATTTCGGATTTCAACTTTGCCACGTCGTACCTTTGCCGCTCACCGTGCTACCCCCGCTATATTGAAAATATGGCGCCTGGTGGCAGTTTTCCTATTTATTTCCTTTCCTATTTATTTTACGATACTAAGGTGTGGTTAACACAAACGCCACTCCGAGACACTGGTGCGTCATCTATATATTATATTGGCGTCACGTCGCCTGGGGGTGAAGGCGCAATTTATCTTTACTACAAAAATGATGCTAATGCTTTTTAATATAAGGCTTATTTATACTTTGACAATCCGCTAGTATTACACGCCCTTAGCATATACAAACCACGTCTAAAATCTATATACAAAACTAGGTGACCCGCGCAACTTCGTTTGCGACACATAAGAGGGAGTGGGTCATGGGGAACACTCTAGAAGAACTGGAACATTCTTTACCTAATTCACGAAACACTTGAAAACTATCGAAACAAACAATCATACCTACAGTACTAATTTAAACCAGGAAAGTTTGTACCGATATCTGCTATGTTGTAGGTACATTTATTTGAAGTTTATGTTTTTTTTAATATCTACGGTAAGAGCGTAACAAAGTATCATATAGTCATCCCACTACGATCATGATCAATAAAACTGAAACTATAGTAAAAAATCTGTAAACGGTTGACCCTGGAGGCCATCCTTGAAATTTCCCGCTAAATTAAAGTATTTTAAGTTCAAAAGAGTAAAAATTATAAGCATAGATTTTTTCAGTTCAAACATCGATTTGTTAAAAATGGTAGTGTATGGTTTTGGAAAAGCTAAATAAATATATTGGAATCGCCTCTGTGGTCTAGTGGTCCGGTGTCGGAGTTGACCACATGAGGTCCCGGGCTCGATTCCTGGGTCGGACAATTCAAAAATGTGTTTAATTCAAAAATTGCCCGGAATTGAAAAGTGCCCGGTTGGCGATAGACTGGTCACCTATCACATTGTGGCTACCCTCTGCCTACCCTTTCGGGGATACAGGCGTGAAGATACTAAATATTTTGGAAACGATAATTGATTTTGATCTTTCGAATGGCTCTCAACTAGTTTTTGAGATATAAAATATTGTTTTAGCTAAATAATTGATAGGTTCAAAAATTTCAAAGCAGTGTCAAAAAAATTTTTTTTCAAAAATTTTCGTCATCGATAAATTTTTGAAAAAAAATTGACCGATTTTGATGCAATTAACGGTATTTGACGTAGTTTGCAAATAAGAAAAGCTGGTAAGGTTTTTACGTCAATCGGTGTATTGGCTTGAAAGTTAATTCAAAAATATTAAGTAAGTTTGCTAAAAGCAACGTAATTTTAATATTTGAAAAGCTGTAGTTTTTGAAAATTAGATTTGATTTTGATTTTTGAAACGACATTCGACGTAGTTTTTTTAGTACTAAAGTATCGCCGAATACCAAAAAATGATTGGTTGAAAAATTTCGAAGTTATGTCGAAAAACACTTTTTCCAATTTTTCGTCAATGATTACTCTCAAACGGATGAAACGATTTTGATGCAATTTTTGCATTAGACGTAGTTTTTTGAGAAATAGAGCTGATTAGTTTTTGTATTCAACTAGTACATAAATCTGGAATTTATGTTAAAAAAATACTGTTTCGTCAATTTTTATTTTTTTTATTTTTGAGGTTTCCTTATTTACATACGTAGCGGGAATTTAAAAATGGCAGGGAAATATGAGTAATAAAAAAACGTTAGGTAACACTACTGGGGTGTCAATCGATGAATATAGTTTACGCCAGCGAACTATGTCGATGGTTTACGCTATCTCCTGGAAGTTTCTCAGTATTCTGTCAGTAATTTCGTCAACACTACTATTTCTAGCCGCCAATATTGCCCTTTGACACATCCGCTGGTAGTCTTTGTTTTCTACTTCGACTACATGCCTTCGGGTCACGGGGGGGTCACATATTTAAGGTTTATTTAAGGTTCAGTCAAGATAGGCTCTAATCCTTATTTGTTTGCAATAAAACCAAACCTAGATTCCCGCCTAGGGGAAGAGGGTCATGACTCCCTTGACCCCCCCCCGTCCCCTGGATCCGCCCTTGTGCGGCATGCTATCTCGCAGAGTAGGCTACCGTCTGAACTCGCTAGTCGTAGTATTCTAATTGGTCTATGTTGCTAGTCGCTTCCACGCATTCTCCCACGCACGCACGCAGTACTTCTCGCGCGGTACTTGACAGTAATATTATATTTTAAAACTCTGATATCTCCTAAGTTATTGGTTGAAATTAAATGAAACAAAGGGCGATTTAATTCAACATTAAATACGATACAAATCAGTGTTGTTAACATGGATTTTTTTTAATTCAGACTAATAGAGATAGATAATTAGTAAAAATTTGTGACATCTTAAAAAACATACATTATTTAAGCCTCGTAAACATCACGGTCTTATCTCGCAAACATCAAAATAACAAACATCACAGAAGTATATACTATCGCGATAAAGTACGAACGTTTCGTACCTAACTCCAGCTCTTTACATCTTATAATTTTAAACATACTATAAAATATCTTCACGCCTGTATCCCCGAAGGACTAGACAGAGGTACAACAAGTGCACCCACGATTATCCGAAGATACTTGGTCCCGCAAATGTGATAGGTGGCAAGCCTATTGTCAACCGGGCATTTTCCAATCCCGGGCAACTTTGTGTTTATCAGACAACTGGAAAAACATTTTTTTACTTTTTGATGAACTTTTTGATGATCGTTACATTGTATGGCGCCGTGACCGCGACTATGATCTTACTGGTCAATCTCGCGCAGGTGGTATCCTTATAGCTGTTAATAAAATAATACCCACTATTCCATTACCCTTGTACCATTCCTCCACTGAGGATCTTTGGTTAACACTAAAAGTTTATCAATCCAACATAAGAAAATATAGTGACATACATATATGTGTAATATATCTTTGCAAACAAAGAAATGGCCTGTCGTTTACGGATCAACTTTCTAATTATCTTCTCAAATTAAATAACGTAGTTTCTAATAATGTTTCCGACACTATTCTGGTATTGGGTGATTTCAATATGAGCGGAATATTGTGGCATTTGAAAGATAATGTCACCTTCGACTAGTGGTAACTGTGATGAAATTACACTAATAGATGAGTTAAATATTTTATGTTTAAACCAATATAACGGCGTTTTAAACTTATATAACAAAATCTTAGATTTAATTTTATCAAACACAGAAGTCATTGTTACTCCTAATGATAAACCTATTATTATACATTGTACCTGATAAACCTATTATTATACATTGTACCTGACATATATTGTACCTGAGGATCCGTATCACCCAGCCCTATCAGTGTGTCTATCTTGTCTCGAAATTGATCCTCTTAAAATAAATCCATACAAAAAATATTTATATAGTAAGGCAGATTTTGACTTAATTAACAAACATATCTCACGAGTTGCATAGTTGCTTGTTCAAAGACCTCTGGAAGAAGCTGTCATTTTTTTCTATGACAAAATTACCCTATTTGGTATAGCCCGGCACTCAAAAAAGTTATTCGTGAAAAATACAAACACCTTCGTAAATTTAAGACTTATGGAAGGCTAAGCGATCAGTCAACTTACAAATTCCTTTGCTAACGAGTAAAAAGTCTAGAAGCAGTCTGTTACAAAAATTTCTTATCACGTACCGAATCTGCAATAGAAATTAATCCTAAACAATTTTTGACTTTCGTCAAAGGTAAATGTAAAAACAACGCTGTCCCTAGCTATATGACATATGGTACCAACACTCTGAGCTCCGGTGATTTAATTTGCAATGCATTTTCTACATATTTTCATTCCACCTTCCTGAATTCTGATAATAATCAAACACACTACAACAATGAAACGACCTCACCAGATATTGTTTCACACATCGTCTCAGTCGAAATAGATTGTAACAAAATTGAAGATTTATTAAGTAAGTTAGAGATTACTAAATCTGCGGGACCTGATCATCTTGCGCCGCAATTTTTGATTTCTTGTGCGAAAACCATTGCGTATCCGATCTCTCTACTATTCCAAAAATCACTCAACTCTGGCGTTGTTCCCAAATTATGGAAATCGGCTTACGTTACCCCCGTACATAAGAAAGGATCAAGAACTGAAATATCTAACTACCGGCCTATTTCCAAATTATGCACTCTAGCTAAAATTTTTGAAAGAATAATATATGATCAATTACACGCTAGCTTAAAAATATCATTCCATCGACATCAGCATGAATTTCTTCCAGGTCGCTCTACCATCTCAAACCTCGTCCTTTTAAACGAGTACATTACAGAGGCAATGGATTCGGGTGCGCAAGTTGACGCTATATACACATACTATAGCAAAGCATTCGATAGAATTGATAATAATACACTCTTACGCAAATTATTTGACATTGGTATAAGAGTGTGTGACCTTTTAAGATAGTTCGCCTCCTACGTTAACAATAGATTTTATGCAGTTGTAATTAATAATTATATTTCTAGCTGGGTTCTTATTTCAAGCGGAGTACCTCAAGGCTCACTTTTGGTGCCTTTACTGTTTTCGGTATACGTCAATAATGTTAAACAATGCTTTCACACATCAAAGCTACTTAGCTTTGCTGATGATATGAAAGTATTCTCAGCCATTAAGAACATATTAGATGGCTCACCCCTTCAGAATGATTTATCTCGTTTAGAAAATTATTGTACAAATAATAACCTTCAGCTAAATCCTAATAAATGTAGTGTGATTTCGTTTAGCAGAAAATGGACCAATTTAAATATATTTTACACGCTAAAAGATCAACTTCTTCCAAAAACAAGTGTAATACGTGATCTTGGTGTATACCACGACGAAAAATTGCTATTTGATAAACACGTCGACAAAATAGTAACCAATGCAGCTAAAGCACTTGGGTTTATTATAAAGATTTCCAAAAGCTTTAAAGAAATTATGACATTAAAAATTTTATATTGTTCGTTTGTAAGAAGTCAACTGGAATATGCATCTCAAATTTGGAATCCGCAGTATAAGATATATGTCGATAGAATTGAAAATATCCAGAAAAGATTCATCAAACACCTTTGTTACAAAGTCAATATCAAATACAAATCCGAAAATTATTTAAAGCTATGCGCAAAATTCCATTTGCTTGCAACTCCTACTTGCAATCCGACGAGAAATAGCTGATTTGATGTTTTTAATTAAAATCTTACGAAATGACATAGATTGCCCTGAAATCCTAAACAAAATTAATTTTAATGTGCCAACAAAATCTATTAGATATAAACCTCCATTATATATTTGGTGCGAGCGAGCAACATTTATAATATAGCTTGTAAAAAATATTCTTTAGATCCATTTACAATGCGTGTACCTTTTTTTTTGTTCTCGCAGGGGAAATGCTCCTACGCACTGCCGGGCCATGTAGACTGGCCCGAGTGTGGGACTCGCCGGACAGAACTGACCATACCCACTAAAACCCCTGCGTCCGCCCCACTGTGCCGTGGTGGCGAGAAGGTGGGAACGCTTGCGCACACGTCCAGCAACCCGCCAGCACCTGCCGGCCTTGCCGGCATCCTTCGGGACTGGGGCTATCGTGGCCCCAGCAGACGACTAAGAAGCGTGCGGCTTTGCGACACCGCGCGCACCTACCTTTGGGGCAGGGCCCCGGCCTCGATCACGGGGGACAAAGCAGGGCCTGGTAGGCCCGACGACGCACCCCGTGTGTCTCCGGCGAATCGGGTCGGGGTTGGCCGCAGCCTTTCTTTCTCTCTCAGCCTTCTCCTTCTGCGACATCACGTCCTCGCAGAAGGAGAGGACGGCCGTTCACGATTCCTCGCTCTCGACCAAGGCTTTCACGACGGTCGGAAGCGAGAGATCACCCCGATGGCATCGCGTAGGACACGCCGCTGCAATGCCCATGAGGGGCACCCATCAAGGGTGTGCTGCGCCGTGTCCTCGCTGCCCGTACAGTGGTGGCAATCGGTCGTCGGCTCACGTCGGGTGATTTGGCACAGGTACTTTCCTAAGCATCCGTGCCCGGAAAACACCTGTGTCAGCCGGAACGTGAGCCGCCCGTGCCGCCTGTCCAGCCAGGTTTGGAGAACCGGCCGGACAGCCTCAACAGTCCGGCGACCGGCCGTAGGTTCAGCCAGCCTCTCCGTCCACCTCCGGACGGTTAACCGTCGAGCGTGCGACTTCCACCTTTCCGTCACCGTTGGCGGATCGCCGCCGGACCGCAACTCCTGGCGCCGCTCGTAGAGCCTTGCCAGTGCCGCGGCCTCTAGATCCCATGGCGGCGATCCCGCCAACAAGCACGCCGCCTTTGTCGAGATGGTGCGATATCCCCGGATGGCCCTGATCGCCATCACCCTTTGCGGTTGCCGCAAAAGGGCGATGGTGACGCTTCGCAGCCCCGGGGCCCAGCCTGGGGCGCCATACAGGGCCATCGAGCGAACAATGCGTGTACCTGAGGCAAGAAGGGCGATGACCCTCGATTTTTTTAATTACTACAAATGAATAACCTACATCAGTCAAACTCAGTGTATTATCTTTATATGTTGTCACTTAAATATCAGTCATATTGTCACTTATACGTGAAAACCTGTAACAGGCTTTGTATTTTTTAAGCTTCATATTTGTTATTTTAACTATAGCGGATTGTTTTCCAAATAAAATAAAATAAAATATCGCAACATTTAGTTTACAGCAAAGTAAAGAATATTATCTGATCGTAGTCAGTTAACTTCCTTTTAAATTAATGTTTATACCTGGGAGATAAGATTATCATTTATAATTTTAAAATAAGTAACATAAAAAAATAGTCAAATTAATATAATTCGTATTTCAAGTGGCTGCAGAAAATAAAGCTAAATTTTTGCCGACATTCTTTGAAACATTATAATAGCGCTCAAAATGGTATTCATGATAAAGTCACATCTCCGTGTCGGTCCAGGGTCCTTTGAAGAATAAACCAACTGCTGTTCTGCCTGGCAGGTCATAAGAGGCGATTGATTGGCTATACGTGTCATTACCATCATGACTACTAGGTGGTAGAATTCTGCAACGTCGCGCCCGGGCTTTTGCTACCACCGCCTTGTCTATTCTGGGGCAGTATCGTCAATGCCTGTTACTGTCGTGTTCCGGTTCGGAAGTTAAGGTAGCCAATAGACTTATGCATGTGGCATTGCTATCCCGCCAAGCAACGCACCAATAACTTATTTGTTGTTTATAGTCGATGGTTTCTCTTTCCAGCAGGAGAGCCATCTGCTTGTTTGCTATCTTATGTTATACTAGCTGTTGCCCGCGACTTCGCGCGGAACTCGTTTACTCCGCCCAGCTCCTCCCCCGTATGTGATAGCGTGATAATATGTAGCCTATATGTTGACCCGACCTGTTAGTAATATTCATGCAAAATTTGAAGTAAATCCATGCAGTACTTTTTGAGTTTACCCCGGACATACATTGACTTTCCTACGATTTTATTATCTTATGATGATACATGGTATATAAAAAGAAATGCTCGTATAAATCAAATGAAATTTTATTTTCTTAATTCTTCTAATGCGCATAAAAATGTTAAATCTAAGTAACTAAAAAATTTTTTAATACCTTCATTAAAAGTTATGTTTTTTGGGGAGATATTTTTTTCTAGAAAGTGAAGATGATTTTTTTTTATATACCTTTGATCGTAAAATCAGGTTGTTTAATATTAAAAATAAAGAGAGGAAAAACCTATGCAAATTAAATATTAATAAGATTTACATTAACTTTGAAAAACGTAATATTCAAAGGTAAAAGCTCTCAAGAAAATAAGATGTACGTCGGCAATACCGAGATGTATTGCCATCTGGTAATTATGTCTGTGAGAGCGGACTACTTTCTTGGAAAATTAAATGAAAACACTTCATCTCGTTTCATGGACGTCCGCAAGAAGAATAATATTAGTTAATGGATTTTGTAAATTATTTTCAAAAACTGTTTAAGATTCCAGCGGAAGTTTGATTTTGGTAATTTTAAAATAAAGCAAATATATTTTGTATTAAATTTTAATTTTAAACGACGTAGAACCGAAAAACTAAGTTTATACATCTGGAAGTTAAATAAGCTATATCTCTTTTATCAGAAAACTTAAGCTCTGAGAAAATTACAAAGAGAAATGACAAAATTACAGTTTGTTTTGCAATTTCATTTTTTAAGCACAGAAAAATAAACATGCAGATAGACCTAGCGCAATAGGGGGTTAATTTTAAATAAATTTCATCTGAGGGAGTACATAAATTACGTGTTCATTTTGGCGTTTTTCCGACCTCCACTTCGTGAAATGTCGTAAGATTTTGCTCGTCCCATTCCTTTTCTAATTTCTCCTCATACATACATATATATCTTCACGCCAGATCCCTTACGGGTTAGGTAGAGGGATCCGAGTGGCATACATCACGATCCTTGCAAGCTTGTCTCGCTTCCTCCACATTCATCACCCTCTTCATATAAACACGTCGGTTGCGAAGTCTCTTGACACCACTTTCGGACAGTAATCGATCAATTTGATCATGGTATGTCAGTTTTGGTCTTCCCCTGTACCTACATCCTTCCACATTCGCATTGTATATCTGTTTTGTTAATGTTTCATCTACAATTCTTTCTATATGTCCGAACCAACGGGACGTGCCCTTTCTCATCTTTACACCGACACTTTTTTCAAATCTAATCATTTTCTCACTTCCACATTACGAACTCGGTCCGCGAGTGTTACACCACATATTTTTCGTAGCGATCTCATCTCGACCGCGTTGATTCTACTTTCATGCCCTTTCTGACATACCCAGCTCTCACTTCCATACAATAGAGTTAGGGTCAGCACATGATTATGCAGGGCTAGACGGAAACCCTGACTTACAATTGTGCTATTAAGTAATCTCCCTAACGCTCCATTCACTCTGTTCTCTGCACATACTCATCTTTCAACATCAACAGTGTACCTTCCATCCCTGCTAAAAGCACATCTAAGATATACAAACTCATCCACTTGTTTCAGCTCTACATAATCGACCCTTCTGGTTGCTTCTCTTTTAAAGACTAGAATATTAGTTTTCTTCGCATTCAAATGTAAGCCCATACTCTTGGAATCATCATTCATAACTGTGACCAATGCTTGCAGCTCAGATGGCGTTGAGCCTAGAATTACAGCGTCATCTGCATAAAGCAGGCAGTTCACCATTAGATCGATCATGCGCATTACCACATTCAGTGACCTTAATCTTTGGAGACACTAATAGAATAAAAACTTTGTCAAAAATATGCTTTTTGCATATTTTTTTATGAACGGTAATCTCCTGAATGAATCGGGCGATTTTGATCCGATTCGCGGCGCTTGTCACAGTTTTTTAAACGAGATTAGATTTAGGAATGTATGGTACAATCGTCTGTAAATTGTTTTTTTTTTTTTTAACTTTGACAATACAGCGTTTGGTTGTCGATGTCGTGAATTTTGGTTACTATCATGTCTTAACGGATTACATGGATACGTCTTTCAAGGCAATTCCTTCGTTTGCCAGCATAGCTAGCATTCACGCACAGAAATACAGGGTTATAATACTTACCAATGAAATATTTTTTTAAGTCTTTCCATCTTATTCTGTACGATAAAATAGTACAACATCGTTTATTTCTATTTTTTCACAATAAAATACATCTGCAAATGTATGGCAATTTCTAAAGTAATTAGAGCGTTTGCTCATATGCGCGATGACACATTTCTTTCCCAATGCCGTGTTAATAGATACGGCACGGTATTCATTTGGTCTGTGGTTAAGACGAATTGATTGACGTTTTGTTTTCTAGAACACCATATAGGAACAAACAATATATACATATATAGAGTAAAAAACTCATAACCCTCCTTCAGTCGGGTCAATCGTAATTGATTTGTACATATTTATAGTTTTTTCAAGAGTTTAATGATATGTGTGATGGTTTATAAATATCTTATATATAAAATTCTCGTATGACAACGTCCGTTCCCGTACTCCTCCGAAACGGCTTGACCGATTTTGATGAAATTTCGTATGCATATTCAGAAGGTCTGAGAATCGGCTACTATCTACTTTTATACCCCTAAGTGATAGGGGTTGTCCACCCCTAAAATTTTTTTTTATTTTTGGGACAATTCTTTTTATTTTTATTTTTTATGATTCAACATTGAAAAATACATAGATCTAAATTTTTACCCTTTTTTCACTAACCCTTATTTTTTAATTAAATAATTTATATGGCAAAACAACGTTTGCCGGGTCAGCTACTATCAATTATATAATATCTTCATACCACTTTAATGTGAAATAAATTTGTGAAAAATGAAAATGTAGGGAACGTAAAATTTTGTTTTTATTCATGCGAGCATAAAAGGAAACTTGATATACCCGAAGGGTCTGAGGGACCCCACTCATCTTTATTTGTTTTAGATTACTTTGTGCTGAGAAGTTAAGGTACGAGGACCGCGAACACATTCTTAAATTTATTGCAGCTCCCTATAACAAACTTATACCTCCTTGGAAAACAAAATCAATAACTTTTCCAATTTCGTGTGTTTATTATATTTAAGTAGCTCTACCTGAAAACCTATTGTGTAATAAAAATGGTTTTTGCTCCTTGTAATTTTTATTGTGATTTATTTTTAAGTTACCCATAACTAACATTAACATTCACGGGACAAATTAAACTTACTGATCTAACCCCAAAGTAAACAAATTATTTGCTTGTGTTATGGGTGTTAGTCAACGATACTAATACATAGAAATACATATATAAATACTGTTACATACACAATAAACATCCAAACCCAGAAATACAAATATCTATGCTCATCACATAAATGCTTGTCCCTGTCGGGGATCGAACCCAGCCCCGTTGATTGCGTAGTCAGGGTCGCAAACCACTCCATTAAGGGGCGGTCGTATAACTATTGTAATTTTATTGTCATTTATTTTTGAAATAAAAGAAAAAATCTTAATAACAAGGAGCAAAAATTAGACATCAGACATTCTATCGTGACAGATTATATGTTCTTTATAGGTCTATATATTCTCCAACACGAGGTGAATACGAACGTTTTCATAGATTTTTGTATTTTATATGCAAGTTTCTACTCAGTCATATCTAAAGCTATATTTTTAGTCTGGACTAAATACATAGGCTATATTTATTTATTAGCTGTAGCCAGCGACTTCGTCCGCGCGGACTTCGTTTACTCCGCACTACTTCTCCCCCGTAGGTGATAGCGTGATAATATGTAGCCTATATGTTGACCCGACCTATTAGTAATATTCATACAAAATTTAAAGTAAATCCATGCAGTACTTTTTGAGTTTACCCCGGACATATATACAGACAAACAGATAAAAATTCTAAAAACTATATTTTTGGCTTCGATATCGATTGTAGATCACGCCCCAAATATTTTTAAAAAAAATATTCAATGTACAGTTTTGACTTTCCTACGATTTTATTATATGTATAGATTAGGTACACAATTTATTTGACATACACAAGTAAATACGGTGTTGTTTGTGGTTAGTTAGTTGTAAAACTTAAAAAGATTTTGATAGTCTATGATCGAAATGAGTCATAGTTTGTTTCTCCTATAATTTGTTTTCTTTTTTATATCATAAGATAGCAAACAAGCAGATGGGTCTCCTGATGGAAAGAGTCAACCATCGCCTATCGCCTACGACACCAAAGACGTTAATGGTGCGTTGCTATCTTGTGGCGAGGTCTAATGCCACATGCATAAGTTTACCGGCTACCTTACCCTCCAAACCGGAACACGACAGCGACAAGCACTGAGGCTATAGCGGCAAAATATTGTCTAAAATATATACATTTTTGTGCTTCAGTATTATAGTTACGTTGCGAGTACCGGACGAATGGCTCGGTTTGCCATTGCACTATTGATGCATTTATACTATTTTATTTATAAGTTGTGAAAAATATTGCTAGATATTCACAACTTATAAATAAAGTAATATAAATCTAAAATCAATATGAACTTGAGACGTGCTACTTGAAACTTGTGCCTAGTTATTAGAGTCATCGTCACAATACCCTTTTATTACTATTCTGAACACGTCTATTTTTTTCAGACATGTGGCAGAGAAGAGTTTATATGTATGACAGTTTCACATATATTTTCTCGCCTCAGCCTCCGGTAATCACTTAAGGCAAACGCAGCCGCCATAGTCCTATAAAATATTCAAATGAACTGCGCCGGCGGCCTCAGCCATCACATTACGCGATTTCCCTGACAAGTATATTTTTTGTAGACGTAGTCTAAAAGTTTCATTGATCTTTAAATTTATGAGCAATTTGTGGAAAGTAGAATAAAAAATGAGTTTTAATGTAGAAAATAAAAAATATTTTTATCATATTTAAGATAAGAGAAAATAAAATATACTTTCTTAAATTCCTGCTATGTTAGAATAGAAGGAAATTACTGATTTTGCCCTGATTTTCGAAAGTAAAGTTTTCACCAGATCTCCACGTTTTGAGCTTTAGGAGCTCAACATACATAGCTACGTACAGATACATACATGTACAATATATATATATATATATATATATATATATATATATATATATATATATATATATATATGTGTGTGTGTGTCTGTGTATGTGTATGTAAACATCTCATAACTTTTAAAAAACTTGACCGCTCGAAACCTGGTTGAAAACTTAGACCTGAAAAGTTAAACAAATTGGGCTCAGGAGATAATGAGAACCTTTGAAAACAATGTTTATATAAAAATACTTCGAGAATAAACTATTTGATTGATAACAAAATCTAAAAACTTCTTAAAAATTATTTCCAATGCCGCAAATTGCATCAAAATTGGTGTATCCGTTCGGGAGATTGACATTGACAAAATAACTTAGTTAATATTTTTAAAATAACTGTCAGACTATTACACCGATTAACTTAAAAATCTGATCATATTTTTTAAAATTAAAGGCATTTGACGAGGTTTTGTTAGTAGTAAAATATCGTAGAATACCAAAAAATTATTGGTTGAAAAATTTCGAAGCTATCTCGAAAAAACACTTTTTTCAAAATTTTTCGTCAACGATTACTCCTAAACATATAAACCGATTTTGATGAAATTAATGTATTAGACGTAGTTTTTTGGGAAATAGAGCTGATTAGTTTTTGTACTCAATCAGTACATTAATCTGGAAAATACATTTAAAAAATACTGCTTCGCCAAATTTTTTTTTGGGGTTCTTCAAAATTTCTCAAAATCTCCATGGCCAATTTAGTTCAAACTTTTAAGGAAATCTAAGTTGAGCAGAATCCAATCGAATGCCATTAACCGTGTTTCGATCGGTCAAGCAATTCAAAAGTTATGAGATGCTTACATGCACACACACACACACAAACACACACACAAACACACACACACACACACACAAACACATACATACAGACAGGTTGGCGTCATCGTGAAGATAGTCAGAAAAGGATCCTAGGACCTCAAAACGTGGACATCTGGTGAAAACTTGATTTTCGATAATCGGAGCAAAATCATAACTTCCTTATCTACAAACGTAGTGGGAATTTGACATTTTTCCACCAATCTATTTTGTAGCTAACAAACATTTTAAAGCTTAAAGATTGAATTGGATGTCATTCAAAACATAAAAATCGATCATCGTTTTCAAAATATACAGTTTTTCATACATTGAAATACTGGCTTTTTTAACAATCTTTAGATTTTTTTTTGAAAATTCTGTGCTATGTATAGTTTTTACTCCTTTGGCCTTAAATACTACAATTGAGCAAGATTTTTCAAGAATGGCCTGCAGGGTAAACTAATTTAGGTATATTTTTTTTCATAGGATGTAAGCAGTCAGAAAGTTCTCCTGATAAATAGAGATAAGCTGCGACTATAATAAACACCAAAGTTTCTTATAGTGAGTGCATTGTTATCCGTGTGGCAGAGTTTGGGGAATCTTTTTGGTAACATTTTAATCGTCCACTTTTTATCAAACAGTAATTATCTTCAGTAAATATCTATTTTATATTCTTTTTATCTGTTTTCGGGGTTTCGAAATAAACTAGGAACCCTTATTTTATTATCGAAAGGGAAGCGTTTGACCACGATCTCACTACCACGATGGTAACCTAAGATATGACCTTAGATGAAACGCGTTTCCCTAGAAGGTACCTGTTCACTCTTCTCTTGCAGATCCCCAGATTGTACTCGTCGGGGAACACAGACTCAGGAAGCATGTACCAGTCTTTTGCGGGTCGAATGAAGAATGAAGAATGTTCGGGTACGTGGAACGTCTACCATATGGCGGTGCCTAGAATCCGTGCGCTTCGACGATCGCTAGAAAAACGCGGATGGCGGAAGTAAGTCGTGCAATTCCGCAGCGCACTCTCCAAAGTGTATCCGATAAAACACCGATAAACTAGCCATTCTGCAGTGATGAGCGAGGCTCTGGCATTTTTTTCCTACCAGATCATCGTCGTTTATGAGCCTATTGGCACGCTTCTCTATCGCATCAAGTGTCTCCAGCTGGTACGATTACTTGGCGGATCCATCCCAGAGGTGAGAGCAGTATTCCATGCAGGAACGGACTTATGATTAATATAGAATCTTTAGTAAACTATTTTTGGTAATTTAATCTTTAGTAAGTATCTAGCCAGAAGCCAGAAAGCTGTCTTTCATTATTTAAAAAAAGTTACAAATCGCAATATTTCTAAATATCAATTTGCGTTAAGTCCTATCTCAGCTAGTTAAGAAAATATGGAAAGATATAAAATTACTTATTGCTAGTTTGTTATTGTCTATATAAAATTCATAAGACCAGCCATAATATACACGGCTCTACCCGCCATATGATATGAACTATGGCTCATGTCTTGTTAGAATATTGTTACGAATAATCTAGAAGCGTGTAGAATTGGAGCGCGCGCGCGCTAACTTTCTAGAAATAAAGGAAAGAGATAGCTACTCCTATTGACAAACAAATAGTTCACCTGGGCTATGCCATAATGGACTTTGTGGGATATGGCATAAGGTTGAAAATAGCGTGTACTAGGATTTATGACTCATAACATGTTTACGATAAGAAGTGATTCATTGTTTCCCGATACATTTAGATTTTTCTGGATTCAGCTAGGACTTTCCCCTGCCTATAAATACAGAGATGTTGACAAACACAGGGCAGTTTTTATCAAGCGATCGAGAGCGATACATCAAGTGAACAGTACAAAGTGAGAAGTGTTCTATTGTGTAGTGTTCTAAGTTCAGTGATAGTACAGCAAGTGACTATTGTGTAAAGGGTATTTTAGTATTACGTTGTGTTGTGTTGTGTAAAAACACGGATTTAATATAAGTGGTGTTTTCCTACAATTGCGAACCCGAGTACGTAACAATATTATAATATTAATAAAACGTGCTTAATTCAAAAAATCCTATATAACGACTTTAGTATTACGTAATGTTTCTATGTTGCAGTAAACAAATAAATACTGTCATATAATGTCCGCTTTTGACCCAAAATTTGTTGCCTGGTCCGTATTTGCGGATCTCCTTTTCAAATATACATTCTTAACCTTTTCCGGAGACTCGTAAAATCCAAGTTTAAATTGTTGTGCTTAACAGCCGTAACTGAAATATGTATGCGCTATGGGTAAAACGATTGAGAAATGAATAATGTACTGTTTTTGTAGTACTACGGCTAACTTTTAAGTGGATATTAAAAAAAGTGATATGAAATAAATTTATTAAAGTTTGTTTTTATTATAAGGCAGCAAAAAAGCGAATAAATAATACGAGTGTCAATGGACAAATTTCACTAATTTATCAAAATATTTGTCAATGATACCAAATATATATTTGGTATAAACCTCCAAACCGAGAAACACAAACATCTATGCTCGTCACATACCTAAGTATTTGTATTTATTGGAACTCTGAACCCCATTGATTGTGTAGTCAGGGTCGCTAAAAACTCTACTAATGGGGCAGTTAAATGTCTATTCTGACGATAAGAAATGTACATCACATATAGATCAAAATATATTTAGCGAAGCTTCTGCTATGTGAATAAGTTTACCAAGATACTCGTACTTTACCATCTAAATCCGAATATGACAGTGATAAAAAAAGTTAAAACCATGTTATGAAATTCAGGCGAGACGTTTGGGCGGTCAAACCTTAACCAAATCAGAAACTTATTTTAAAATATGTAAACAAAAAATAAAAAGGGATGCATTGCATTTTTCAGCGTAGATTGTATTGTTGGAATATATATATTTTGTACGTACCTAGTAATAGTAATTGTTGCAAGGATAACATAATCAGCCAAATAATTGAACGATAAAGTAATCTTGGTATTAAATGGGTCTCCAAGGACGTTAAATTACTTTACAAATGCGCTAACCACTAAGCGTTTTACTGTTTAAATGACGCGTTGAATCGGATTCGGATCACATTCTCGAGGCAAAGACAGTTTGACGTGTTGTCGTCGGCTTGCATAAATTTGCAAGATTAAGCAGGGCTCACGGCTTTACGAAGACGTACCGTGTTCTTATTTACATAAAGGCATTCCCTTTTGGTGTTCAATTGTTCAAATGTACTATTGGGTTTGGTTAATAAATAAGAATAATAAGAAAATAATTAAAATGTTGAATTCTGCTTATTGTATTTAACATAATATCATAAGTTAAAAAATAAGCAGCTAGGTTTGCTAATTTTTCTTAGCAAAGCCGCTTAATTTTGACGTTGACGTTGTAAATAATAAGCTTGTGAGATATGTATAATGTTATTATTTATAGAAACTGCCAAATTATGGCACATAATAATTAGTCTTCTATATCCAAGAAATCTATTTTTTAACTCCCGGTGTAAAAATGATTAGTTTAACATGTGTACCTGTCTATCTTTTAGTCTGACTGTGGCTTCGTATCTACCAAACTGAATTTTTAAATTGGCTGCATTTTTTAATCTAAAGTCTGGTTTGTTGACATGGTTCTTAGCTGTGTTTAGTAGAAATAGGATCCGATTCAGGTCATTAAAATTTTTGGCACTATTCCAGTAAATCGTTAAGCTAATAATTCCAACTGTTGGTTGTATTTTAAGTATTAGTAACATTTTCCAAACCAATAATAAAATGAGATTCTTATGTGGACCAACTACTCATCTCATCTCATTTAATATGGAACTAGCAACAGGATTTCAGCAAATATTCAAGCTAAAAATTCCAAATCTTGTTTGTATATTTAGATAAATTTTCTATACCTGTCAATAAATGAAAGCTTAAATAGAATAATGAGTAGGAATTTGTTGAAAGATCTGAGTTAATATTGACACAGCGAACTCGAAATAAATTTATTGCATTTTAGCCCTCAATCTAAACCGAGAGGTGTTATAAGTTTAATGTATCCTGTGTACTTGTGTGTCTGTCATCGTAGTTTTCAAACGGACTATCTAATTTGGTTGTTGTTTTTATTAATTCAAAGTTTGTTTTGTCAAGATTTTTTTAGTTATGTTTGGTAGAAATAGAAGCCGCCGTCTCCAGAATATTCAGATTTTTGACAATATTGTAGCAAATATTCAAGATGATAATATTAAATTTCGGTTATACGTTTAGTTTCTGTAGTATTTTCCATATGACTACTAAAATGAAAGTCTTATGATGACCAGTTACTTGTGGAAAGATCTCAGTCAATGTAAAACTAGCACCAGGATTATATGTATATATGGTAATGTGGTAAGTTTTAACAAAATTTTCTAAATCTGTCACTAAATAAAAGCCTCATGATGACTACTTGTGGAAAGATTTCAGTAAATATTAAAACTAACCTATTCAAATTTTCCTTAAGTGTATATTTATTCAGTAGCATTTACTATATAACTCACTAAAAATATTGAGATAAATATTCTCCAGGTTAACTATCAAGAGTATTCAGACCTGTTGCCCGTTAGTATTGTAAAAATAAAAACGATTTGTTAGCGAGCTATAAAATGCGCGGAGAATCTTTTATGGCACAACGAAATCGATTGAGTCCATTTCACGAAAACTCTTTTGAAAATTTTCAAAATGCAAGTTTTAGCAAATTGTTGGCCAAAAACTAGCACCACGAACCAGCATTAAATGTGACTAATGAGCAAGCAGTGAATATAGAAAACTACTATTTCCTGTAGGGGCCCCGATTGTCCGTGGTTACGATACCAGCAATGATATATTAAAGATTTCTCAAGCACAGGATATGTACTAAAACACATAGTTGACTAGTAAAATACTATATATATTTGAAAAACTTTAAAAACAACAAAGAAAAATATTAATACGTGGGATTTGAATCTGCGACCCAACATACGTATGTAAATGAGTTCATATTTACAGATGAAATTTACATTTATAATTTTGATCAGTATTTTCGTGTTTCTAATTATTTTTGTGTTATAGCACTCACCCCGTGCTTTGGAAAACTTGAATAATTTTAAAAACAACAAAGAAAAATATCGACACGCAGGGTTTAAACTTGCGACCCATTCCCTAAAGCCGGGACGCTCTACACTGAACTAGTGTAGTGTTAGTGTTGACAGGCTCGACGTGGCGAATTTTTTTTTGCTATATGATCGATTCCATTGATTATACTGATCGCTAGATTATTCAAGTTTTCCCAAGCACGGGGCGAGTGCTATAATACAAAAATTACTATATATATGTTACCGGCCAAACCCGATTTCAGGCCAAACTAGTTTGTCCTAGGACAAATCGGTTCATCCTAAGCGTGTCTGGATATAGTAGTATAGCCTAGGATAATCTAGTTTAGCCTAAATACTTCAGGCTAAACTAGTGTGGCCTAGGCCGAACTTTTTTTGAATAATTATTGAATTGACTGAATCATTGCAAGTGGCAAAATAAACACGGTGTAACTTCTACAGGCGGAGATACCCCTTTTGTTTTCCTACTAGTACGCTATCGTTATTCATATGATCTCATCCATTTTGTAATATATTGAATATTTGTTTTAAGAAACTTGGAGTAGTTAGTGTGCTCGTATGTCCGTATGTCCGTACGTCCGTACGTCCGTACGTCCGTACGTCCGTACGTCCGTACGTCCGTACGTCCGTATGTCCGTATGCCCGTATGTCCGTATGCCCGTACGTCCGTACGTCCGTACGTCTGTACGCCCGTACGTTCGTACGCCCGTACGTCCGTACGTCCGTATGTCCGTATGTCCGTATGTCCGTATGTCCGTATGCCCGTATGCCCGTATGCCCGTATGCCCGTATGTCCGTATGCCCGTATGTCCGTATGTCCGTATGCCCGTACGTCCTAGTTTAGACTAAACTAGTTTGTCCTGGGCTATACTAGTATATCCTGACAAGCTTAGAATGCACCAGTTTGTCCTAGGACAAACTGGTTTGGCCTGAAATCGGGTTTGGCCGGTAACATATATAATAAGATTCTTAACGAGATTTTGGAGTTATCTGAAAAAAAGTTTAAAAAATATGAAATTATAAATTTGACGTAGAAGTCAAATAACTGACAAAATTTTAATATTAAAATAAAGTAAAATTAAGTAAACAATGATTAACGTTAACCAAGCATTAGTATAGTTGAAATATTCGTTTATGTCATAATATTCTTTTTTGTAAAGAACTTTTATATGTCATATAAAACGTTTTTTGCAAAAAAGAATATTATGACATAAATTAATATTTCAACTATATACGTACTGATTGCTTGGTTAACGTTAATGATTATTAACTTAATTTTACTTTGCTTTGATATTAAAATTTTGTAAGTTATTTGACTTCTAAGTCAAATTTATACTTTCATATTTTAAAATATGATAATAATTATTAACATATATTACATTATATTAATTTAGTGTAATTTGACATATTTTCATTAATTAAGGTTATGATTGACATTATTTACAGTAATTATTTTAATTTGTATTTATTTATTTGTTTTTTTTTTAAATTATTATTTTGTTTGGAATGCACAATGTACGTACATTTATTTATATTTATCGATAATTGTAGTGTGATTGATAATTAACTAAGTTATACTTATACTTATCATAACTTGTATTAGTAATACAAGTATTTAAGATTGACGTTCAAAAAATGTATAATAGAAAAAAAAAATCTACTCTGTTCTTAATAGCAGCTCGGAGTCTGGTGGATGGCGTGTATCTACTCATGTGCCTCGGATGAGCACGTAAAGATTCCGGTCCTCTTTATCGCTAGAAATAGTCGATAACTGTTATCAGATCGGTGAAATGCGGCGATAGGACGAATCGTAGTGAACTGTAAAGTCTGTAGACGTTCGATTTACACTACCTACAACGCAAGGGAACCAGGTGTCATGATGATATACACCCTTTGAATACTTTAGAATAGTTTCGCACGTCATATTCTTCAAATCCAGTACTAAAGTTATATAATTTTTCATAATATAAATCAAAAACCATTTCCTGCTCTTATAAATTACTGCTATAGCCCATTGACGTATGTGTATCTAGCGATCAGTACAATCGATCGTACAGACGTAATCGATCATAATATAACAAAGAAGAATTTCGTCACGTCGGGCCCGTCGACACTAGCTCAGTGGCAGAGCGTCCCAGCTTGAGGAAGATGGTCGCGGGTTCGAGTCTCGTGTGTCGACATTTTTCTTCGGTGGTGAATAGAAATAATGGAAAAACGGTGGTGGAAATAACAGAAATAGGCACGGGGTTAGTGCTATAAAAACAAAAATAATTAGGTTCTCCGATTGTATAATGTTACCGTTTAAGGAGTAAAAATATTTGCCAATATTAATAATTTATTTAAACAATGTATCATATAAACTGTTTGGATTTTCTGGATGTATCATTTAACTATTAGGATTTTTAGACGATTTATCGATAAATTAGCTTTAAAACGAATACATTTTTTTTTAAGTTTCCTTGTCACACAAGGAAATTCGACTAATATGCAAGTAGGGTCTGAATTTAATACATTTTTAACTGCATTACTTGGAGGAATTATATTTTTAAATATTATATTGTCTATACAAGTAAATGCAGATAAAAACGCACGCGCACACATACATACATATACTAGTACACACACACAAACATACATACACACACACACACACACAAATATATACTGACATGCATTATTCACACACAAGTACACCTGCACACACCCACACATATTTTATTCTTTCGCCTAGATAAGCTCACTCATAATAAAAGGAGCAGCTTGTGCGCATTGCACATTGTGTACGTAACGACGATCGCATTATCTTTAACGCACAATAAAAGTATTTATGTTTATGAATCAGACCAAAACTGGTTTTAAGTACTGTTAGCAATAGAATATTGGCCTGTACGTAAACGACACAGAGTGGAATGTCCAATAGCAAGTTTATTAAAGATAGGTACTAGTTTATTTCAACTGATATGAGTGTATGGTAATTTTAAAATTTTATGTTGTGTAATGTAGCTTCGCTAAAACATCAATCAATGCTTAAACTGTGAAGTGTGCAACATCCACACAAACCTACAACGAGGTTTAAGGATGTTAAAAAAATTTGTAAGTTTATGTTGATTTTTTGATGAAATAAAAATAAATAAAAAAGTAGCTCTAGTAAATAAATCTTAATTTCTAACAACACTATATCAGATAGTTACGTGTTACGACTAATGTCAGGAAATACCAAGCTCACCTAGTTTCTGATAAGCTAAAAGCTTTTTTGCATTTCTTCATCTCTTTAAAAGCACAAATCATCCTAAACGGTCCTCCGTATTTCTTTATTGAGTATTTAATTCTTAAAACCACTTATATATTAAAGTTTTGCTGAAACAAATTATACAGGTAAAATTTGTTTTAAAGTAATAAAAAGACAACGATAACTTTCACACTTTTTGGAATTAACGCCGTAAGCAAATCGAAGCGGCGATCGCAGTAGCAAAACGTATTCTCACCCGTAAAAGCGAAATATTAGCGATATTAGCGGCTCATCCACTAACGTTCATTCCTTCAGTCTTATCCTGAGGTGCAATTCGTACAGAAACGCGACGGGATAAAATAAAACCGTTGTAGCCACTAATTAAACCACAATCCTACATTATTTCCCCTTAATTTATCACAACACGTCAGTCCGGCAGGAAAAACAATCCTTCGATCACCATCCACACGTTTAGGTACATTCCTGTCAGTTTGCATCTTGTCAGTCATACTGAGGGATTGCGTGTCAGTGGATGGTTATAATCCTGTAATTTTATGAAGATTGTTGTCATTTAACAGGAATGCGTGTCATTTTAAATTATCTTTAAAGACTATTTTCATTTTGCAACATGTGTACCCGTAAGCAAGAGATTGCTATTGCTTTGAGTCTTATTGCGAGTGAATATATATTTAAACCTAAAAGGAGACAGAAAAGGAAAAATATAGTGATTTAAGAATTTTAAAAGATCTGGCATACAATGAACGCAACGATTTTAAAAACTAAGAACGGATGTTTCTTTCTACAGATCTTTATTTTTAGGGTTCCGGAGTAAACTAGGAAAGCTTACAGTTTCGTTATATCTGACGGTCCGTCTGGCGCAGAGATCCTTGATGATTCCCGTCTCTATATTACTACAGTCTTACCTGTTCCTCGTAAGAGGCGAAAGTTGACTATATGAGTCACGATCATCATGACTACTAGAGTCTAAAAAACTTCAACTTGCGATATACATTAGTCACAATATTAAAGTGATAACATAAAATGTTAAAAAAATATTTTTGGGTAGCTCCTCTATATGTAGGGTGGGCATGATATTTTTTTCTTGGTATGGGGTATGGGATATCGTTGGATAGGTTTTTAAAAAAACATTGTAGGTTTGTGAAAACAATTTTTGGATAGAGGGACTCGTTTGTGAAATTTAAGCTTTAAAGTGCTAATTTTTGTTGTCAAGTCCATTTTATCCTTCCGGGATGGAGACGAACACGAAATGATAACAAGCGTGCGCTCAATCACGTCGGATAAATAAACAGACACTAACTTGACTAGTTACCGTGTCGCGTTTTCACGACGGGAAGGAACGCGAGGTTTTAATACCGTCATTCTTTCTCGTTCTTGCAAATCCACTGACGTTCATTCCACAAGGATTGTAGATTCCAGCAGGAATGAACGTTAGTGGATGGGTTGTTAATTGTAGCGATCGTTTTTACATCAGTTTCGCGTTTCAGTGCAATATGTAGGTTTCTTTTTAAGTCTATAGACGAAAAATATGGGTTCATGAGTAAATTAAAAGGAAAGAAAATAACTTTTGCAAAGAGCTATAGTCTGATGAAGACTATTTTTATTTTACAAGCCTAGTTACGTCTGTACGTATTTTGCACAAGTTGTCGTCACACTATTTTTGTTTTATATAGATTTTTATAATCTGGATGCTCCGTTTAATATATTTTGGGATAACCCCCAATTTAAAACAACTTTCTCAGTTTCTGCCTCCATCGTTCCATCCATCCATCTTCATTCTTGTTCCATGGCGATATTTTGTCAAAAAAGAAAACATCGCGTTTCTCTCCTAACAGCGAAATGAATACGCCTTGCAAGACAATTTATTAATTTTTCATTGTAGCTTGCAATTACACATAGAAATACAGAGTTATACTACTTACCCATAAAATAAAATCACTCCAAGGGTAATTTTTAAGCCTTGTCATCTCATTCGGTATGATAAAATAGTACAACATAGGTTTATTTCTATTTTTTCATCATATAATATATCTACAAATGTATGATATTTTTGACAGTGATAGGAGCGTTTGCTTGTTTGCGCAGCGACATGTTTCTTTCCCAATGGCATGTCTATTAGTATTCTTGTGTTCCGTGGCCGAAACCAAAATGGTGGTACCTCGGTTTCCGTGTGAAACGAGGTTCGCGACTAACAGCGATACTATACAGACGGAGATGCAATTAGGGCGCGGTTATAGTTTGATTAGTGCGAGTACGTGTGTTCAATGCAGGTGCTTAGTATTAAGCAAAAGACATGCGTAGACAGCCGTTGATTAGTGCGAGTGATAAGTAATCAGCCTCTTTTCATTTTACTACGCTGATTACTAATCACTCGCACTAATAAACCACTGTCTATTCACGTTACTACGCTGATTACTAATCACACACACTAATCAACGGCTGTCTACATGTGTTTTTTGCTTAATACTAAGCATCTTCATTAATTACTCGCACTTGCACTAATCAAAGTGTAACCCGGGCCTTATAGAAAATCACAGACAAATAGAGGGAGATGCAACATACACGATATAAATTCATAATATATTAGAGATTACCGCAGTTTCGCTACGGCGTTTCGTCTTGTCGGTGAGCGAGGTTGATGTCAAAAGTGTGAATGCTGTCGTTGTCTTTTTATTACTTTAAAACAAATTTTATTTATATAATTTGTTTCAACCAAACTTTTATGAACAGGTCGTTTTAAGAATTAAATACTTAATGAAGAAATACGAAGGACCTTTTAGGATTATGTTTGCTTTTAAAGATTAAGAACATGCAAAAAGCTTTTAGCTTATTAGCTGTGACTGTAACTGCGTAACTGTAACTAACGTAAGGTCATCTTCATTATTATTTTCATCTTCTGCTTCACTACTTAAGGTTTTTTAGCCACATATATTATTTGACATGACCTGTAATACACTGAACCATCATTTATCACTTACTGTAAACATCAATTGCAGAGTAATATAAATAGATCTTGTAAAAATATTTAAAATCCAAATATTAATCTCATTTCTAATACAGACGTAATCTTTATTTATTTCTAGCTGACCTGGCAAACGTTGTTTTGCCATTTTAACTACTCTTATTTTTTTCTATATTTTCTCACCTTTTAAACCTTCCATGGACTTCAACAATTAATTTAAAACCAAAATTAGTCAAATCGGTAGCCGTTCTCGAGTTTAAGCGAGACTAACGAACAGCAATTGATTTATATATATATATATATATATATATATATATATATATATATATATATATATATATATATATATATATATATATATATATATATATATATATATATTATAATACAAGCTCGCTGAGTTTAGAGTTCCAATCCGGTAGTAATTCTAAAGAAATCGAATCAATAAGAATAAATCCATGGAAAGAATATTTATTGAATTGGTTAATTAAATGTGTCTTAATATTGGAATATAAATAAAAATAATTTGATAAAATTTCAATTTATTATAAGTAATAATATTTAAATATTCCTTTTCAGTCTTCCTCTTGATTAATCCAGATTTATTCCTTGGATTCCGCTCAACTTAGATTTCCTGAAAATTTTAACTGATTCAGTCCAGGAGATTTGGAGAAATTTAAAAAAAACACCTAAAAATTTTGGCGAAACAGTATTTTTTTAATATAACTTCCAGATTTATGTACTGATTGAGTACAAAAACTAATCAGCTCTGTTCCTCAAAAAACTACGTACATAAATTGCATCAAAATCGGTTTATCCGTTTGGGAGTAATCATTGACGAAAATTTTTGACAAAAAGTGTTTTTCGAGATAGCTTCGAAATTTTTCACCAATCATTTTTTAGTATTCTACGATATTTTACTACTAAAAAAACTACGTCAAATACCGTTTCAAAAATCAAAATCGAATCTAATTCTCAAAACTTATAGCTTTTCAAATATTTTTAATTACGTTGTTTTTAGCAAACTTACTTAAAAAAGTATCTTCACGCCCATATCCCCGAAAGGGTAGGCAGAGGTACAACAAGTGCACCCACGATTAGCCGAAGATACTTAGTCCCACAATGTGATTGGTGGCAAGCCTATCGCCAACCGGGAACTTTCCAATCCCGGGGAATGTTGTTTTTATCAGATAACTGAAAAAACACTTTTTTTATGTGCCCGACCCGGGAATCGAACCCGGGACCTCATGTGGTCAACGCCAACGCTCGACCACTAGACCACAGAGGCGATCAGACTTACTTAATTTTTTTTAAAATAACTTTCAAGTTAATTAACTTAAAAATCTTAGCAGCTTTTCTACTTTAAAACTGCGTCAAATACCATTCATTTAATCAAAATCGGTCGTTTTTTTTGGGATTTATCAATGAAGAAAATTAAAAATAAAATGTTTTTTGACATAACATCGAAATTTTTTAACCAATTGATTATTTTAGATCTCAAAAATTGAGTTGAATGCCATCATCGTTTTCAAATATACAGCTTTTCAAAAATTAATATACCGCCATTTTTAACAAAATAGATGTTTGAACTGAAAAATCTATGCTTATTTTTTAAACATAAAATACCTTAATTTAGTGGGAAGTTTCAGGGATGGTCCGTAGGGTCAACCGTTTACGGATTTTTTTACATAATATCCACTATGCAGATATGAAAACAGCAAATAACAATTTTCTCAATATTACAGCTTTACCAACCGGCCACGCGAACCAGCGGCGGCGGCGGCGGCGCAGCGGCTGAGGCAAAATTCGCGCGTCGCGTATTTTGATGCCACGCGGACTTGTCGGTCTTCGCCGCGACCGTATATAGTTGGAGAGCAAGATGACTTTTTCAACTTTATCTCGATATTGCTTGAAGGGGAGTAGTTTTGTATTTCAATACTTACTATTCAGAAGAAAATGTGTAGTACATGATTTAAGTAAGAATTGGGGTATATTATAGACGCTGAATTTCACAAGAAGTATGAGAAATACGTACTATATACATATACAAGACAAATTTTTGGAATGAGTGTCGAAACTCGAAACCTTTGATTTATAGTGTTGCCGCTTGATAGTCCATTATCGATAGGGTTTTATTACATCATTATGTACAATACTATCAATAAACAGCAATACAATCGATAATATTGATGATTAAAAAATGAATTATCAAAAATATCGATACTATAGATCGTATTGTTATATAATATTGCATTATTTACAATTACTATCGATAGTATTGAATATACCGATAGTCAATGCAATATTGTCTAACAATACTATTGATAGAATCGATACTTTGTTTATCTCCAATGATTAATACTGTCAACGCAATCGATAGTTTAATTACTTGCAGCATTAAATACTATGTATGTACTACGTCGTTATGGCGTTTTTATATTAAAACTATGGTTTTTTTGACGACACTACTTATATTCTTATGAATATTAACGTTATGGGAAAAAAGAAAAATTGTATCTTTGGACTTTGTTTGTACTTATGATGTGGTGACTAGACATACAAATTACTAGCCTAGTAAGTATTTGAAAATTAAAGTTAAAATGTTCATAGAGTATTATCTCAGCAAATACAATTAAACCATTCTGGTTCCTAGACTATTCTGTCATTGCGTGATGTTCAATAGCTGTGCTGATTCATACATTTGTCTTACTTGCTCACTGCATCCCGCGCCGTGTCCCCGATTCGCTGGGGAAAATTCGTCCGTCGCCCCGCGGGTCGCCTCGCCGCGTGGCATGTTTAATACTTTCCCATACATTTGTTTTGGACGCCAGACGCTTTACCGTTCGCGCCGCGTGAAAAATCGCAGGCGCGAATTTCCCGTGGCCAGGCTGTTAGCTATACTACAGCTGTATATGCAGATTTTTTAACGCCGTTGTCTGCATAACAGTCTACAATTACGCCATAAATATTAGCTGTAGAACGGTGATTGCTATCCTTATTATATAGATACAAGCGTTGAGTGATACTATAATAACAATTAAAGCTGTAATGAATTGCCGTGCTAAATAAAATACTGCTAACGTACAACAGCTTTAAGGACGAAAATCAGCCTAATGAGTCATAAAATACTTAAAGCTGTACAGTAGTGCATCAATATTCTTAAGCTTGAGAAAGGCTCTAAGAGAGGTTTTTTACAGCATTAGGCTGTATAGTAACTCATAAAGGACTATTATACCGATCAAAGCATTTTCTAACACCTTTGTACGTCTCCAATAGAACGCTAATTTCTATATGAGCTGCTTTATTGAGTGGAATGGTGGAATGTTTATGCAGCGTTCATAAGTTTATCAGCTGCCTTACCCTGCAAACTGAAGTTCCAGTGACAAGCATTGACGCTATTGTGGCAGGAATAGGTAAAGTGAGTGTATCAAACCCGGGAAAGTGTTGCGGAAATCTGCCATCTATTAACCTTGAGACAGTGACACGTTTAGCCAATTATTCGTGTTTTACGAACTACCTGGAAAAATGGCAGTCCTTTTAAAATAAACACCTCTTTAATTTTGTTGACTAAGGCTAACAATATTTACTTAGTACTTTTACTACAAAAGTACATTTAGCATATTGGGATTTTTTCCCCTATCAAGCAATATTTCAATAAAATGTCTTCTTATAATTTTTCAAATCTATACAAATAAATAAAATTGGAGTGTCTGTTTGTAATATTAAAATAACCGCTTTTTACTAAATGCATGTAGATGTATAAACGGTACATATACTAAAATAACATTTTTTACAATTTTTGTCTGTCTGTCTATCTGTTTCTCCCGGTTAATCTGTTTTGACGGGATTTTGACGGGAATTTCACTGGCAGATATCTGATGTGATATGGAGTAAGTTAGGCTACTTTTTTCGATTTTTTTCTACGCAGACGTAGTCGCGGGCTCAGCTTGGTATTTATCAATTTTACACTGGAATATAGTTTGTTAGGCAGCAACAATGCATTAAATAGACTCCTTAAATATTTCTTGTAATTATAAGATGAGTTGTGACAACTTTTCACCGCGCAGTACGTAATTATTTACTAAATTGCTAGAGTACTTTACAGTGCAAGTCACTCTTGTGTACTGACGTACTAATTATTCAACTAAACTGAAGTAAGCCTTCAAAGGTAAACTTGAAAAAGTGTTACACTTTTTGTACGACTACTGAAGTTCTATGTGTAATTATTCTAAGCTTATAAATGCTAAAGTCTGTCTGTCTCTTACAGTTTCACGTCTAAACCACTGAACCGAATTTGAATGAAGTTTAGATATAGTTGAAAAATACCCCTAATAGTCTGAATTAGAGAATGAAAATTTATATAAAAAAATTATAACGATGTCATGTTAATCTACTCGCAGTGAAGCTGCGTGGGTTAGCAATTTGCTTATAAAAGCGTAGACTTAGTTAACACGGGTGCATTTCAACGTGGCCTGGCCACGTGAGAAATATGTTCCCTATTTGTTACATATTGTGTTGAACTCTGTGTAACCTACATTATTTGTCACGTTGCCTTCTGTGACCAACAAGATTCTAAGGCTAACTATAGCTAATAGCGATAAAATACTAGCGATTTCTAACGATTTAGGCACCGATTGTTTACGTGCTCATCTGAGGCATAGGGTGGTAGCTCAACACCTAGGAGAAAAACAGAAAAAAACCTCAATGAAATTTGGCCCGATCTAGAACTTCATGAACCGAGCTAAATGAGGTAATCCCTACACTACGAGGTAATATATTAAGTTTTTGCGATCATACAATAATAAATAAGTAACACGTATGAATCGCGTGTACATATAATACATATAATAAAATCGTAGGAAAGTCAAAACTGTATATTGAATATTTTTTGAAAAGAATACTTGGGGCGTGATCTACAATCGATATCGAAGCCAAAAATATAGTTTTAAGAATTTTTGTCTGTTTGTCTGTATGTATGTCCGGGGTACAAAAAAAGTACTGCATGGATTTACTTCAAATTTCGCATGAATATTACTAACAGATCGGGTCAACATATAGGCTACATATTATCACGCTATCACCTACGGGGGAGGAGCTGTGCGGAGTAAATAAGTCCGCGCGGACGAAGTCGCAGGCAACAGCTAGTCATGAATAATATAACTTTTTCAACTTTTGAATCGTTAAATCTTAGAAACGGTGACTCTAGGAAAAAAGTGGTGAGATAATATTTATAAATAATTAGATGATCTACAATGTTAGTTAAATCTATTTTTATTATGAGTAATTACCATTTGGCTGAAAAACACAAAAAAAGTTTGCGATCTTTTGCCTTGAATAGATTTTTTGCAAATGTCGGATCGATGAGAAATTAAGTTCGTCAGTTTTTTCCTGCGTTAGTCCGAGCTTCTTTGAAGAATAAGCCAAATGCCGTTCTGCCAAGCAGGACATAAAAGGCTACCGATCAGCAATATGTGTCATTACCGTCGTGACTACTAGGTAGTTGGGTTCCGCAACGTCTCGCCTGGGTATTTGATCCCGCCCGACGATTGACCTCCGCCTTACCTATTCCCGCCCCAATAATGTCATTGTCGTGTTCCAGTTCGGAGGGTAGCCGGTAGACTTATGCATGTGGCATTGCCATTCCGCCACACGAATAGCAAAGCACCATAAACGTCTTTTGTGTCTATAGGCAATGGCTCTTTCCATCAGGCGAGCCGTCTGCTTGTTTGCTATCTTATAATATATAAAAAAACACATGTCATGTATAATGGCGTTCCGAACATTCGTACAAACTTTCAAATTTATGCGAATTTTAGTAACCTATATTAACTAATTTGATCATATTATAAAAAATGAAGAATTCTTATTTTATTAATTAAAATCATAATAAACTTTGTATCGACGAGATTTTATAAATATTGATGTAATAAAATAGTAAATTGTGAATATTTATTTTCAGTATCTTATCACAACATCGTGCCTATAAATTAGATAGTATTATTTAAAATTTTGGAACGAAATGATTTATTATGTTTGTCCATCTATAAAAATAATATTCATCAGAACAACCGTCTAATAAAATTATTATTTTCGTTTTCGATATGTGTGTGTGTGTGTATATGTAAACATATCATAACTTTTGAACGGCTTGATCGAATCGCGGTTGATGGCATTCGATAAGATTTCGCTCAACTTAAACTTTCCGAAAATTTGAATCGATTTGGCCTGAGATTGTGAGATTTTATTTTCGTAAGCCAGTATTTTTTTAATATAACTTCCAGATTAATGTACCGATTTGGTACAAAATCTAATCAGATCTATTCCTCAAAAAACTTCGTCCATTGTATAAATTGCATCAAAATCGGTTTGTCCGTTCGGAAGTTATGGTTGATGAAAAATTATGAAAAAAGTATTTTCTTGACATAACTTCGAGATTTTTTAATATTGTTTAAAATTTTTTTAATATTGTATTTCTTGACCTTCTACAATATTTTAGTTCTTAAAAACCTACGTCAAATATAATTTCAAAAATTAAAATCAAATCAAGTTTTCAAAAATTACAGCTTATTGATATTTTATTGTTCATAGACAATTTACCTAATATTTTAAAATAACTTTCAGGCTAATGTACCGATTGACTTAAAAATCTAATCAGCTTTTCTCTCTAAAAAACACATGCCATAAAATGAATTTCGATTGATTTGGGATTTATCAATAGCAAAATAAAAAAAATGGTTTTTGATATTACTTCGACATTTTTGCCGCCTATATGTTATATAACGAAGAAAACATTTTATACGCCGTTCGAAGAATCAAAATTGATCATTGTTTCCAAAATATACAGCTTTACAAAAATGAAACTAGTCACATTTATAACAAAATTTAGACTTTGAACTTTGACAAAAATCCTAAGCTTCTATAAAAAATCTATACTTAGGTATACTTTTTGTTACTTTGAACTTATATAAATTACCTCAATTTTCTGCTGACTTTAAATACGTTTCAGGGATAGCCTGCAGGGTTAACCGGTATACAATTTTTTTTTACAGTGTGTTGTGTGCCCTAAATTAGACCCCTATATTTGATATACATGTCAGGTGGGTTGTCCATAAAAATATGATTACACAATTGTTGACGTCGCCCATCCTGGATTTAAATTTTTTTCATGATGAATTGAATTTTACAAGTTAAACACTTTCATCTCATATGAATTTTTTTTAAATTACAGCTTTTAAATTACAGCTCAATCGGATGGGTCAAATTTAGCTTGCAAGATTTGACCCACACTAACATTGCAAGTTATATAAAAGCTTGTAAGAATAAAAGCTTATAATAACTAAGGACTTTCATTTCTTTTTGAGCGACTGACTTAATACAATGCGTAATATGAATGTGTCTCACGTTCACGTTTCAGACAGAGCCGTTCCTTAGCTGCACAAAGAATAATTTAAATTTCAAACATAATACTATGTTAATATTTTTATATAAAATGTAGGTACAAAAAATTTTAAGTAGAATTCCTCTTGAATTTATTTTTTGTAAAATCTTGATAGCTTGACAATTTTAAGATCTTGATTGCTCTGTGGAATCAATTATCAGCGGATGTGTTTTCGAACCGATACGACTTAGGGGCCTTCAAGAGAAGAGCATACTCATTCCTTAAAGGCCGGCAACGCACCTGCAGTACCTCCAGTGTTGCAGCTGTTCATTGGCGGCGGTGATCACTTACAGTCAGGTGAGCCTCTTCCCCGTTTGTCCCCTATTCCATAAAAAAAAAGAAATGTTTTCGGATTAATATCAACACGCCCAGTTTCATAGACTACGTATTCTCAGATACCAATTCTATCAGGAATGACAGGCTACACTCATTGCACTGTAACATGGTGTGGGTGAAAGTTTCAGTAACGTTTCGTTTCACTTCTGAAAGTTGCCGCGATTTACAAATTATGACAGCATTTCAGCTGTATCACATTTTTAATACATGTATATTAAATCACTAATTACTGTAATAAATCAAATTTAATCCAACCAGTATGTTTTAGTCTACAAATAAATCTAATGGAAAGAAAAAATAAGCAATTTGTTTTTTAACAAAATATATGTTTGAACCGAAGAAATCTGTGCTCATACTACTCTTTTTAGCTTAAAATCAAAGACCTACAAAAAATATAGACGTAGCCAAGCGCTCGTATCGTGAGTCACGAATGTGATGACGATGCGGCAATATGAAGCCGGCGGCTTACTAGTCGGCCGCGAGCTAGAGAGAGTGAGAAACGTTCTTTTTGTGACAATATTTATTCTGAAATCATGCCATCCTGTGTGATAAACAATTGTTAAAACAATTCATGTTTTTAAAAAAAGTCTTCCGGGATCACTTTTAACAAGTAAATATCCAAATTTCCATAAATTTAGCAAAACTGAAATAATATTTGATATAATTTCTCAAAACAAAAATTTAAAGCGGCATTGTGACAGTGTGGTAAGGTAACACACGAATAAATATTCCCAAACATTGGGGAAATGTCCCTTTTATTTAGAAAATATATGTTAATGTTAGACTTATTGTTTTAATTGGATTCACCGATTTAAGAAAATTATTGGTTATAGCACATCAAAAAAAATATATGTTAATATTCATCATATTTCAAAAACCGTGGCCGAACTCGATACATAATTGAAAAAAATTGGCTCGATAGAAAATAATTGCGCAATCTTCGCAATTAATAATTCGCAAAGAAAATAATTGCGAAGATTGGTCTTAAAATAATCATTAATGGTTCTATATATTTATTTATTTGACGTATGGATCTGCAATTGAAAACATGAAGTCATCATATTTATATCTAAACCGCTACCGAATCATATTTGACAAATATACTACCCTCTTTTTTTAATTTCAATATTTATTCATTTTAAAACCCTGGCCGCCCAGTTACACTGATAGTGTGGTCCCGTTTACTCCGATTAAATAGACAGAGTGAGCGATTTTGGTGTTGACAGCGTCTTAATATTTCCTTATTATGGGTTGGCTGGAAGAAATCTCTATTACTAGAGATAATCTCGCTCATTGTACTTGTTTTCTATTATTATTGTTATGTTAGTGTTTATTGTGTACAATAAAGAATCAAATAAATAAATAAGCTCGTATTTTATTTGTTAGTTTGCCAATTATCATTCTTGTGTGTACTTTCAGTTTAGAAAAGAAGTTATATATTACTATTAAAGATTAATAATGTATACTAAATAGTTAGCATTATAAGTAAAAAAAAATATTAAAAACCTATTGAATTTTTAGTTGTAATTATTTAGAGTAAAAATGTAAAATATGCTAAAAAAGGTTCGTAAAAATATTATTCATATTATAATTAGTACGTACTTACATGTGTAAATATGCATTAACATAATGCCATATGTACAGTAGATAAAATAAATAAATTTCAAGACCTTCTAAATTTGTATGTTCTAGACCTTCTAAATTTGTTTGTTTTTGACGTAGGAAATAGTAATACAAATAAAATACGAAGTATAATTAATATAAGTAAAACGCATTATAATTTATAAAAAGTAGTAATTAAACCAGTAAATGAAAATTTGAAAGCCAATGCTTGCAACACTGTTCTCTCGCACACGTACGTAATGTTTTACGATGCTTGCAAGTGTTGGCGTTGGCTTACGCACACATGTACAAAAGTTATCTTCACTGATTTGTTTCTAATTGTTTACAATGGCTACGTCTATATTTTTTGTAGGTCTTTGCTTAAAATACCTTAATTTAGCGGGAAGTTTCAGGGGTAGTATGTAGGGTCAACCGTCAGATTTTTTTATACCATTTTATACCAAATTTAAAATAGCTTATACAAAACTCAGCTTACAGAATTTAAGTAAAGTTAATCCGATTTTCATTTCTCTTTCGATGTAGTATCTAGAAATTAGTCGTCTACACAACTTAGGAGTGTGTGCTCTTAATGCACACAAGTCTGGGTGCACAGCGACTTTACTTTATACACATTATTTTTGTCACAATTCCCCTGTTTCACTCTTATAATAAATTCTTTTTGTATTCAGTTCTATTGATAAAAAGTTTCCGTTCATAAAATTGTATTTTACAAATAAAGAGAGTTTGTTTCGCCTCTGCAGCGAAGTTCGCTGAATTCAAAAGGCAGCTAAGTAATTTTTTTGACAATTCATACATGACAATGGTATATAAGGGATCTTGCCTGCTTTGTACTAAATATGCCATCCTACGCTAACCACACAAAGAAACCTCTCTTAACGGACTGTACAATATTGCCACTGAAATAAAACATTAAAAAGTAATTATTTTATTTGTTAAATAATAGTTATTTTTATTTATTTATTCAGGATAATGACAGCATATAGTACACACAGAATTAAATTGTAATGAATTATAGATTTAAGCCAATAATAGTTATGCGCCGAATTATTTCTAGATATTATAGAGAACAAGAACAAAATCATTAAGTTAGTAATAAAATAATTCAAAAATTTAAATCAACTTCAATTATATATAATTATATATAAATTAACCGTATTTTAAAAGTTACTTAACCGATTTTGATGAAACTTAAACTGTGAGCTAAGTTGGAATATATTTCAATCAAGAAAGACATCATAAGTACTCAAATATTATCTAATTCGAACAATCTAACATTCATGTATGTCAAACTGATAACCTCCGTTTTTGCATTGGTTGAAAAATAAAAAGTAGTAAACAAAGCGAAATAAAAGAGGATAATTCGAAATTATAATTAGTTATACTTTATTACAGATAGATATATTTTTTGTATTCTAGATTTGTTTTATGTTACAAGATAGCAAACAAACATATGACTCGCCTGACGAAAAGAGACAATCGTCACCTGAAGACACCAAAGATGTTAATGGTGCTTTGCTATCCTTATAAAGGGTTCCTAATGCTACATGGTCAAGTTTTTTCGGGCACCTTACCAACCAGCCTAACCAGAACAAGACAGTAACGAGCACTGATGCGATTGCGGCAGAAATAGCTAAGGCAGTGATACCAGACCTGGGCGAGACAATGCAGAATTATACCAACTAGTATCCATGATAGAAGTGACTAGCTCGCGCATTTTACACTATTTATAATCGTGTCCTACTTGTGGTTCTTTATGACTAATTGCTATTTGTTTAATATAGGAAACTTTTCACGTTTTTTTCATTTAAAGGCGCATTTTAATTATTCAGTTTTTTGTATGCTTAATTTTAATCTGTTTTTACATCTCTAATGATTTAGTCGTTAAGTAATAACGTAATAATGTTTAGTACTTATGTGGTGTGCTTTTATCTTTATTTTAATAACACAGTGGAAAGTGTCGTGGACGAAGATAGACCATGTGTCACTTAAGTTTTTCAATTCAGAGTCTCGTTATTTCGATTTCTAGATTTAGGTTCCCAATAGAAAACATATTTCCGACTTTAACTGCTGCATAATTATTTCAATTTAAAAAAGCTCTCATTAGTTTTTGACCTAATTTTAAAAGATTTAACTCAGGCGATTAATGATTAAGCACCAAAGTTTAGCACTAGTTAATTATGATAACAGAGGTCGCCTCATTAGCCTAACGTTACCCAGCTTCTATTTAAATAAATCATATCCTGTCAAATTTCGTGGCAATCAATTAGTACTAATTAGAGGTGTTCAGTTTTCTTTATTTTAAACGTAATTTACATGAGGCTGAATATTGTCAACAATTTGGTCATCAATTAAATTCACATAAATCGTTTAGAACACATCCAAAAACACATCGTTTCATATTTAAATTATAAACTTAATATTACTTTAACTCATTTTATATAATACATATAACAAATAAAAAATAAATAAACAAAAAATATATTCGACTTTATACAGTCTTGACTCTTAAGAAAAGGCGACATATTTCTAGCTTGCACTTATCCGTGACTTCGGTTGCGTTACCAAAAATTATTTTTTCACAAACTCTGGGCACTCAGTCACTCCTAGAAAAAACAGTTTTGTAAAGTTGAAAATAAAAATCGGTCCAGTGTTTTTTTTGCGTTGAATCGTAACAAACAAACGAAAAATCAAATTTTTTCTGTTTATACGAGATATATTAGTATAAATATGGGACTTCTATACAACATATTACGCGGTCGTCTGGATTACTATAGTCTCCTATCCGGTTTATCTATGAGCGCGCCGATGCTTCGCATTTGTTCCATTTATTCCATCTTCACTCTTCAGTTTCACACTTCGTTTACTACAAAACAAATAGGTACAGAAGTCAATCTACATACAAAGGACTTTCAAGCAACGCACACATAGACACTTCTCTTGGACACGATATCTCGGAATGGTTGGGAATAGTGCAAGCGTGAGTGCCACCCGCTTGGACACGCGTCAGTGATTTTGTTACGCAGAAAATGTATTATTGGTATAAGAATAAAATGTTTATGGTTAAAGAACTTTATTCTCACTAAGAATTACAAATTCACTTAAGTACATGAGAACTTAAACAATATAAAGAATTTGTATTTTATCCACAAAGTACTGCAATTTTATACAAACACAAAGACAAAGAGGGTAGAAATATAATAACATAGACGCGTTCGTCTACACATATACATACTTACACGGATACATAAGCGACTGGATACGGCTTGGCACTTCAAAGTGGTATGTATTTGATATTTTATGGTTAGTTTTAATAGTAAGTATAAGATTTATAGTAAGTATAATGTATGTATAATTTCAATTTCCTTACATAGTTGTTTTATTCTTTTGGTGTTTATAATGTATTATTTATATATAAAATGTATATATTTTAATTTTAATATTTAGCTATTATTGGTTTTCATTCGTATGTATGAAAAGTGAAGTACATACATGAGTTTTACTTTTATAACTATTATGGTCCTACCGCCAAGACACTGTTATTACTCAATCAGCACGCACTTATAACAAGTTTGAAACCATTGACTTATTCATTGCACTAAAAATACATTTAAACGCAAAATCATTCACTATTATCAGAATTAGAATGATAGGGTACGTGATTGTATTGATTCAGACAGGATAATAGATTTTTGTAAGTAAGCAACTTTTTATCCCTTTCTTTTTAAACTAGCAGTTAGTTCGCCGTGAACAAAGACCTCGCGATTATTTTTCCGTAAAAATTTGCATTTATTTGTATGAGCGATAATGTTTTATAAACTACTAAACCGATTTTGATTTCCGTAAACTATACAATGTTTCCATTATGTACGTACTGCCATCGTAATCGAATAAATGCCTCGAGATTAACAGCATTACTTATTTTTATATTTTCATCCTTTTCTTAAGAAGTGCTGAATCGATTTTGGTATTCAATGAACCTGTTTTTTTATGTGCCTGTGCGTTTTTTTTTATATTTATGCGTGAAATTGGACTACCAGTTCCAAAGTTATTACGTCACAAAGATACATATTAAAAATGTATTTTGCCCCGAACTGGATTTATAAACTCGCTCGGGCAAGATTTTGTTTACGAGTTACGACCCACTGCTACATACATAGTATTGCACGAAAGGTCACATAGAGAATTCAATTCGTTTGTAAGAACCTATTGGGAATCTATTAAGTATAACATCTACATTTACATACAGACGCTTTGTGCCTTCTGGTTAACCGTACTATAGGTAAATTAAGTCACCCATTAAAGTTTCAATCATCTTACATTTATGCCTCTTATTGTATAATAACGTTTTGTATTTAGTACGTTTATTAGTTATAGTCCCTTATTATGTATAAGTTATGTATATTTATTATATATTATATAGATCGCCCCGTTGTTCGAGTTGTTAGCGACCTTGACTACGCAATCGACGGGGCTCGGGTTCAATCCTGACGGAGACAAGCATTTGTGTGATGAGCATAAATGTTTGTATTTCCGGGTTTGGGTGTTTATTAAATACTAGCTATTGCCACAACTCCTCCCCGTAGGTAATAACGTGATAATATGTAGCCTGTTTGTTGACCCGACCTGTTAGTAATATTCATGCAAAATTTGAAGTAAATCCATGCAGTACTTTTTCAGTTTACCCCGGACATACATTGACTTTCCTACGATTTTATTATATGTATATAGATATTCTAGTATTTATATATGTATTTCTACGTATTGGTATCGTTGACTAACACCCACCACACAATCGAATAATTTGCTTACTTTTGGTTTAGATTAGTAAATGTAATTTGTTTTGTGAATATTTATTATTATTATTTATATACATATACAGGGTTAATATTAAAAGTCCGGCCAAATTTTAAAATTAGGAACTAAAGACTGAATTGAAAGTGAGTTTTAATTATTGTTATTGTTGTAAAATTATTACAAGATGATATAAAAATATTCATTTAAAAATATCCCATTAAATACATGAATTCGATGCAGCAAGTCTTATGAATGAACTCTGTATTGCTGGCAATGTGTCATTTTACATTTACCTTTTAAAATAGTATATATAGATATAGTAGTTATCTAATCTCTCTTTTTAAATGCATTTTATCCCGGTCACTTATAATTTGGTTGAAGTCACTAAAATATTTTTGTTCGAATTGAAGTTATATCCACGTTTTTTTTCGGATAACATTATTTTTTTATTACGTACTATATATATATATATATATATATATATATATATATATATATATATATATATATTTCTTCCAAACAGGCTTAAAAGTTTCTTTTGAGTGTAAAAAAATATTGTAAATAAATGAGCCCTTAATAGTAATATTAAGATTGTCCGCATCGCATTTTTTTAATTCCCATAAGGATAACATGGAAAAAATTATTTTTGCTTCTTTTGATTTTTATTTCTAGCCCGTAGTGGATCATAAAGTAAATTCTACACCACATATTTTTGTAGAGAATTGAATGTTCTACACAAAAGGTTTCTTATCATTTTTTCCAAAACCTGACGAATTAAAAGTTATTCGAGGTCAAAGTTCAGTTTATCTTAAAATTGATTGTTTTTAATGCATTACAGTTAATTTAATGATCTTAGTGGGAAGTTATCAAAATTTAGTGTTTTTCTCGAATTTAGTCTTCTAGAAAATGTTTATCATGTTTATCAACAATTAATTGCAGTGAATCAAAGAAATCGAGCAGTTTGAAAAATTTATTAATGTAAATTTTTCAAAAATTGTTTTATAAAAAACATTTTTAAAATTTTCGCAGAAAATAGAAAATAATGAAAGAACTCGGATTTGAAAATATATTCGTAATGTAAAATTTTAAGCTATTTATTGTAATTCATACTTTAATTACTCGAAAATCGTAGGTTCTCATGTTATATTGACAAATTAAAAAAAATGGAATCCATGAAACATAGAAATTGCATAAAATGCATAAATGCGAAAATAGTTAATCTTTTAAAGTATCAAACATAAGATTTTAAGAGGATTTTATTAAATTACCTTTTCGAAAAAGCCTACTTATTTTTAAGATTGATTTCTGATTTCTAAGAGGCCGGCAACTCAACTGCAAGACCCCTGGTAGTGGTCGCGAGGTGATAATGAAAGGCGATAATCACTTACCATCAGGTGATCCTCTTGTCCGTTTGGGTTAAACTTTCTTCTGTAAAAACAAACTATAATATTAAATTTACTTTAAGGCATTAAGTTCGCCTTTGGTACGAAAATGTATATTTTTGGTGTACAATAAAGTTATAATAAATAAATGATATAAAGAAATTCATTAAGATTTTAAAAATATCTATCAGCAAGAAATAAACCATCTTTCATATTGGCAAATCTTCCACCTACAGCAAGTACAGCAAAAAAACACTGATCTAGAACTTATTATCAACTTAAAACTTGACTGAATTTTTTTTATACCATAAAATAGCAAACAAGCAGACGAGTTACCTGATGGAAAGAGTCGACCATCGCCTATAGACATCAAAGGTGTTAATGGTGCGTTGCTATCTTGTGACGAGGTCTAAAGCCACATGTGACTCGTATAGCCAATCGGTCGCCTTTTACGACCTTTTACGAATGTTAAATGGTTATCAATCATCAAAATCGACTTTGGGGAAAAAGTAGGTTATGTCCATTCCAAGACATTATTGTTGTTTTTCTATTACATCTTTATTGAATTTCGTAAAGATTCGGTTTTTTAATAAGATTTAATTAGGGTATTATGAAAGATTTTTTCTTAGGTTTCTGTTTTCAATAATTATGTTTTACAGCTTAAAGAAAATAAATATTTTATTAGAAGAAATGAATAGAGACAATGATTAATAGGTACAAGAAAATGAATATTAAAAGAGAATTAAAAAGGAGACATTTGAAAGAGTTCTATTTTTTATCCCGATCCCTAATAAATAGTTTTTATTTGTATACCAATTTTGCTTTTGATACAGATTACTGGGTTACAATTTTTTAAAGTAACAATAACGTAATTAATAAATATAACGTTTACACTTTACAGCATATACGCCTTCCAAAAAAAATTAAATATTGTAACTCCATACATTGATATGTTCAATTTACGACGTTTACAGTGTCAAAAAAATATTGTAGTTGTCGTAACCCAATTTTAAATGAAAATAAAGTACTTTCAGTAGAATCGAACATTTCAGCAAATCATAGCTAAACATAAGATAACTTATCTGTCCAAGAAACACGTTTCTCGGTCGATTAAATATTATAAAGTAATTATGATTTTTTTGCTAAAATTTAATAAGTTTTTTGCTCTGGTGTAAAGTTGTATTTTCTTGATTAACAGCATTTACGCTTTCCAGCGTCGACATATTCCCAACGAACATTAAAAATAATGCTTAAAGTTTCTCAAAGGTGAACTGTTATGAATGAAAATGTTTTTTAACAATTTTTTTAAACGGATTATTCTTTCGGAAGATCAATAGAGAATATTTGATCAGTATAATAGAGTAAAGCTATTAGTTATTGTATGTAAGCATTAGGTGACTAGCATCCACTTACCATAAATTGTTGGTAGGTCGATGGTCACTAATCAAAATCGGACCGAATAATCAGAGGTCGAGTATTCGGCGCTTCAGGCAAGGACCTCGCCGGATATTCGGTATTTAATATTCAGCAAAATCGCTAATCATGGGATCTCTAGTAATTTCTCCTACTGACAATTAAAAAATATGTTAATCACATGTTCTACGTCGCTGATTTGTTAAATAATTAAGATTAATATTATATTAATATAGAAAACTATTTTTTGCTGAGTTTTTTTGTTAAGTTTAATTTTTGTAGCATTAATTAATGAAAATTATGTTGTAAAATAAAAAAATAGTCTTAAAATAGACAGAAATAAACTTAAGTATATGAATAACTAAGTGGATATTTACATTCTGTATCTTTCCACGTACAAATGTGTATTATATAATTTATAAGTACTGTGTAGGGCAATTAAGAGGAAACAAACAATTAGTAATTGACTTGACATTAACATTCGGTAACAAATTTGTAAGAGCGAGTTGGGGACAAATGCCGCGAAACTTTCTATTTGCGTAATTAACTACATTCATGGGATTTCTTGATTACATCACGTATTGGAAGGATCCAAACAAATAGAGACCTTTTAGAGCTTGGATGCAGTCATGAATATTAAAATTATTGAACATTATTTAATTTTAAAAGGCAAATCTAAATGTTTGTATACCATAATGTAAAGTTTCTTTAAACCAAAACGTGCTGTCATGAAAAATGAAGGATATATAAATTAGGTATATTATATTTTTTCGCTCTTAGAAGCCGGATCAAAAGCATATGTCAGATATCTCAACTTTATTTTAACGGAAGTTACAGAGCCATCAACAGATATAAACAATGACTTCTGTTTTTATACACTCACTGAAATTTAAGACATGACTAACGTTCTAACTAATTGAGTTGGGTTTATGAACGTTTGTTCATCCTGATTCTGTTACTTAGTCAACTTGTTTATTTTTACGACAACAAGTATTCTATCTAGGATTGCAGTACTGTGCCGACCTTTTGTTTTACCCCGTTTTGGTCCCGAGCTCCTTTGAAGAATAGGCCAACTGCCATTCTGCCAGGTAGATCGTTAAAGGCGATCGATTGGCTATACGAGTTACTACCATCGTAGCTACTAGATGGTAGAGTTCTGTATTGTCTCGCTCAGGTCTAGTACCACCGGGCCTTACCTATTCCTATCGCAAACAAAACGCACCATTAAAACCTTTGGTGTCTATAGGTGATGGTTGACTCTTTCCATCAGGAGACCCATCTGTTTGTTTGCTATCTTATGATATAAAAAAGACCTGATTTTGTTGTTATTTTGATCCTGTATGCACCATGATCCCGTACATACCGTATTGTTCGAAGGTGGTGTCAATAGTCTCCGAAACCGGCATGTTTGCATAAAGTGTTTGTGGCACTTTTTACCACGTATTATCTACTCCTTTGTGGAATCAATTACCGGCGGGGGACGAACGGATACGACTTCAACAAAAAAGTTCATTTTAAAAGGCCGGTAACGCAGCTGCAAGACTTATTGTGCTGTGGCGGTCCATTTGCGGTAGTAGTCACTTACCATCAGGTGAGCCTTCAACTCGTTTGCCCTTTTTTCCCTTAAAAAAATAAATAAAAAACAAAGGGAGTTATGAATACGGAGAAAGCAAGGCAAGTCTAGATAGACCGTGATATGTAACACTCAATTCTCTTTGTAGGCAAAGTAAGGTATTTGGGGTGAAGATAAGTATGTATAAATGTATTGTGATTCCTTAAAAATAATATGTAAATCCTAGCTTGTTAGAAATTTTCTTAGTTTTTTTTACCTTGATGTGATTTTGTTGAATTTATTTATTAAATTACTAACATCATTTACTATTTAAAACTTTGTTCGAAGAACGTGAGATTTTTTTATCGAGAAGAGATTTAAAAAAAGAAACTAGTATTAACTCCTAAAAGGATGGAAAATGCTAATGGCCGTTCGAGCACCTTTTAGAGAAGGATCTATCTCCCGCCTTCGTAACAGGCAGCTTATTAGAGGTGAGAGAAGAAGTAAAATGTAAATGAAAATAATAGAGTTCTGTAACGTTTAGTTTTAGTTTGATATTACCGTCTCATCTATTCCTGTCACAATTGAGTTTGTGATTACCACTGTTATATTTCGGTTGTAATGTCAAAAGTAAATGATAAACATACTATTCATGTGGCATCGAGACAATTTGTTATTCGTAAAAAAATATTTCCATTTTCACAAGTTCAATAGGTTAAGAACTCAGGTTCCTGAAATCTTAAAAAACTGTGTAAACTATAGCAGCCTCTTCTTTTTTTCCCCTTATTGGTTTGATTTTTATATATCTTTATAATCTTTGTTTAAGCATGTGATATTTATATTTTGGAGGTAATTTTTACAAGGTTGTAATATTTTGCATTATTTAATTGGATATTGAAAATACGTTATATTTTCAAACTTAAAATGGAAATAATAATTACAAGAAAAAGTGTGTAGAACTGAAAAAATAAAATAACATAAAAATAATATACTTATAAAATATATTATAAAGCATTCTTCTTTTGTGTTCAACTGATGTATCTACTTACAATTAGCCAAAGTTGTTAAGTCTTATAATGTGATAGGTGTCTCGGACAGTCTCGGACAAGTTTTGTTTTTCAGAAAAATTGAAAAACTAACCAATTTATATAACTTCAGAAAAAACTGCCCGAATTCAGTTTCGAATTCAAAACGTCACGTGTCTTTCCTTTAGTTTTTAACTTTCTTCTGAGATGTAGATTTTGGTAAGTTTCATAAAATAAATACATCAAGTTTTATTTAAACTAGAAATTTTAAATTACATTATTTTTAAAGGAAACTGCTTTGATTTTCCACATTACGCGCACACGCGTTAAAAGATTAACATTTCACTGAAGGGGTAACTTGAAGTGTGCAGCTGATGTATGTTAAATATAGGTCGGGGTGTAAAATGGATTGCTATGTCGGCAACGTCCAACCACTGACTCGACTTGAATACTCCGTAATGAAGCAATATTAACTAGCTCAAAAGTTTTAATTTAACTAAAAAGCAGCTCGTTATCATTACGCTAGTTGACTTAAGTATTATATTTAAACAATTTTATTAGCCCTTATTTGTTTGTAATTTGCCATATCAGTGGAATATATAGGGTCGAAAAATTGATTTAGCTAAGTCTCATAAGCATCATCACGCCCGGTTCCTTTGCGAGATAGGCAGAATCGTAGAAAACGAACGTCTGAAGTCTTTCTGGTTTACTACGATTCACCGGATGCCGGTTGACGCAATGAGTGGTGAACCAATGGCTTCGTTTGCTCATTCGAGGCACAGGAGTGGTAACTCACTACCCGCCAGACTCTGAGCTGCTACTGAGATTTTGAATTTTCGAGACAAATCTTAATAAAACTTTTGTTCGATCTGAACTTTTGTTTGAACCTAGGACATGAGGTCCTAGGTTCTGAGGCCTGACCAGGAGATCTGAGCCGAATAGGTAGGCCTAACTTAACCTAAACTACGAGACAGTCGCTAGTCTTGTATATGCAAAACATCAGAGTTTATCAGCGCAATGAAATTTCTTTATTTTGCTGTCGCCGCATTTAATTAGCTTAAGGGTTGACTTATATCAATACGCGAATGCGAATTTTTTGAGTTCTGGGGTCTTAGGGTAAGCCTACTTGTCAAAAAATATGTATTCCAGTGTATATATATATATATATGTATATATATATATATATATATATATATATATATATATATATATATATATATATATATATATATATATATATATATATATATATATATATATATATATATATATATATATATATATATATATATATATATATATATATATATATATATATATTAGATAGTTGAAATTTTTTGAAAAACGTCTAAAATTTTTTTGACAAAACAAAGCTTTTTTGTAATAACTTCCAAATTAATGTGCCGATTGCTTACAAAATTATATATATTCACGCCAATCATCTTATTTATTTATTTAAACACTTTATTACACAAAAGGCGTAATTTTTGCTGTTAAGCATTTTCTCACAGTTTCTCTTGATTACGCTGAGAGAAAAAAAACTCAAGTAGTGCATAAGAGCATATTGCGAATTAAAGTATTAAAATCCAATCATAATTAACTAGGTACATATTTACAATAATATCATAACATAAGGAAACAAACTAAATTAACATATACATATTTTATATTTGTACATTTATATATAGAAACTAATACATAACTTTACGGGGTAGGCAGAGAGAACCAAGTGTCACACATCACGATCGTTGCAGACTTGTCTTGCTTTCTTCACATTCATTACTATCTTCATACAAACACGCCGGTTGCGAAGACTCTTCACAACACCTTCGGACAGTACTCGATTAATCTGATCATAGTATGTAGTCTTAGTCTTCTCCAGTACCTAGATCTAGATAGAAATCTCCCTAACGTTCCATTCACTCTGCTTCGTGTACACACTTTTCTTTCAAAAATAAAGATTGTTGTTTTTAGTTTTTACATTTTTGAATTTAATCTTTAGGAGGGCTAAAAATATAAAAAGAGATTTACATCTAACCAATGCAATTCAAAAGAATCATTGGTGATGGAATGTGGGCTTCGTTAATGTTCAGTTTTTCTCTGTAGCATTTGTCCGGAAGCTATTCACGATTTGTCTCCATTCAAACGAACGTTGTTTAATGTTCAAGCATTTCACAATGGTTTGTCTCGTTTTAGAACTGAAAAATACGGTAAAGCATTTTATAAAACGGACGAAACCTGAAATTCTAAATCAGAACAAAATTTTGTATTTTACGAAATAATCAGAGAATATAAAAATATATTACATACCGAACCTTACTGCTGGTTTATTCAATTAATCGATTTTTTGCTGTTAAGCTCGATAGTCAACGCACTGTTACATTTATCTTGGTTTCTTTAGATCCGAGTCTCCGTTGAAGATTAGATACCTGCCATCTTGCCAAACAGTTCATAAAAGGTGAACAAAATATGGCCAAAATTGCTGTTAACATGTAGACTACTGTATATTAGATTTCGAACGTCTTGCCTGTGCTTGGTACCGGCGCCTTACCTTTTTCTGCCGTAATAGCATTAGTTCTTATCACTGTTATGTTCCAGTTTCGAGAGTGTCCCGTAAGCTTATGCATGTGACCTGCCATCTTTCCAAACAGTTCATAAAAGGTGAACAAAATATGGCCAAAATTGCTGTTAACATGTAGACTACTGTATATTAAATTTCGAACGTCTTGCCTGTGCTTGGTACCGGCGCCTTACCTTTTTCTGCCGTAATAGCATTAGTTCTTATCACTGTTATGTTCCAGTTTCGAGAGTGTCCCGTAAGCTTATGCATGTGGTACTCCCTTTACATGTACGCAGTGAAACGTACGCACCATTAACATCTTTGGTGTTTAGAGGCGATGATTACCTTTTGCCATTAGAAAAGAATTCTTTTTTTGTCATATTATAAGACAGTAAACAAGCAGATGATTTATTGCTTGTGGATGGGTCTTAATACCATATGCATAATTTTACTGACTACCTTACCCTTTAAACCAGAACACGACAGTGACAAGCACTAATTCTATTGCGGCAAGAATAGGTAAGGTGGTGGTACTAGACCCGGGCGAGACAATGCAGTACTCTACCATGTAGTAGCCACAATGGTAGTGATTAACTCGCAAGCCAATTGTAATTGTTATTAAAAAATAATTTCCGGCAAAATACCTGAAACGAATTTAAACAGACTTTATATGATGTTGTATTCATGATTTTATATTTAAGTATTTCTATTTTTTATGTTCAATTTTATTTTAAATGAAAATAAAAGACGTGGAAATGCATACTGAATGTTGAGTTAAGGCCATTCGGTTTTACGTGATGAGAGTGTACATTTTAAGTGTCCAGCGTCCAATATCACATTAAAAGTAGTTTTTGTCAGCATACGTACGTTTGATTAAAGCTATAAATCCAGCTGAGGCGTTTATCTGCCTGCACTGCGTAGAATTAAAGCGGTGACTGGACAGGATTTGACCGGTACTTAGGTATATCATTGTGCATATCTTTGTTTAGGGAAATTGTATAATAAAATGATTTTTGCACGATTCTTAATGTGAAAGCATTAGACACTACTCTACTATCTAAAAACTTTTTCACCTCTTTTTGCGACTATTTTTATTTTTATTCTCTTTCTGGGGTATAGAACCTAATTAATATTTAAACGAATGAATAATAATTTTGCAATTTTTGAAAATTGATTTAATGTAAAAACAAGAAAAATGTAACAAAACTATAAAAACCCGTCAAACAGTAAAATAAAAGTGTAGATTAGAAAACAATACCTTGAGAAAAATGCTACAATTTAATATCTTTTTAAAGACTCGTAGTATCTTAAAGGGATGGTTAATTCTTTGTTGTTTAATTATGTTCAATAAAAAAACTAAACTTCCTTTAATTTTCAGCATAAATAATGAAATAGGCAAAACAAATAGACAAGCCTTTACTTTTAAGAAAATAAAATTATAATTTAAAGTTATTTATTATTTATCAATTATTTTAACATTATTTGTAATTTGTTTCTTTACCAAGAACAGTCTTAAGATCAAATAAGATATTGTTAAATTTATTTAGGTGTTATTAAATATACTTTGGTTAAGCTTTTGGGTTTATAAAAGTTTGTCGGTTTACAAGCCCATTAGTATAACGTTATAATATGTGTATTGTGGGCTATGTTATACAATAGAATATCTCAAAAAGTTGACCAGGTCGTATACAACAGACCAGGTATTATAAATAGTCGTCCAACTCGGATATTTTTCGGGAATAAAAAAAAAATATATATATATGTTATTTAAACAGTTATATTTCTGCTGTAGCATTTAGTGACTACAAATTAAAATCTCAATCTATTTAGAAATGCAACAAATAATCAGAAATAGTTTTTATAACTCATGATGTAACATGGTGCCGAGCGGCTTATCAAGTTGTATTCCCAGAATTAACGGCGCTAAAGGCCCTGCGTTCCATAGCAATAAATTACATGTCGAGTTGATCCCCTCTCAGCAGATAAATCAAATGCACAATGAATAGGAATTCGATGATCTGAGGTACTGTATAAAATGTATACATTTATATGTAAGAAAATCGGACTTTCTTATACTTATTTGTATTAAAATATTTATTCACTTCCCGCTAAGATAATCAAAAAGCCAGTTTTTTTTGTGTTTTTTGTCAGATCTCGACTTTTTGAGGTTCTAGAAAACCGTTTTGAATATTTTTACAATGACTTCAGTTTGTGCGTCTGTATTAGTGCGTGTGTGTGTGAGTGTGTGTGAGCGTGTGTGTAAGTATGCGTATGTGTGTATATAAGTGTGTATGTGTGTGTGCGTGCGTGTGTGTTTAATTGAATTTCAATTCACATTTAGATATTCTAAAAAATTTAAGCCAGCACAGTAGAGTTTGAGAAATTTCAAAAAAGTTGTCGAAACAATTTATTTTTAATACAAATTTCAGGCTAACAGATCACACAGATCACGATGATACTGACAGATGACAAGTTCGTAAAAGGCTAACCTTTCGCAGTTTACGAACTGCCTGGCAGAATGGCAGATGTTCTTTTCATCAAAGGGACATTGACCAATACGGGAGAAATTACCATAATAATATTATTAATTTTTTTTTTTTTTTTTATGTCATAAGATAGCAAACAAGCAGATGGGTCTCCTGATGGAAAGAGTCAACCATCGCCTATAGACACCAAATATGTTAATGGTGCGTTGCTATCTTGTGGCGAGGTCTAATGCCACATGCATAAGTTTACCGGCTACCTTACCCTCCAAACCGGAACACGACAGCGACAAGCACTGACGCTATTGCGGCAGGAATAGGTAAGGCGGTGGTACCAGACCCGGGCGAGACAATGCAGAACTCTACCACCTAGTAGCCACGATGGTAGTGACTCGATAGCCAATCAGTCGCCTTTTACGACCTGCCTGTCAGAACGGCAGTTGGCCTATTCTTCAAAGGAGGCCGGGACCAACACGGCGAAAATTAATCAGTTCACACTGTCGTAATTAATATCTATCGAAGCCGGGGCGGATCGCTAGTATAATATAAAGGATAGATACCACATTTATAGTGGTGGTAGTGTAAAATAAAGAATAGGGGTGTGCAGTAGATATTCGCAACAGACTGAACTCATTATCTCACTCGTATTCACTTGATAATACATGCATCAGCCTAACACCTACGATAGACTGTCAACGTATCAGTTAAAATAATTCGCCGCTTCTCATGAAAAGTATACAATATCTAAGTTTTATACAAAAATGTTCAGTACCACCAGTTCTTGCTCTTAAATAGTGTCTAATAAGCCTAGTTCCAAAACTCACCGCTAAGGGACTTAATGTTTAATTTTAAATTGGTGCGATTTTACATCCCTTTCGCGCGAATACGTTACAATCTTCAGTTGTGACTACGATTTCGTGAAGTCCATACGCTGTTTCTCCTAAAAAATGTATAAAAACGAAATTACAACTTAAAGGTAAGTTTTGATTTTTTTGAATACTGTATAAAATCAAATTTAAATAGTATTTGTCAAAAGGATTGCCAAATTTTTAAACAAGTTTTTCTCTTAAAAACTGTGCAATCTCAAAATTGTACAGTTTTTTTTTAAATCTAACTAACGTAACGTAACTAAAGTCACGTAACGTGGTTTTGTTTGCTCTACCCCTAAAGTGTTTTTAAAAATCGCGAAGGCGCGGAAGGAGGCAGCCCCTGCCCGCTGTAACAAAGCGTAGACACCTTGTGTTTAGGTATGTTACAAAGTACTTTGTGACCTTGTGAGCCGTAGTGTAGCCGTAGTGAAAAGCCGAAGCTGCGAAAGGCGAACATTGGTGCCTATGCTTAGTACGCAAGGGTAGAAGGGCTGCATTTCCCGCAGCACCGAAGCACACACAATCCAACTGCAATCTATAGTAGAAATTTTATTTAAAAAATTACTTAAACAAACTACTGCATTTATCATCAGAACTTAATGTGTTTTTATGTTGCTCTTTTTCCATAATAAAAAAACCTACTAAATAGCGTGGGCTTGTACATTGAACTTTGTTAACCCCCTCCCCCCTTTCCACCCTAACAACCCCAAAAATATCCAAAATTGGATTCTTTCATGTACTTAATCAGACACATATTTATTAAAAAAAATAGAAGGGTGGGTTTCCGCGACCCCCCTTTTTTAGGGTGGTCTGTACCCTCCACCCGCCACCCCCGAAAACACCGAAATTCGTGGGGCGCTAAAGTACAGTTTTACCCATTTTTGTTTCATTTTGTAATTTCATAATAAAAAATTAAAACAATTATATTTGTTTTATTTCAAAAAAAGGCATATTTTGTTCTGAATTTTTCATTAACTAAACCAACAAATATCAAAATTTTGATTAGTTTTATTCTTAAAAACTATCTAAAGTCAAAACAGGTTTTTTTATCAATTATTTTATAATTTCGCTTTAAAAATACTAACTAAGTAAATGTTATTTATAAAGATAAAGGATTATAATATTTTAAAATAAAAAATGAGACTACTAAACTTTATAAATAATGGTTTTATTGACAGTTAGAATTTCAAAATGTTCTCCTGTAAAATTAGCTAGTTCGGAGATTGTACACTTTTTATGAGAAGCGGGGATATATAAACTATCAAAACATCTCGCTCTTGAGGTAACATCTTCTGATAACCCTTTAAGTAACATGTCTATATAAAATTCAGCTTTTATACTACGATGAAAGTATAATTATAATTCATGAAATTTTAGGGGTTTCGGGCAGGGGGTTAAAATCTTGCCAAATTTTCGGCAATGCGTAACGTCAATATTAATACTATACTAAGAAAAAATCTGAAATAAAACCTGATCTCTATACTTTTATGAAATAAAGGCAGTATATGTCACAGTTTTGTTACCTACCAAGGAATTCAAATTTCGTAGTCCCTGATCGTTCTTACCTGGGTTAGGGACTATGCGCTAAGGAACTTTCAGGTTTTATATAATAATGAAGGTTTGGCCAATGCAGCCTCTTATAAGATGTAACTATATAAAACGAGTAGCGAATGTGCAAACTACTCCTCTGATAAGTAAATAATGTAAGAGATAACCACCTGCTGATATAGACAAGTTAAAAAATATAAGAGGCTACTACTTGGTGTATTGTCAAGCAATTCAGGCATAAGTATCCATACTAATATTATAAATGCAAAAGTAACTCTATCTGTTTGGCTGTCTCTTATTCACGCCTAAACCACAGAACCAATTTGGATGAAATTTAGTATATAGTGGAAGACCCAAGAAAGGACATAAGATAGTTTTTATCCTGTAAATCCCACGGAAACGGGAATTACGCGAGTTTTATTTTAGATTTTTTCCCATGAAAACGAAGTCGAGAGTACAGCTAGGTAATATGAAATAAATTCTAGTATCAGCTAAGGTCATATATAAACATACAAATAATAATTAGGTTTTAGCTATTTTAAGCTAGTATTGCAAACAAACGGATCTTTTGGATAGATATGAGAATGGGTGATATAGACCACCTAAAAAAGCTTACAGATTTTAATATGAAGAAACAATGGAATGGCCATAGAAACCACAGATTACAAAATAGTTACTTCGTAAATAGGAACCAAGTTCGCGTCTGCTTATCGTAAATACACACTCACCGTCACAAAACGCATTACAGGACTTGGGCCAGCACCAGCCGCCGTTGGGCCGAACGACCGAGCTCGTGTCCCCGCGCATCTTCAGCTTGTGCCAATGCATATGCATTACTAATATACATGCTTTAGAAAATGTCTGACCCTGTTGGATTTGTTTTTTTTTTATATCATAAGATAGCAAACAAGCAGATGGGTCTCCTGATGGAAAGAGTCAAATATCGCCTATAGACAACAAAGATGTTAATGGTGCGTTGCTACAAGACTAGGTCTAATGCCACATGCATAAGTTTACCGGCTACCTTACCCTCCAAACTGTCACACGACAGCGACAAGCACCGACGCTATTGCGGCAGGAATATGTAAGGCGGTGGTACTTGACCCGGGCGAGACAATGCAGAACTCTACCACCTAGTAGCCACGATGGTAGTGACTCACATAGCCAATCGGTCGCCTTTTACCACCTGCCTGGCAGAACGACAATTGGCCTATTCTACAAAGGAGCCCGGGACCAACACAGGGAACATGTTTATCACCAATAACAATCGGTAACCATAAAAAGTTCTCATTTCTCTATCTCTCTCAGGTGATAAATTGGTAAATCGTGAAATATCTGAGTATCTATTGACGTTCACTTTGTCTACACCCGCGAGTAAACCGATTTGATGATATGTGTTTTTTTCTTTTTGTAAGGCCAAGGTAATTTTGGAGGAAGCGAACGCGACCGAGGCATGATGGTCAATTAACACCACTATTAACGAATATATACAATACTTGCGTAAGCAGATTATTCTTATGTCGATTAGAGATAGTCACCGCCAGTAAACATCAAGGATGTAAGTGATGATAAAGTATATTTAATGTTTATTAATATGGTCTTACGATGTTCACCTCAACTGAATATGGCTTGATTACAAAAATCTTCTAGTCTGATTATACTTTTAACAAATACAGAATAGGCAAATTGTAGCAAATCTCAATCATCCAGATTGTAATGAATTGTGACTCCTTTTTGATATTGAATTAATTTGAATTGTTAACAAACAGATGACCCATTATAAAATCTAGATTCATATTTCTCATAACTTCACAATACAATGGCAGACTATAATAAACGTATTTGAATTTACAATATGGTGCAATACAGCGCTAGTAGTAACTTTAAATTAACTTGCTCTTCGCTTAGCTCACCACTGAATTGGGAATAATGGAGTAGTGAATAAACATACAAAGATACACAACACACGGATCCACTCACATTATTCGAAAGATAGCTGGTCCTAGCCAAGTTTTCACATAAATCAGTAGGCTAACTTTATTCAAACGACTCTCAGGCGACATTCGTTCGAATTTCACATCAAGGAAAAGTTTGCACGTTGTTTCTTTGTAAAAGTGCGAGTTACTTCTATTTGTGGGTCCATAGTGAGTACGCAGTATTTAATCCGGACTATAAGCCTTAAGTAAGTCACAAAAATTTGTTTAATATAAGGGCTACTAACCTACCGACCTAACCTAACGAGATGACATTTTGTAGTGAATAACAAAATGGCAATTCCAGTTAACCCACCCCCTTTTGAAGAATATACCATCTGCCATTCTTGCAGGCAATTAGTAAAAGGCGAAGGATTGGGTAAACGTGTCAATTTCATCGTGAGTGGAATTTCACAATTTCTCGCCTGGGTATTTGTTACCACAGCCTTACCTATTCCTGCCGCAATAACGTCATTGTCTGTCACTGATGTGTCTGGTTTGGAGAGTAAAGTAGCCAGTAAACTTATGCAAGTGGCATAAACACATTGCTACAAGGATAGCAACACATCGTTAGCGTTTTAGGTTTTCTATTTCCATCAGGATAGCCATCTGCTTGTTTGCTATCTTATAACATAAAAATCCCTATAGTTTTTATTCTCTTCAAATCTAGTCGAATAATAGGTAACATTTATTATTGTTATGTAGTTATTCTTTCCCGCAAGAATTTAAGAATAACGCTTCGTTAGCTGCGGTTGATTTTACAAAAACACTGTTTTACAGACAAATACCTTCACTAAAAATCAAAAATACGTAACTTTTGTGCTTAAAATTATAATGGAGAAGTAAAATACATAATTTTAATTACAAAACACTTGTACTAGTTTCACTATTGATACATTTATTTAGATCACACACTGCACTTCAGATTGTCGTAAATTTTAGAAGTTACGATCGGAATATCTCGGACACGGACAGTGTTTTCTTGTTTGCTATCTTATACTTACTATAAAAAAATTGACTGTCCAGAATTATTGAACAAATTATCGCTCAAAGTACCTTTTTTATATTATAAGATAGCAAACAAGCCGATGGGTCTCCTGATGGAAAGAGTCGACCATCGCCTATATACACTAAAGTTGTAAATTGTGCGTTGCTATCTTGTAGCAAGGTCTAATTCCATAATGAAGTTTACCAGCTACCTTACTCTTCAAACCGGAACACGACAGCGACAAGCACTGACGCTATTACGGCAGGAATAGGTGCCAGGAAATAGGTGGTACCAGACCCGGGTGAGACAATGCAAAAATTTACTACCTAGTAGCCACGATAGAAGTGACTCGCATAGCCAATCGGTCGCTTTTTACGACCTACCTGGCAGAACGGCAGTTGTCCTATTCTTCAAAGGAGGTCGGGACCAACACGGGGAAAACTTGCCAGACATCTACGCAAAAATGAATTATTGCATCTTTCGTCAGCTTCTAGTAATTGTAGGCAGAACGTATTCCTATGGCGCGCAAACAATTACTCCTAAACTTAATTTAGATTTATTTAACACTACCCTTGAAACGGTGAGGCGAATACTTTGTAAAGTTTTTTTTTAATAAGCGATTAAAATTATTTGCACTATTCGGACATATTTTTACATTAATTGCCATCACTGCAATTAAAATTTATTGTTTACTAGCTGCCGAATGCCTTTCGCTACATTATGAAAAAATCGCCTAATTTTCCGGGATAAAAAGTAGCTTATGTTATGTCAAGTCATCTATCTATTTGCATGCCAAACTTAATTCAAATCCGTTCAGTAATTTTTGAGTAATAGAGTAATAAACGTCCATATATCCAAACATCCAAAATTTCGCATTTATAACATTAATATTGATTTTCTCAATCGTTTCAGCGTCAAACACATAATAGGTACAGAACTTTACATTATTATAATTTATTTGAGATGCCAATCTAGGATGTATCCTCCATCCATACATCTGCCAGTCTGTCTGTCATCAGGCTCTATATTATAAACTTTGACAGCTAGACAGTTGCAAATTTCACTGAATATGATTTGTTTTTGTTACCGCTATAACAACATATACTAAAAACAAAATAAAATAGATACTTAAGAATTTTTTGTAATGTTTTTGTAGACTAGCGATCGCCTGTGATCGACATTCGACCATGGACTGTTTAGTTTAGGTGTTTAATAAAATCTCTTTTAAGTGTCAAAGTTAAACTGACTTTAGCATTATATATACTTTATATGTATAAAACATTATGTATGTAACGTGAATTCAGTGTAGGTAATGTTTATTTTTATTAATATTTTGTACTAGCTGTACCCGCGACTTCGTTCGCGCTTGGCCATCCTTGCAGAGTAATTATTAGTAATTGGCAACAGTATTTCTCGTATTCAGTAATACTTTGGACGGCGAAGCACTTTTATCAAAGGAGAAATATTAAGAAATGATTCTTTTAGTGTGGATTTGAAAACACGTTCTCTTTGATAACGACCCTTGTGCCTTATAGGGCTTTAAGCAGTGTTTAACTGAAGTCACCTCGCCTTTTTTTTCTACAGTCATGCTTGCAGTTTTATTTGCCTGACATTGTATACTCATTCCATATGACTAAATTTGATTAAAGATCATTTTTGCAAAACCTATTTTTTATTGGGAGAAAGATCAAACACCGTGAAGCAAAAGCCTTAACTGTATTGTCATTTTTAAGCATGGCTGGGGCTATCCTTCCACCGGATAAAAAAGATTGAAGGTGAAATTAATGGCTTGTACCTAGGTTCTTAATGGGCAACGATGATTATTCAAGCTAGTTTAAAATCTGTGGTGTATGTCTGATAAATAACAATATCTGACTCCTTTGCAGTAGGCTAAATTTGACGACAGACCTATTAGTCAGGGAGAAATAAATAGTATTTGCTTTCAGTAAAGGTTATATTTGGAATGTTAATATTATTAAGCATAATATCTTGACCGTGTAGGAGGTTAGGAACATTTTGTTTAAAACAATTAGAAAACGGCTTTTTGCAATGTTTTGCCAATATTTCGTAAAATATGCTTGTTATCGACATGTTTTTTAAATTATCTATAGGGAAGCGCTTGACCACGATCTCGCCTGATGGTAAATGGTAAGATCCGGCCTAAGATAGAACGCGCTTCCCTAGAAGGTACCGGTTCACTCTTCTCTTGAAGATCCCCAGATTGTACTCGACGGGGAACACAGATTTAGGAAGCATGTTCCAGTCCTTTGCGGTTTGAATGAAGAATGTTAAGTCTAACCGCTTTGTCCGGGCATGTGGAATGTCCACCATATGGCGATGCCTAGAATCTGTGCGCCTCGATGATAGATAGCATGTATATTAATGTATTTGGTCTATAAAATTTCACTTAATGGTAGGCTATTGTGAAAATTTGCAATATTTGTTTTTATGTCGCAAAATTAGCATTCAACGTAAAAAAGTAAACTTTTCAAAATTATATAAATCCTTATATTTTCAAATATTCTAATAAGATATCAACATGAGAGAAATAGTAATCAAAAGGTATCTATAATAATTTTATGTAGTGAATATAAAAATCTGTAATACGGTTGACCCTGCAGGCCATCCCTGAAACTTCCCGCTTCATTGAAGTATTTTAAGCTAAAAGAAGCAAAAACTATACCTAAGTATAGATTGTTGAGTTCGAAGAGTTCAAAAAATCTAGTTTGTAAAATGATATTTAGGAAATTAATGGTTGAAAAATATACATCATATTTTTTTTAAATTGATGATCGATTGTGATCTTTTGAATGGCATTCAACGCAATTTTTTAACTCAAAATTGTTTTAATAGATAAAAAATCGATAGGTCAAAAATCTCAAAGAAATGTAAAAAAAAAAATATTTTCGTCATTGACAAATCATAAATAAATCAAACGATTTTGATGCAATTTCCAGTATTTGGCGCAGTTTTTTAGAGGGAAACTCTAATTCGATTTTTATATCAATCGGTATATAAACCTGAAAATTATTTAAACAATATCTAATAAGTTTACTGTATACCGATTGATATAAAAATCGAAAGTCTAATTCGATTTTTATATCAATCGGTATATAAATCTGAAAGTTATTTAAACAATATGTAGTAAGTTTACTGTAAACAACGTAATTTTTTTGTTTGAAAAGCTGTAACTTTTGAAAATTTGATTCGATTTTGATTTTTGAAACGGCATTCAATGTAGTTTTTAGTAAGTACTAAAATATTGCAGAAGATTAAAAATGATTAGTAAAAAAATTTCAATTTATGCCGAAAAAATACTTTTGCAATATTTTCGTCAACTATAAACTTCCGAACGGATAAATAAATTTTGATGCAATTTATGCATTGGTCGCAGTTTTTTGAGATGTAAAGCTGATTAAATTTTGTACTCTATCGGTACAATCTGGAAATTGTATTAAAAAAATACTGTTTCGCCAAAAACTTATGTGAGGTTTTTTCAAAATTTCTCAAAATCTCCTTGACTGAATTGGTTAAAATTTTCAGGAAGTCTAAGTTGAGTGGAATCCAATCGAATCCTATTAACCACGTTTTGATCAGTCAAGCCGTTCAAAGTTATGAGATGTTTACATACACACATACACATACACATACACACACACACGCATACACACACACACACACACACACACACGCGTCATCATGAAAGTAGTCAAAAAAGGTTCGTAGGACCTTAAAACGTGGAGATCTGGTGAACACTCGATTTTCGTAAATCGGGATAAAATCAGTAACTTCCTTATCTAGACACGTAGCGGGAAGTTAAAAACATATTCCTAGTTAAAAAGATGAAAAGTTATTTATTCAGTTTTATTTTTTTGAATCATTTTTATTTAATGCACTTTTTGTAGCGGGAAGTATAAAAATAAATTAATTAACACATGGCTTTGTGGTTTGTTATTAATAAAAAACAAAATAGCTTTTGACTAAGAAGCTTATCTTTGTTCATTGAAAACGATTTGCAGTAAAAAAATCTTGTTGCACTTTTCTTAAATTTATTATTATTTTTAAGTCTCTAAAATATTTAATGTAAATTTGTATCATTTTCAATAAGCAAGATAAGCAGTCAAGGGTTTTTTTATTAATAACAAACTACTCTGCCTCGTGGTCTTGGGATAGCCTATTCGGCTCAGATCATGTGGTCCCGGGTTCGATCCCCAGATCGGGCAAACGTGTTATTGAAATATTTTCGAGGATTTTCTCGAAAATCTAAAATCTCAGTAGCAACTCGGAGACTGGCGGAGTGGTATATTACCACTCCCGTGCCTCGGATGAGCACGTAAAACTTTCGGTCCCAGTTATTGCTAAAAATAGTCGATAATCGTTAACGTGTCGGTATATGCGGCGATGAGGATTGCCATTTATATCACCAACCGACAAACCGGTGAAACGCAGTAAACCGGAAAGTCTATAGACGTTCGGTTTACTCTGCCTACCCCGCAAGGGAACCGGGAGTGATGATACTTCAATAAAAAACAACAAAGCCACGTATTTTTTCTCACATTTTTGATTTTCGATTCTCACAAATAAAGGAAAGGTAAGTAACTTTTTATTGAATTTGTTTTATTATTGTATGGGCGGTGGTTAGATACTTTTTTTACCCTTTTTTACGTTATGCAATGTAAAAACAAAATAGTGAATTTTCCCAATAGCCTATCCTTACGTAAAATATTATAAAGAACAAATTCTATTAGTATACTTAATGTCGATTAGATGCATATTTTCTGAGATATTGGCAAAATACTGAAAAATGACCTGTTTTATTTTCAAATATATTACAATTTTTATATAAATAAATAAAATGTTTAGGTTTACATTTTACACATATTTTACTCATTTTTAGGCTAGTAAAATTGCATTTATAACATTTTAATAAAACAGTATATATTCTAAACTGATATCTCGGTTTTATCCATTATACAAACATTATGAAATGAATACGCTAACTTATAATGAGCCGTGCGTTCAAAGGTTTTGTATACAATGCGGGTGTCACGTTCAACTGGACTTTCCACCCGGAAACCGTTGAAACTTGTGATGTCTGTAACTTCTAAATTATAAAACTGATGACTTTGAAATTTTTAAGGGATAATCTTTATAGTATTTACTTTTGAACAAAAAAATATAAAGGATTTCGGACTGCAGGTTAATGAATTAAAGCTAAATATACGTTTTTATTTTCATCCCCTATTCCACGGGAACCGTATTGAATTTTGGGATAAAAAGTATCCTATAACCTTTTTCGGAGTATGAACTTTAACCATGCTTAATTTCATTTGAATCCGTTCAGTAGATTCGGCGTGATGCGCGGCCTTGATACAGACAGACAGACAAAAATTTAAAAAAATATATTTTTAGCTTCAGTGTCGATTAAAGAGTATCTTCCAAAAAAAATGTTTAATATATCTTCAATGTATAGAATTCGACCTCTTACAGTTTTATTATATGTATATATAGATATAGATATAGATTTCCAGTAAATATTATTTAACAATATTAGGTTTCTGCAGTCCTCCGCAATGTTAATTTGAACTATGCCTTTCATACTCCACCCTTAGTGCAATTGTCTTAAAAAGGGATCTAAAGTTTTCCTTTACGTATTAATATATAGATAATGATACGTAACCCTTTGTGCGCGAGTCCTACTCACACTTGGCTGGTTTATTTTGAATTTATTCGTGTCTGGTACTATTGCTTTGTTGTTTATTATGTTTTAATTTGTGAGGACCTGTAATTAGCTGTAATGTAATTGTTATATTATATAGCTGTTACTCTACAAATAAATAAATAAACTTGCTCCAACAAACTATAACTTTTTCCGGAATTTGTATTAATTTTTTGCCAGGAAATAAAGTAATCAAGTCTGATTTCGGGCACCTCTTTAAAGATTTTATTGATTTTTGCTTCAATTTTTTTGGCAGGAGAATTCATGAATTACTAGCTAACCCAGCGAACGTTGTTCTGCCTTTTTAACTACTCTTATTTTTTTCTATGTTTTCTCACCTTGCAAACCTTCCCTGGACTTCAACAATTAATTCAAAATCAAAATTAGCCAAATCGGTTCAGTCGTTCTCGAGTTTTAGCGAGACTAACGAACAAATAATAAAGATTTTCAACAAAACAACGCAAATTGTATACATACAATGTTAAGAATTAATAGGTGTGTAGCGGGTTCAAGCAATCTACAAACGCTACCAGAAAAAATAATAAAAAATGGAAAAAAATGAAATTTAAAATAAAATTCTGCATAATGCGGATTCCTGTTTCCTTGACGCTACTGAAGAGCTTTTAAATAAACTCGAGAGGCTACAAAATTCATGTATAAGATTTATTTTTGGTCTTCATAAGTACGACCACATCTTTGCTTTCAGAGTCCAGCTCAGGTGATTTCGTCCTATCTATCCTATCCGTTTTCATAGGAATACGCATATTCTCTGCCTTCTTTGTTTTTCATTTTCATTGTTCAAACTAATGTTCCTATGTACCTTCGTGAGCGTTTCTCGCTTTTGCATTCCTCCAAATCCCCGTGTCGTTCTCGTATTGGCTCTCTTCTTCGTTTTCCTGTGTCACATTCTCAAACGTATTCATGGTCATTTACTATCCACGCAGCGAAATTGGGGAACCCACTGAGATCCGCAGTAGCCCCTCGTTGCTAGTTTTTAAGAAGCGGGTTAAGGATCATTACCTGTCATTGTCGTAGTTTTTTTCTCTCCTATTTATTTTATTACTGTGTTATCTCCTTTTTACTATAGTTACCAATTTCCGTTTTAGCCTTTTATTATCTATGTGTAATCTTATCCTTGTAATGTATTTGTCTTTATGCTTGTGCATGATGCCTTCTACTTTCCTTTCCCAGCTTCACTTTAGCTGGGTTAGCTGGAAGAAATCTCTATCGTTAGGGATAAGCTCACCTTTAGCGCATTATTTTAAGTATCGTTTAAGTTGTTTGTCATTATAAAAGTGTACAATAAAATATTAAACAATAATAATAATAATAAAATACTGAATCGCGATACCACATTTATTTATCTTGACCGAGTGGCTATGCGCGTCACTACCATCGTGACTATTGGGTGGTAGAGTTCTGCATCGGCTCGATCGGGTCTGGTACCACCGCCTTACCTATTCCTGACGCAATAGCGTCAGTGCTAATCACTGTGTTCCGGTTTGGAGGGTAAGGTAGCCGGTAAACTTATGCATGTGGCATTAGACCTCGTCACAAGATAGCAACGCACCATTAACATCTCTGGTGTTTATAGGCGGTGGTTGACTCTCTCCATCAGGAGACCCATCTGCTTGTTTGCTATCTTATAATATAAAAAAAATTAAATCGACTTAAAATACCTAGGTTACCTATATTGTCGCCTCTAGTCTAATCTGATTTTGAGGAAATTTAACTGTTCCCAAAGTTGGAATATAAAATATATGAAATAATTTAAAAAAATATTACCTGGATATATGAGTTTCAGTTTTCGAGAAATTTTTAGACACCACATATCTACATATATGTATACTTACACTTAGAAATCTAGCACACGTGCTTGAAAGCTTATATAGATCATTATAATCAAATATTATTCAATGTGATAATATTACCATCACCGTGTTATAGGTCCAATTGATACCTTCTTTTTCAAAGTTGGTTAAAAATGTAAACCATAAAAGATTTCGCTTTGAAAAATTTTTTTGCAAACTTCGGCATAATTAACACATTTTACAATATGCAAGTTTCCTAATCTATATTATTATCTATACTCTCTCACCGCCATATGATCCGCCGGCAGGTCGTAACAATTCGAGTAAGATACGCCAGATTAAGCTGTGCTGAGTGAGTTTGCCAGGCGATACGGGTCATCGACGTATCGTAACTCGATAGGCCAATGACCCGCCATAATCTATCAAAATTAATCGTTCATTTTAAAACACAAATCAAGACTGTCACGCCACCCCTACTTGTCAATCAAAACTTACGTTGGTTCCAGAAGCTGGCTACGGAGCTTATGTTTAGCACATCTATGATCAATGCCTATATTTTATATAAAAGGTCAAGAACTTATCGTCTAAAAATACCATTATTATTATTACCACATTCAAAGAAAATCTTTGCCGTGAATTTATGGGTCACAAAATCCGCATACAAGATCAAAATAATGAGAATAAAATATTAATTAGGTAACTGGTAGAAGCTTAAAATTTTCACAGAATTGCCACCCAAGCATCTTCGGCTAATCGTGGGTGCACTTGTCGTACCTCTGCCTACCCCTTCGGAGATATGGGCGTGAAAATACTTTTTTTTAAATATTAAAAGGGGGCTCCCATACAACAAACGTAATTTTTAAGCAAGTTTTTACTCGATCTTAATAAACAGGTAGAAACTTAAATAGGGATGGTAAGAAACCCTTCTAGCGCGAGTCCGACTCGCTCTTGACCGGTTTTTTAAAATAGATGACTCTTTTAAAAGCATCAAAAACTCTGTCCGACCCGAAATATAGGTAGGTAAATGACATAAGCATGAGAAAAAACGAATTTAGTTATTAAAAATCCATACTAATGTGATAAATGAAGATATGTGATAAATAAAGTATGGAGAGAACGCTGATATGGGTGGAGGGGGGATGTGAGTAAGGAGAGGTTTTTTGGGGAGGAGGGAGATAGGAGGAGGGGAAGATGGAGATAGGAGGAGGGGAAGATGGGGATAGGGGGAAATAAGGATGGGAGAGATAGGAGGAGGGGAGATAAGGGGAGAAGATAGTGGCAGGAGGGTTATCACATCCGCTCCCACTATCCCCCCCTGGGGAAATAGTGGCAGGGGTGTGGTCATAGAGGGGAAAATATAGGGGAATGTAGAAGAAAGGCAGGGGAAGGTAGGTAAAGGTAGCGGAAAAGTAGTAAAGAAGGTATGGGAAGGTAGAAGGAAGGTACGCAAAAGTTGGGGGAAGGTAGCGAAAGGTAGAAGGAAGGTAGAAGGAAGTAAGGGGAAGGTAGTGTTAAGGTAGGGGAAGGAAGTAAGAAGGTAGGGGGAATGAAGGGGCATGAAGTGTGAAGGTAGGGTTAAGGTAGAAGCAAGGTTGGAGAAGGCAGGTACAGGAAGGTAGGCGGAAGATAGCGGGAAAGGTAGAGGAGGTAAGGAGAATATAGAGAGGAGGTAAATGAGAGGCGAGAAGAAGGCAGCAGGAAAGTAAGGGTAGAGAAAGGTAGAAGGATGACAGGGGAAGTTAGGGATAGTAAGAAGAAAGTAGGGGAAGGTAGAATTAAGATAGGGGAAGGTAGCGGAAAGTTAGCGGGAAAGTAGGGAGAAGTAGAGATAATGTAGGAAAAGACAGGGGCCAGGTAGAGTAAAGATGGGGGAAGTTAGGAGTAAGGTAGTAGGAAGGTAGCAAAAACGTGGCGATAAGGTAGCGGAAGATAGCTGAAAAATAGCGGAAAGGTAGCGGAAAGCTAGAGGAAGGTAGAGACAAGATAGAAAAAGGTAGATGCGAGGTAGGGGCAAGTTAGATGGAAGATTGCAAGAAGTTGCGAGACGATATGGGGAAGTTAGAGACAAGGTAGGACAAGGTAGGGGAGAAAATAGGGGGAAGGTAGGAAAAGGTAGAAGAAATGTGGAGAAGTAAAGGGAGGTAAAGGGACTGTAAGGAGATGGCAGTGGGAAGCTAGCGAGAAGGTAGGTAGGTAAGGAAGGTATCATAAATCTTGAAGGCTATTTCTTTTGCTAATTTATGTTAGTTCGTTTTGAAAGTTAATTTTAAATAGAAAATATTTACGTTACAACTTTAGCAGTTTCAATGTATAATAATTAATTATTAAACGCAATGAATAATGCTGTACGAATTTTTACCTTCCCAAATATTCCTCCAAAACCGATAACTACAAAAATGTCTACCTGTATTTTGTAAAATATTGTGTATTAGGAGTCACATTTCACCCGAGCGAAGCCGAATTTTCATCTAGTTATTGTTAAAAATGCGAAAGTTTGGATGTTTGGGTGGAAGGACGTCTGGATGGATGTTTATAACTCAATTACGCAAAAACTACTAAAAGGATTTGAATGATGATGATAACCTGGAATAGTTAGTACTTTTTATCCTGGAAAAATTGGGTAATCCCGCGGGATTCGCAAAAAACTTTTACAATGCAGCGGGCTGCACGCTGCAGCTAGTATGTATATACATTCACAAATGATTCGAAAATTGAATATCTAGTCAATTGTTTACTGTGGAACGTTTGCAACTGACGAAGCTTTTTCGAGCAACATGTGACATTTAGTTGTCCTGAAAGTTCATTTTGACGCTTTTGTGAATCTCCAATTAGAGCTATTGTGTGTTTCCTGTTGTAATTTTTGTAACTTTAGTGAATCGAGATGATATGCACAGCGGATGCAAGACTTATGTTGGTTATTATTATTATATATATATATATATATATATATATATATATATATATATATATATATATATATATATATATATATATATATATATATATATATATATATATATATATATATATATATATATATATATATATATATATATATATATATATATATACTATTGCTTTATAATTATGTCTAAATGTAAGTGCCTTTAATTAAAGGATACGGAAACCTATGTAGACATACATAGAGACAAACAAAAATTATATAGCCAGCACAATCAGGTATGTAGATGACAGATAACATTTATATGGCCTACTATTTGGGCAAAAGGTTGTTCTCATTGTATACCAATTTTTATTTAAACCAGCCGAGACTCTAGAGTTACAACAGGTCATAAAGATAGAAATACATAAACTATATCTCCCCGTGTTGGTCTCGGGTTCTGCTAGGCAGGTCGTAAAAGGTGACCGATTGGCTATGCGAGTCACTACCATCGTGGCTACTTCGTGGCTACTAGGTGGTAGAGTCATGAATTGTCTCGCCCGGGTCTGTTACTACCGCCTTACCTATTCCCGCTGCAATAGCGTCAGCGCTAGTCACTGTCATGTTGCGGATTGGAGGGTAAGGTAACCGATAAACTTATGCATGTGGCATTAGACCTCGCCACAAGATAGCAACACTTCATCATAGGTGTTGGTTGTTTCTTTCTATCAGGAGACCTATCTGCTTGTTGGTGTATTATGATATAATATATACGTAGATCACACTATAAGTTTTGCGTAACTTAAAAAAACAACATGTTATAACCAAAATATTATGTTTATTGCTTTCTAAAATAATCTTCTTTACATATTAAAATTTTTTTCATGCGATGCGAAAACAGGAAGTCCACAGATCTGAAGGCATATTTTCTACGAGCTGATTGAACGCTATCACTGCCTCTTCGGAGTTGGTAAAACCTCTCATCAAATCTTTGATTTTGGGGAAAATACAGAAGTCACAGGGTGCTAGGTCAGGGCTATGTGCAGGATGAGTGATGAGATGTACTTTTTCGGAAGCTAAAAATGATTTTGTTTTGTTAGCCGTATGTGAAGAAGCGTTATCATGGTGTAGGAGAATGCGAATTTTAAGTCGTCTTTCACGAACTTTTTCTAATACCCTGGGTAAACAAATGGTAGAATACCACTCGGCATTAACACTCTTTTGATTTTCAAGTGGAATTGTACAGATGGGACCCGTCGCAGGAAAAAAACGCGATCATTTTTACACGAACCTTTCTCGCCTGTCTCACTTTTGTTGGCCTGTTCTCATTTTCAAACACCCATTCACAAGATTGCTATTTTGTTTGGGTTCAAAACAATAAATCCACGTTTCGTCTCCTGTGACAATGTCATAAACAGCATTAGAATGTCCGTGGTCGTATTTCAGTAGCATCAGTGAGCACCATTCCACGAGAGCCCGCTTCTGCTCCGCTGTCAGTTCATGAGGGATCCAACGACAACAAAGTTTCCGAACATTTTCTGAATTTGGCTCAAACCAATCCCCAATAGTACTCGAATTGTCTCATAGGTAATCCGGGGGTTTTCTTTAATTAACCGCTTAACAGTAGCCACATTATTTTCGTTAACGGCAGTTGAAGGCCGCCCTTCACGAAATTCGTCATGTAAAGAAACTCGACCTCTCTCAAATTCAGCAAACCATCGCCTCACGGTGTTGAGCACCGGTGCTTCTCTCCAAAAAGTATTTTGAAGACGAGTGGCACAGTCTTGCGGAGAAAGAGAACTTTTAAAATAAAAAAAAATCATCTCTTTTCGACTTAATTCCATTTTCGTTGCGTACATAGAACTTTGATGTGTGATAAAAAAAACTTTCCCGTCAATTGTTTTTTTTATTACTAAGAAGGTTGCAACGTTTTAAAATATAACATTCGAAATTCAAATAGTTCCGATTAGCTAGAAGTGCAAAACTTTTAGTGTGCCTCGTATATATATATATATATATATATATATATATATATATATATATATATATATATATATATATATATATAATAAAAACGAGCCATCGCGCCAATGAATATATATATATATATATATATATATTCATTGGCGCGATGGCTCGTTTTTATTATAGTAATATTATCACGACAAATTACACGAATTGATCTAACCCCAAATTAAGCAAATTATTTAGTTGTGATACGAGTGTTACTCAACGACACTAGGAATGGATCTATCTATTAATACTGAAATATATTGAACTAGCGAACTGCTTGCTTGTTTCACCCGAGTATCTTTTATTCCCGAGAGAATATCGAAAAGGTTTATATACTAAAACCTTCCTCAAGAATCAATCCATCTACTAAAAAAACCGCATCAAAATCTGTTGCGTACTTTTAAAGATTTAAGTATATATATGGACATAGGGACAGACAGAGAAAGCGACTTTGTTTTATACTATGTAGTGATAAACACCCAAACCCAATAGTATAAACTACTATACTTTATACGCATATGTCTGTATCTCTCGAAAAACGAACCCGAACCCCACGGATTATGTAGTCAGGGTCACTAGCCACTCGACCAACCGAGCGGTTCAGCGGTTAATTGTATATGAAATATTTATTACTGAATCAAAGCCATTATTTACATTTTTTTTATCGAAAGGTAAATGGAAAATTGAAAGATGTTTGTTTCTATACTTACTGGATCAGCATCCATTTACATCACATATGGTTCTACATTTAAAAGACATCTTAAATAAATTACGTAGTTACAAATGTTGTTTCGAATATCCGGAAAATTACGTTAAGACACGTGCTTGCTATACAGCCACAGTAGAATGATAAGGCAGTAGATCAACTCTATTCAAGGCGCCCGAATCGCCGCACGCACACAGACGTGTCGTTTACACGGCCGCTAACCTATCTTGTCCGGCCAAAATGTGTGTGGAGTTGATCTACTGCCTTATTATTCTACTGTGATACAGCCGTCGGCACTTCGCAGCGCAATGAGTTTCTGATCGCCGGCGTACGGATGGCTTGTAGGTGATTATATTTTACAAGTACCTACATAGAATAAAATAGGCCTGGTAATATCCCCAACACATCTTAGAATATCTGGATTGCTTTTTCAAAAACAGATAATCTACCTTTATTCCCTCTGCTTGTTTGCGATCATATGATATAAAGAAATGAATAGCAAGAACAGTTTTATACATACTTTATGGCTGGTTTTAGAGTCACGCTGACCGCAAGCTGACGATGATGGGTTAATATGTATGTAGTCGTAGGTAGCGTTTATGAGTCACGCTGACCGCTCAGCACTGACGGCCGTATGCTACATATCAGCGCATTTTATGTAATACTACATATGATAGTATATTTCAAAAAATTTTTTAAACTTCTCTTACCTTTGCCTATATTCGTAACCCATTTTGTTAAATTTTTGCATTTTTCTGTAAATGTATTATAACCCAGCTAAACTTCTGATTAATTTCATTACATTGGATATAAAAACACCACCTATCTCGACACTGGACCATCGCTCGTTCTACTATCACGGTCAATAAAAATAATATGTGGACCTACATATACTCAGAAAGATAAAATAATTAAAAATCAAGTTAAGTAATTTAACGAGCAATCAAAGTCTTTCAAATCAAGTAATTCAAGTTACTATGCGTGCATCACACCTTTTAAAATTTGGCCACAATTTCAAAACCATGGACGTAAATTTGTTTTAATTTTTTGATTTGGCTTGCCACCTATCACATTTGTGGGACCAAGTATTATTTCGGCTAATCGTGGGTGCACTTGTTGTACCTCTGCCATGCCCTTCGGGGATATGGGCGTGAAGATTCTTTTTTTTATTTGATTAAGAATCCGGAAATTTCTTTCTAAAAATACAACGTATTCAAAGTAGGCAAATCTGATTCGATTCAAGTATCTACGGTGCACAAACAGGATTTTAATAAAAGTTAATTTATTCAATAAAACCTTCCCCGACACTTGGCCCCTTATTCGTAATGGACCTGGATTCATTTTGAATTCACTGGGAATTGTTGGTGAATTTATATATTCATATCTGTTGAAATATTAAAATAGTAAGCGGTTTAAAATATTACGTATAAGTAGATTTTTTAACTTTCTTTTTATATAAAACTAAGGTTTGTCTTAAGCTTTACTAACCTACAAGATGATTTCGTCATCTGTTTACATTTTTCAGTTAGGGTTAGTATTACAAGACGTTTTACCTATTTGTTATTACTTTCATTTTAACTACCATTATATCTTCTCATTAACGTATGTTATTATTAATTGGGTTATACATATTTGTACTTATGCTAATTACAATTTTTTTCAAGTTCAAAATCTTTTCCAACCCTATTTTGTGCAAATAAAGTATTTGTATTTGATTAAGTGAAGAGCATTAATATTATATAATATTTACATTATACAATAGCATATTTATTTAATACAAAAAAAATACCGAGCAAAGCTAGGTACTTAACTGTATGCTATTAAAGACAAATAAAGGATAAATAGATACATTTTAATTTAGTAAAAATATAATTATCGCCATATTATTCCAAGAATAAAATGACTAGTTGCTGTCATTAATAAATATTAATTTAGGACTAAAATGGAACTAAACGTAAAGGGGAATAAAGGAGAGGGTGAGGAAGAAGAAGTGATGCCATGTATGTTTTGAGATTAATAACAGATAAATGAGCAATGCTTCACACGCAAGTAAAAGAGCGCGCACCAGATATAATAAAATATGTGAACGGCTTGTAACCTATGTAATATTAGGTGTAGATCCCTTAATAATGTACTGAGAGTAGCCCTTAGAATCTATGCATATTTTTGCTCCTGTCTACCATACGTATATATATATATGTACCTATGGTAGACAGGAGCAAAGACGTGCATGCGGTAGACAGTGTAGAGTCATAGTTACACATACTACTCGTATATAGGTATGCTACTCTACTAATGTCTGCATAGTTTAAGTTAATTCATCCTAAATGAAATTTAGATCACATGTAACATGTCATCTAATTTATAATATCATTATATTTGATCTAATACTCATTTAGGGTTATAATAATATTACATGTGATCTAATTTTCATTTAGGATGAATTAAACTATGCAGACATTCGTAGAATTTTCTCCTAAGTTTTACACAAGCATCAGTTTTCCAAAGGCACATCAAAATCTCGAACTTAGATATCTTGTTCGACACTTAAATTGGCCACCATCACATACTGAGGCTTGCAGTTCCATGCACAGAAATACACGTGTCAAAACTATTCCATACTATTACTGAACATGACGTAGTGTGGTATATAGAGTTGTAGACAAAGAGCTCAATTAAATTAAATTCGAACTCAATATATATTTTTTGATATGGGTACTGTTAACACCCAAAGGAACACGCTTAACGTTTTTACCGTTTTAATTTCAATTAATATTTACACTAACTGATTCGAACAACAAGGCGTATAAACATACGCCTGCGCTCTCTGTCCTGTCAATGTCTCCTTCTCCTTGCGTTATTACAATCAATATGTGTGCTCAGAGAATCGATTCTAAATCGATAATAAAAATATTTTATCAATGAAAATGATCGATAGTATCGATAAATTGATAAGAGACAAGAATATTTAAAAATTATAACAGTAAAAATGGAATTACATTTAATCAGCGTTTTATAACAATACCTATATAATTATATAAAAATCATTTACTGATGCCCAATCTTGTGTAGGTTTCATGTGAATGACTCTGGACGGAACTTATATAATCATTTCATTTAGACACCAAAGATGTTTATGGAAATGTTGATATCCGTGTAGTGGGATAATAATGTCCTATGCATAAGTTTACCGGTTACCTTATTCTCCTAATAAACACGACAGTAACAAGCATTGACTATAGTTAACATTAATTTCAAACTTTTAGGTCCAATCGACTCGCAGTCAAAAAAAAAAGAAGAATAAAGCCTAGTAACCGCGAAAGTAATGTTTAGATATACAGGGTTACTTATAAAGGTCCGGCCAAATTTTAAAATTGGGAACTAAATATTGAATCGTAATTGCGTTTTAATTATTATTTTAAAGTTATTACAAAATAAAATAAAAGTATACTACAAAATTAAATTTAAGTATTTAAAAATATCCCACTAAATGCATAAACTGTGAGTGAACTCTGTAAAGCTGGCAGTGTGTCATTTTAGATTTACTTATATTACAATAGTAACTATTATGTAATCTGTTGCTCTAAGTACATTTTTCCCGATTACTTTTTATTTGGTTGAAGGCACTGAAATACTCGTATTTTAGTTAGAAATTTGCGTAATTGAAATTATATCCATACGTTCTGAAATTTTGATATTTTTAAATTATTTTTCTATTACATCAATCGAACATATTGTCGATTCCGAAATTTGACCGAACCTTTAAAATTAATCCTGTATTTTAAGGGTCATACCATAAGTTATTGAGTGTAGCGTGAAAAACAGCGGTGTAGGTATTTATTTTTACCATTGATCGCCCTCTGGCCGAAATACGATCGAAATCCTGTTAATGTTAGAACATGAATATATATTGGACAAATTATAGGATAAATAAACTATGACTCAATTTGGCCATAGACTTAAAAAATAAACAAAAAATTATAATATATTTTTCTCTTGAGTTTGATCCTTAGATGAAGGAAACTTCTACTAGATATTAAATAACCAAGGGAAAACCGTGTCATTTGTCCCTAACAATGACGGATTTAAGAACAGCTGTTTACTGTCTATGAATGAATGAATGAAACTCTTTATTGTGCACAAACTTAGAATTTAAAAATACATTTTTAGTATAATTAATTACTATACTCGTAGTACACAAAGGCGGTCTTATCGCCAAAAGAGCGATCTCTGCCAGACAACCTTTGTTGATAAGGATAACATTTAAAGGTAGAGTAGGGTATCCATAACAGATATATATACTATTATATTATCTTATGACTATATACCTATTTTACATCTATACATACAAATTATGCAATCACACATATAGGCAAATCCGAGATCACAACATAAAAACACATTGATGCACAACAAAATGCACAAAAATCAAAATATGACAAAAAAAATTATATATTACTTATTCTGTAACACTTAAATTCAAATAATACGTTTTGACTAAATTTTTAAAAATATTTAATGATTTCGCACGTCTAATGTTAGTAGGTAGCTTGTTCCATAGCTTAATAGCTTGAATCGTAAAGGAATGTTCATAAAAACATGAATTATGAACAGGCATACGCAAAGTAAGATTTTCACCTGAACGCAGTTTCATATCCTGACTGTTAAAAAATTCAAATTTTTCCTTTAAATATTCTGGAGTAATTGGATCAAACAGCACACAGTACAATAAGAAGAGAATATGAGCATCACGGCGAAGTTTAATAGGAAGCCACTTGAGGTGTAAACGAAACTTGGACACATGATCATATTTGCGTAAGCCAAATATGAATCTGATACATATATTCTGGAGACGCTCAAGTTTATTTAGCTGTTCTTTCGTAAGGTTAACAAAGCATACGTCTGCATAATCCAGAATTGGAAGTAGCAGAGATTCAGCAAGTGCAACTTTGGTAGGTATGGGTAGTAAATTCTTTAATCGCCTTAAGGAACTCCAGGATGCAAATAATTTTTTACTAATTTCTTTAATGTGACAGGTCCATGAAAAAGTGCTATCAAAATATATTCCTAAATTTTTTACAGAGTTTGTGTATGGAATACTAATTCCATTTAGTTGCACAGCACAGGTAATCTACACCAATCAACTCTTGCAATAAGTTTTGGACTACCAATTATAATAACTTGAGACTTTTTTGGGTTTATGTTTAAGCCAAAATTTTCACTCCAATTACAAATGGTAGCCATGTCAGCATTGATGTCGTTGATAGCACGATGAAGATTTTCAAGATCAGTATGTGTGTAAATTTGGAGATCGTCGGCATACATGTGGTAGAGAGAAGACAATTGATGAGTAATTGAACTAATGAAGAAAGAAAATAGTAGAGGAGACAACACGCCACCTTGAGGTACGCCAGCAGTAATACAAGACCAATCAGAAAGTACATCTGCCCAGCGAATCCTTTGTCGGCGACCATTCAAATAATCTCGGAACCACCCCATTGCTGTAGGTGATATATTAATGGAGCTTAAAAGACCTAAGAAAATATCGTAGTCAACAGAGTTAAAGGCGTTGCTGAAATCCAACAAAGCAAGTACAGTTAATTTTCTAGCATCCATCGCTAGTCTTATGTCATCACTTATTTTAACAAGGGCAGTTGTTGTGCTATGACCAGGACGGAAACCAGATTGAAACGTATTAAACAAGTTATTTCTGTTCAAAAACGATCTGAATTGCTGGTAAACAAGTCGCTCGAGGACTTTGGATAAAAATGGTAAGATTGAAATTGGCCGAAAATCAGAGAAAAGAGATGGATTGGTCTTTTTTGGTAAAGGGATTACAAATGCATCCTTCCAACAATTAGGAAAAGTACAAGATCTTATGGAACAGTTAAATATATGAGTTATGGTGGGAATTACAATATCTATAATAGGAATTATCATATTACGACTGATGTTGTCAACGCCTACTGCGTTTGACGATACGGCTAGGATATTATTTTTTACCTCGGAATCAGAAAATTCATTGAAAACAAACGGTGAAAAGTCAGGAGTTGGCAATGTAGAAAGGTTTTGTAAAGTTTGTAATTTTTTAGAAATATTTAGTGTAGTAGAAGAGGAAAAGTGTTGATTTAAGTCATCTAAATTTATGTTTTGCGGACGAGAGGTTTTTGTAGACTTACCAACTCCTAAAGATCGAAGAAATTTCCACACTTTAGCTGGATCACCGTTTTGGACAGAATTGTGAATGTGGCGTCGTTGTGCATCTCTACACATTGTATTACAACGATTCCTAATTTTGACATATTTATTCCGATTTTCTTTCGTATTATTGGCTTTATATTTAGCCCGAGCTCGATGTTTCTTAACTAATAATGCTTTTAAATCATCGGTGAGCCATGGAGCAGGTAAGTGTTTCATTTTCACCGGCCTTAAAGGTGCATGTTTATCGTATAATTGAGTTATAACAAGATTAAACTTTTCAACTTTCTTATGCACACATGATTCATTGATAATGGCAGACCAATCAATCAAATGTGCATCAGAACAAAGAGAGCTTATATCCATCCCACCAAAATTACGCTGAAAAAGTATTGTTGGTTTGGGTTTATGCCCACGCAGATTATATGATAAAAAAATCAAATGATGGTGGGAAAATGCATCTGCAGAGCACTGCCCAAATTTTGCAACGTACTCAGGTTGTGAAACCATCATAAGATCAAGAAGAGATGGCATACAGTCTGGAGCAAAGTGCGTGGCAGTATTAGAAAGTAAGTGCAAATTACAAGAATCGAGTATATATTTAAGTTTACTGGCACGCGCATTAGATTTTATGAGACAAGTATTAAAATCACCCATAAGTATGGTGTGGGTGTAGGATGGTATATATGTATCAAGCAACTCTTCAAATTGAGAAAAATAGTTGATTTGTGATGAAGGACTATAAAATACCCCTAGAAGTAGTTTGGTGTGTGATAATTGGACTTCAATCAAGATATATTCAACTGAATCAGCAGGCGGAGGTTGAGGAGATGTACTTATAATATTAAAAGAAAAATGGGATCTTAAATAGATAGCCACTCCACCACCACCTTTACCAATGCGGTCATTTCTAATAAGTTGAAATCCAGGCAATGCGTAATAGGTGGAAGGCAAACAAGGTTTAAGCCAGGATTCAGACACTAAAATGGCATGAATATTTTTGCACTCAAAAGATGCTAACAAATCAGGATAATGAGCCGGGATGCTTTGGGCATTTATGTGAACAACGTTGAATTTTTTCGCAACATCAGAGAAGTGTGAATTTAAAGTTTCATTAAGGGATAAAGAGCTGGTACTGTGAAAACTATCGTCACCATTAGAGCTATTGGAAGAAGAAAAAGAATAATAGCTGTTTTCATTAACCGTACTATCATTAGACATAGGTATTCGTAATTTTATTGTAAAATTTTATCCAAATAAAATATATATCTATATATATTAATAATAATATTATACAAAAATAATAATCTATCAAAACAGTATTTAAACAAATGATTCTGAGTTTTTAAATAGGTTTCCAAAACATCTGTACCTAACAGTGATTATGACTATAACAAATAAAAACAAAAACAAGAATACTAACATATTATAAACTAACAAATCTCAAGGCTGCACAAATATAAACTTGTGCGTTACAATACGCAAAGGACAACTTAAACATAACGTCACACGTAGACATATGAGATATGACAATTGACATTTGACAGCCTTGTCAGCTGACTGCTGTTACAATAATAACTTGTCTGTAGAAGATATTAAATATTAATTTACCTTAAAGTTATTTAAATATAAATTGCATGCATACTTTAACATTATGTATTTATAGTGGCAATATTGTGTGAACAAGTATAATACCAAGATGTGGGTAAAGAAATGTATCATCGAATGTTAACACTAAAGTAATAAGTTGTAAATTATGATGTGATTATGGGCTGTGGATATTATGATTCTAAATTGATAAAGATAAATAACAAATAAATTAAAACAGAAAAGTATCATTAAATTTACTTTTTAACTGCCCTCTTAGATCGACTTGGTCCAGCAACAGTCTTTTCTTTATTACCAGGGGCCGAGACAGTCAATCCGGCTGACACAGGAATATCTGCAGGGTGGGCCTTAATAGCATCCATATCGATCATGCTACGTACGTGATGCCGCGCGCCATCTGGACCGCATACAATAATATTTCCATTTCTTGTCCAGCACCGACTGACTCCAAACCGCTCACGCGCCGACAGAAATAACTTATGGCGATTTTTGGTTAAAAACTCAGATAATGTAAACCCAGTACCTTTAAGACAGGATTTGGCATGCCAAATTTTAGTTTTGACAGTGAAATTTTCAAATTTGAGAATAATAGGCCTAGGTTTACCTGTTCTGAAATGGCCGATTCTTTGTAAAGTTCTTACAGAATCAGAAGAGAATTCCGTCAACTGCAATTTATTAACCAGCAGATCAAGAACAATTTTGCGCAGATCTTCATTGTTTTGCTCAGGAACGCCATGTAACATGAGAAATTTCCTTCTACTATGCATCTCCAACTGATCCATACTATCACTCAGAGCCTGAATTTGACATTGCAAGCTTTTAAAACCATCAAGCACAAAAGATTTAAAGGAAATAAATTCAGATGTAAGAACTGCAAGTGGGCTTTCAGGACCTGCGGTTATAGTACCAGAGGCTTCCAAATCTCTTTGCTTCTTAAGAAAACCCTCCATCTGCGCTTCAAATTGCTGATTCATTTCCATTACAGACTGTTTAATTGCTTCCATTTTTGTAACAGTAACAATGAAGTGTTAAAGTGAGACTTTTCACCAGTGTTAAATAAAAAAAGAGTGTTTTTATAGGATATAATCACAGGTAGGTTACAGATGTATATTTCTTACATAACTTTTTTATGAAAAAGACAGATTTATTAATAAAATTTAAAATAAATTACAGAGCACTAAACTTTAGCTGTTAACTGTTAGTCTCCTACCCGAAAAAAAAAAAAAAAAAAAATATCTATTCTTTCTTCAATTGTTATATATCTGTCTATATAACAATTGATAAATTATATTGCAATTGAGTATGTTATTTTAATAATTAGTTTTTATTTTTTAGTTTAAGGTACACACTAAAATTATAGAAAAATAGAAATAAACGCTAAAATCAATTTAATATTTTGTTATCAAAGGGTTATTTGACATTAAATTTTTACTTGCATACATTGACAGCGTATTTTAGTAATGGCGTTTTGGTCGCAAACTGTTTAATGTGACGTTAATTTTCTTAAATAATTTAAAATTAGAACAATTAAATAATTTAAAAAACTGACAACGTTTTTGTAGCTTTGTCTGTTATGAAAATTCTAACTCGTTAGACAGTGATAACGCCATTTTTATTTGTTCAGCGAGAGAATGCATGCAATTTTATAATTTTGAATGTTTATGGAAATTAATGCCAAGTCCTTATCTTTCTCTTGTCAAAGGTTTGATCACAGACAAACCATAAACAAAAGAATATATACGTATGTGTCAAATGCATGTAGTCTAGTCGAAATGAGCATGAGAACTATTTATTCTAAGACACCAACGACTAACTCATTTTTAGGGTTTCGTACCCAAAGTGTTAAATGAGACCCTATTACTAAGACTCTGCTATCAGTCTGTCTGTCTGTCTGTCACCAGGCTGTATCTCATTAACCGTGATAGTAAGATAGTTGAAATTTCATCACATATTATGTATTTCCATTGACGCTCATTACATCCGGCGAACCATTTGAATGTTTTTTATTTTATAATATAAAACAAAAAAAATAATTGGTACATTGCGTATCGGGCCATGCACGATATAGGGTTCCGAAGTTTAAACACTTTGTACACAAATTATACGAGTACAGATATTCACCGTTGTACGTAGATGATAAATACCTATACACCTATATACTTTCTCACAAACAGCTGATTACGGTAGTTTTCCAATACAACCAATGCCATCTAAAGGCGGGTTGCTGAACTAAAGAGACAGGCGTGATATTTCAAAAAGTCATTAAAAGTTCTGGTATTTATCGATAGATGTAAAAACTTAAAAGTATCACCGCTGTGCCGGTCGGAGTGTTAGGTTTTTTTGTTACGGAATTTCTGGATTCGGTCTCCATGCTCAAGACCCGCGATAGAAGCTATGCAATAGCTTAAAATTACACTAAATGTTCCAAGCATAGTACTGTAACACATATAATAAACTCCCGAAATACAAATATCTATGCTCATCACACAAATGTTTGTCCCTATCGGGAATCAAACTCGAGCCACATCGATTCGCAGTCAGATTCGCTAACCACTCGATCAGGGGGGTGGACAAGGACTATTCCCGAATCTGACTGCGAATCGATGTGGCTCGAGTTTGATTTCCGATAGGGACAAACATTTGTTTGATGAGCATAGATATTTGTATTTCGGGAGTTTATTATATGTGTTACAGTACTATGTTTGGAACATTTAGTGTAATTTTTTGATATTTAGAAAGAAGAAAGAAAGAAAGAATTATACACTTATACACATCGTATTTAAACACTATAACTTATTTGAAAAGTTACGATTACAATCTTAAAAACTAACACAGGTACATATTAACTAGGTATGTTTTTATAGATCACTGCCGAGTACAATGTAGTCAGAAAAAGTCTAGGCTCAGCGTAATATTGCAGACGACTGCAGAGCTGATTTTACGCCCAAACCGTAGACGACGCACGGACGAACATAACATATGATACATATTATGACATAATAACATTAAATTTACAGAGTACAGATATAACGAAATATATATATATATATATATATATATATATATATATATATATATATATATATATATATATATATATATATATATATATTCAACATACGTCAAATGTATATAAAATAGAATAATATCTATATATATAAAAATCAACTGCTGTTCGTTAGTCTTGCCAAAACTCGAGAACGGCTAAACCGATTTGGCTAATCTTGGTTTTGAATTAATTGTTGAAGTTCAAGGAAGGTTTAAAAGATGAGAAAACATAGAAAAAAAGTAGTTAGAAAGGCAGAACAACGTTTACCGGGTCAGCTAGTATGAAATAAAATAAACATAAGAGAAGCGGCTAGCCGGATATTTATAAGGTTTTAATTATCTAATCTATGGAGATGATATAAGGCACTTAGGCACTGAGTTATGCGGTAGCTTAGTAATCTACATAGCTATCGAACTATAGTGCAATCTCGTTTTGCGTGTGTCAAAAATGCTACTACTTTCTCGTCTTTGCGGGCTCTCACCGGCAGCTAGTAGGCCGTGTTCGATACTAAGATTTGTTTTAATAGTCTGTCGTACTGTTCGTTACGGAGCTCGGCGATACGCTGCTTTGTAAGGCTCGTAGCGAACGACGGTTGTCGTCGATTGGGTATCGGACGTAGCGCGGGGTAGCAGTGGGTTTCATCTGAGTAGTTCCCGTAGCTCTTCCGGTAGTTCCCATCTGCCCTTTGCCCTGACCATGCATTAGTCATGGACAGTCCGCCATAAAGTGGTCTTACAGGCATTTAACCACCTAATTCGGGCGTACGTAAGTACAAAATTTGTAATTGTAAGTGCTTAGTTAATACATGATCATCCTCTGGTCAAAATATGCCTGTAGACTCTCTATTAAGTTTGACTACAGACTGTTAAGCCATGAAAAAATAGTAGGTTTACATGTGTGAATATTGTAATGTGTATGAAATGAATGGTAGTGTGTATAATGTTTCTTCCACTCCTTCACCATGTACACTTTAGCTGTGCCAAATTTTATACCGTAAATTCATGCCATTTGTGACATTTTGGTAAAAAGAGGTGCACAGTTTATGCTTCACGTATTAATATGTAAGAATAACATGTATCTTTACGCTCATATCCCCACAGGAGTAGGCAGAGATACAAGTGCACCTACGATTAGCTGTAGATACTTAGTTCCACAAAGTGATAAGTGCCAAGCCTATCGCCAACCGGGCTCTTTTTTCTTTTAAATATACGTATTAGATATTTTTAAATAATCAACTATTTTAAAAATAGCGATTACCATACATTAAACAAACATTGATTGAGTGTATAACTGTTAAATGTAAGCAGCAACGTACTAGTAATACGATTCCACAAGTCAATATTTGTATTTACTCTCGGAAAAGCTGTATTCGACGAAGTTGATTTTATAAGTGCAAACATACAAGATGAAGAAATAACATGTGCGAAACTACTCATTTTTTACCTACATTTTACTGCTGAAAAGAGTGTAATATCAGTATTATGGCAGACAATAAGCTTAATAAAATTATCAGGTAAGTGGCCATCAGAAGATTCCGTTTAATTGTTTCCTATCTCCTAGGCATAAAAATTAACCCGCCATTGATGACGTCAATTTCACTTACAACACTGGTAACGCCAACCATTGGCTAGTTATCCTGCTTTTAGTTAGTTTAGGTTTAATTATGAGCACATTTATGAAAATAAAACACAAAAATTCAGTCGATCACAGGTTGTTTATTACTTATTAAAAAATTATACTTACGACACTAAAAATATTCCTACTTATCCATATGCATACATACACATATATATCTTCACGCCAGATCCCTTACGGGGTAGGCAGAGAGAACCGATGACCATATATCATGATCCTTGTAGGCTTGTCTCGCTTCCTCCACATTCATTACTCTCTAATCTCTTCATATACACACGCTGGTTGCGAAGACTCTTGACACCACCTTCGGACAGTACTCGATCAATCTGATCATGGTATGTCAGTATTGGTCTTCTCCGATACCTACATCCTTCCATATTCGCATTGTATATCTGTTTTGTTAACCTTTCATTTACCATTCTTTCTACATGTCCGAACCAATGGAATATGCCCTTTCTCATATTTACACCGACACTTCCTTCAAACCTAACCTCTCTCTCACTTCCACATTATGAACACGGTCCGCGAGTGTTACACCACATATTTTTCGTAGCGATCTCATCTCGACCACGTTGATTCTACTTTTATGCCCTTTCTGACATACCCAACTCTTAATTCCATACAATAGCATTGGGATAAGCACATAATTATGCAGGGCTAGACGGGAACCCTGAATTAAAATTGTGCTATTAAGTAATCTCTCTAACGCTCCATTCTTTCCGTTTCCTGCACACACTCTTCTTTCAACATCAGCGGTGTATCTTCCATCCCTGCTAAAAGCACACCCAAAATATATACAAACTCATCCACTTATTACAGCACTACATCATCGACCACAACTCTTACATCCGTCCTGGTTACTTCTCTTTAGTTTTCTTCGTATTCAAATGTAAGCCCATACTCATCATCATCATCATCTTTCAAAACTGTGATCAGTGTTTGCAGCTCAGAAAGAGTTGAGCCTAGAAGTATAGCGTCATCTGCATAAAGCAGGCAGTTCACCACTAGATCACTCATGCGCATTCCCACATTCAATGACCTTAATCTTTGGAGATACTTATCCAGATATAGAATAAAAAGGCGAGCTGACAACACACATCCCTACTTGACGCTTATATTGATATCGAACGAGGACGATACATTGCCGTCCACCCGCACACATGCTTTGCAATCCATGTACATGGATTGCAAAGTACGCAGCAGATGCCCATCTATCCAATACCTAGGCAAAATGTCTCAAAGTTTCTTTCGCAGAACTCTATCAAACGCTTTCTTCAAATCCACAAAACCGCAGAAAACATTCTGGCCAACAGCCAGATGCTTCTCTATGATGTTGCGGAGTGAGGAAACTTGATCCATAATACATCCTCTTCCAGATCTAAAACCCCCTTATGCCTCCCACAACATTTCCTCGGACTTACCTTGCATTCTCCTTTCAATGATTTTATCAGACACCTTCGATGCTAACCTGATCAAACTGATGGCCCTATAGCTATTGCAGTCTATACGTGAACCCTTGCCTTTATACAAGGGCACGATGACCGCGCGCTTCCAGTCTTCGGGTACTCTACCGGTCCTCTAACATGTATTACAGAGGACCCAAAAAGAGTCCCAAACGACATGAACACTGTATTTGATCATCTCAGCAGTCACCTTATCTATTCCCGCAGCCTTTCCATTTTTCATACTTCTTATTGCCCATACAATCTCTGGCATAGTAATGTCCTGGGATGCTTCCACTGTCACTGAATCACTTACTGAGTCAGAGACTGAGGCAGTGCCCCGAATAGAATCATACATATCTCCAAAATATTCACTCCATCGTTTTAACGCTGGAGCTCTTCCGCTTTCAGATATTCTCTTTTACGCTTTTCTTTCACTAAGGTTTTAGTGGCATTCTTACAACAATGATAAAATTCTTTCTTCATATCTTTCATACCATCATTCGTTTGCAAACATGATACATAGTATAGCCATGCTTTCTTCTTTCTCTCAATCGCAGTTTTCACTTCATTATCCCGCCATGCATCTCCTTCCATTAACTTGCACAGTTTTGCACTACCACATACTTCTTTCGCGGCTACTACCATATTATCTGTAAAAACTTTCCAACATTCGTCTATATCCAAATCCGATATATCCGATAATCCGATATCTCGAATCTGAATCTCATACAAACTCCTTGTACTCGAATCATGCAACTTTTCGCTCTTTATCCTTTCAAGCTCTCCGAATGAAACGCGCTGTCGCCGATGTCTCCATTTCCTAAACAGACCCCTATATCGGCTTACTACCAAATAGTGGTCTGTTTAAAGATTTGGACCTCTGTAGGCGCGCGTATCCATTAAACAACTGCGAGTCTACTATCAATCAAAATCAGATCTATCACACTCTTTGGTCATTCCTTGTCCATGTATACAAATGTATGTCCTTATGAGGGAATATTGTTACTTACCCATATGTTTATAAGAAATTTGAAATTAGTAAAAATGTTTAATATTTTTTATTAAAATCAGCCTTTGTCAATCTTAGGACATTGCAAACTTTTAGAAAATAAACAAAAATGTGTATCACTGTAACAAACAAATATTACATGTCTTTTACTATATGACGATATTATAAATATTTTACTTTAAATGTTTGGTGACGCTGGTCTTACGGACCGAGCTAGTGCTGATACTCGTGAACGTGCATCCGTGGTAAATTCATAAGTGGTACCAACTGTGTGGGACTTAAAATGAGGCAGTTACTCGAAATCGCAACTCGAATCGACGGCGGGCGAAAAATTTATTCGAATCTTTCTAATCACCCGGTCTCTCAGACATATACGTCACCAATGGCGGGTTAAACACTAATATGGATATCATCTGCCCTGTTTGTCTGGTACATAACCTGTTCAACTTAACTTACAAAAATCTTAAATAGAATCCGTATCCGAGATGTAGGTACCTTTTGTTTCTCGAGTTTCTGTGAGTTATTATTCCGAATCTTCATTATTTTGTTAATAGAAAATTATATTCAATTGTACTTCGGTCCAGATTTTGTCTCTCAAGTTTTTTATAGAATTGTCTCTCATAGAATTTTAGATTCAATTATCTGCGACACACAGCCATGGTGAAACTCAGTTATGTATTGAAATAGTATTCTACATATTTCGTGTTCATCGTCAGGCTGTTTGCCTTGGACAATTATTTTTGATTAGCTAGAACTTATTTCGAGCGTTCTGCAGAGGAACATTATGTCCCCATTATTTTTTTTATTCAATTCTACTTTGTAATCCCATCAATACAGTGTCCTTTTCATTTTAATTTCAATTACATACACATAATGATATTAACCAAATTCTTTCTTTTTTTGATTTGGGATCAGAGCTAATCCATTAAAATATCAGTCAGCGATTTTCGAGAGCACCCGTCAATTAATGAAATGTGATATGAAATCACTTTCCCCAATTGTTTTTAATAACACAAAAATTCGAATTTCTATATAATAAAAGTCTTTATATGTCACTTTACTTGGCAGTGTCAACTTAATTATTTGTGTCACAAAGTTATTGGGGCTTTAGGGTCTAGTAATAGATTTTTAAAATTTCTTGCTAGTAAAAACAAAAGTGACCCTAGTATACACGTACAAATTGCCAATATTGTATTATGGTGATGTATGTTATCCTGATGCACCAATTTACCATATCAACAAACTTAGTAAATTGCTGAGTATATATATATATATATATATATATATATATATATATATATATATATATATATATATATATATATATATATATATAAACAACATGTTATAACCAAAATATTATGTTTATTGCTTTTCAAAATAATCTCCTTTACATTTTAAACATTTTTTCATGCGATCGAACCATTTTTTAAAACATGAGGACCACAGATCTGAAGACATGTTTTCTACGTGCTGATTGAACGCTACCACTGCCTCTTCGGAGTTGGTAAAAGTAAAACCTCTCATTAAATCTTTGATTTTGGGGAAAATACAGAAATCACAGGGTGCTAGGTCGGGGCTATGCGCAGGATGAGTGACGATATGTCCTTTTTCGGAAGCTAAAAATGATTATGTTTTGGAGGAAAATGCGGCATTTGGGTCGTCTTTCGCGAACTTTTTCTAACGCCCTGGGTAAACAAATGGTAGAATACCACTCGACATTAACACTCTTTTGATCTTCAAGTGGAATTGTACAGATGGAATCCGTAGCTGAGAAAAAAAACGCGATCATTTTTTTTACCAACCTTTCTCGCCCGTCTCACTTTTGTTGGCCTGTTCTCATTTTCAAACACCCATTCACAAGATTGCTGTTTTTTTTCGGGTTCAAAACAATAAATCCACGTTTCGTGTCCTGTGACAATGTCACAAACAGCATTAGAATATCCGTGGTTGTACTTCAGTAGCATCTGTGAGCACCATTCCAAGCATTTTGAAGACGAGCGGCACAGTCTTGCGGAGAAAGAGAACTTTTAATATCATTTCATCGCTCTAAAATCTTTTCGACCTAATTCCATTTTCGTTGCGTGCGTACAACTTTGATGTGTGATAAAAAAAACAACTGACAAATCATTTCCCGCCAATTGTTTTTTTTATTACTAAGAAGGTTGCACCATTTTAAAAATATAACAGTCGAAATTCAAATAGTTCCGATTAGCTAGAAGTGCAAAATTTTTAGTGTGCCCCATGTATACATATATATACACACTAGCTGCAGCGTGCAGCCCGCTGCATTATAAAAGTTTTTGGCGAATCCCGCGGGATCACCTAGTTTTTCCGGGGTAAAATGTAGCTTATGTGCTATTCCAGGTAATCATCTATCTGTGTGCCAAATTTCATTCAAATCCGTTTGGTGGATTTTGCGTGATTGAGTAACAAAATACGATACGCTTCGGCATATCGTCGGCTCTTGTTTTACCAAGATTCCTTTTATAATTTTGTTAATACACTTAATTAATTAAATTTAAAGTGATTTGTGAAACAGTACAAGTGTATTAACAAAATTACAATACATATATATTTTATTTGTATTCTCTACAAACTGCACGACAATTAGTTTTGCATTTGCTACACTTGCTTAAAATGCGGATACTGAAAACCAGTTTACTAAGATTTACCTAATACATACCTACTGAGTTACTACTCCCTTATGGGCTTAGATTACCAAGCACTGTCACTTTTTGTTTTCAAGAAAATAAGTTGCATACATAATCTACATTATAAATAGATGATTAGCAATCGTTAAGTAATTCTTTGAGGATCGGGTCTTAAAGAACTGCTAATGTATGAACGATTAACATACAAATTTTATATCCAAAATAATCAACTTTCATGCACTTTCTGTGTCGTTGTTTTCAAAGGATGAATAATTGAAGTTTAACTTAGTTTCTGATTATGAGCCAACTTTTATACAAACTAATATTTTCTAGCGACCCGCCATTTAATTAAAGCGCACGAATGAAGTTATTTTTGAATTCTAAGAAAATGGTTTAGGATAAGATATCAGGTTATTACTGCTTCTTATACACACACTTCAATTGGCTGTCTCCAACTGGCTTGACTCCTTGACTCCTTGGACTAAAGATGCTAAGCGAACTTACATTTCTGCGTAAAAATGTAAGTTCGCTTAACATCTTTTACCGCGTCTATGATGAAGAGTGTTCCGACAAACTGTTTGGATTGATCCCTGCTGTTGAATTTCATCATCGGACATGGGGGCAAAATTCAATGTTCCATCCTCATCACCTCAATGGCTGGAAATTCACAACCGTGTGATGATTCTCTAGGGACTTTCTACCATGCACTACTCCTCTGTGGAATCAATTACCGGCGGGGGTGTTTCCGAACGGATACGACTTAGGGACTTGCAAGAAAAGAGCATACTCCTTCTTAAAAGGCCAACAACGCAGCTGCAAGACCCTTGGTGCTGTGGCTGTTCATGGGAAGTGGTAATTGCTTACCATCAGGTGAGCCTCCTGCTCGTTTGCCTCTTTTTTCTATAAAAAAAACCACTTTAATTTAAATCATATTTTCTTTGATTGATATAAATAATAAAAAATGTAAGTCCGTAATTGGCTTTTAGAATAATTTTAATAAGTAAAATTTAAAATAGATTACGAGCTGTGAACTTTGTTATACATAAATAAATAAACGTTTTCCTAGCGAAATAAAACTACGTCTTTTTCTACACATCAAAAACTAAATTTGAAATATTTCCATTTGCTATTTTCCCTTTTTTAGGGTTCCGAATTATACTAGGAACTCTTATAGTTTCAGTATATCCGTCCGTAGGTCCGTCCGCACGATTTTTTAGAGACCTTTATTACTAGAATGCTGTATTTTGGCATGACAGTACATATCAGCCACGGCAACAAAAAATATATTTATATATTATAAATAATATATAAATATATTACCGTGGAACCGTGGATAATAATCGTGGAAAATATTTTTTTTCTGGGTAGCTCCCCTACATGTAAAGTGGAGATGTTATTTTTTTTTCTGACGTACTCCATTGTGTGGGTCATCGTTGGATAGGTTCTTAAAATATATAATTGTAGATTTGTGAAAATAAGTTTTCGATTAAGGGACTCGTTTGTAAAATATTAGGCTTTTAAATGCTAATTTTTGTTAGAGTCAAGTGTCCCCCCCCCCCCCCCCCTCTGCAGGCTAAATGGTTGGTTTTGGGGGTGGAAAAGAAATCATGATAGTAGTAAATATAATGAAATTAAAAGAAAAACTATCACGGCTTAGATTTAGTAGGCTTTAAAATTTTTTGAGTTAATAGTCGACTAACTTATTTTATGTACTTAGAGAATTTTTTATAGGCGGTGAACCTGTGGTGCGGATATACATATACTCGTATTTCTCATTGACGTTGAATAGCTTAAATGTCCATAGTATGAAACTATAAAAGCCCTCTTCTTAGTCCGCATTATTATGATAGGCAACTTCGGAATCCTACATTGCGCGTGGCCCGTCACGCACTTTATCAATTTATTATATAAATACCTATCTCAAAATGGCTAAAAGACTCACGTACTTAGTTTAGAAGTAACGAAGTTTCATATAAACGTTGAAGCCCCTTTTCACTGCTTCAGGTGTTTTAATAGAAACGTATGTACCTAACATTATGTTTTTATGATATTACTATTGATAACACAAAAACCTCAATTTTATGTGATATGATATACATTTATGTAGACAACGCATTACAGAGCTTTTTCTTTTTATTTCTGATTATAATTTTTGTATATATAAATAAATATATTCGGCATTTATAAAACAATTTATGTTAAAAAGTTATATTTATGAAATTCACAAACGATGTCGAGCACAAGAAATTTCAAATTATTCAAGTTTAAAGATAACAAAAAGTACGAACCGTGCGAACGCCTCCGCAAGATTTTGCTGCAATGCCTACTGATTTATTTGAAAAGTTATTTCTTTAAAACTTGCGAAGTGTAAGAATGAAACATATTCGGACAGTCGCAAAACGTTTGAGGTTCAGATGTTCAAACAGGGCTAAGTGGTAAACTTTGAGTGAATATAAAAGGTGAACTTTTGGTTTTCTTTAATGATATGCAAATCTTTGGTGTAAAAAAAGAAGATATATTAATTTATTATATAAATTAATATTTAAATATCTATCCTAATCCATTATTAAAAGTGGATCAAACCTTATGCTCAATCAATGGAAGCGGGCTGAACATGTGCATTGACGTGACCAGAGATGGACGAAATCGGTGACCACATGAGCAGGTCTCTAGGACAAATGAAAGAGAGATACACCTGTAGCTATTTGGGAAGAAGAGATAAAAAACAGCTGGCCCCAACTGGATTCAAGTGGCCTATATAGAGAGGGTGGCTTCCTTTGGAGTAGACCTCACCTACAGAGGGGTTCTTACAGACTGAAGAATAAGAATAACAAAATAACATTAACTAAGAACTGAGGTGAACTCAAAAATACAACTCATTTTAGGAAACAAACTTAATTACTAACAAAATTAATCCTACTAATATTATAAATGCGAAAGTTTGTGAGGTCACCTAGATTCTCGTAAATCGAGTTTTTATCGGATTTCGACCTTATGAGTTCCTATAAGCTTTTCTGACTATTTATGAATGTATGTGTGTGAGTAAATCTCTCATTAATTTTAAACAGTTTGACCACTATACAGTATACATGGATATACTATATACCTAACTCAGAGAAGTGACGCAACTTAACTAATTTTAACTCTCAGCTCCTCAACCATCAAACGAAGAAAAGAAATATTCTACTTTTAGATTAGCGGATCACTGTTCAGTCTTTCAGGCTGAACAGATTGCTATATTGAAAGCCCTGGAAATTCTTCTGAAATCCAGATCGAAATTTAAAAATCCAATCATTTTGAGTGATTCTCGTTCAGCCCTTGAAGCCCTAAAAAATCCCGATAACTGCAATCCTATAGTTGTCGACATTTATACTAAAATTAATACACTTAGAGATTCCGGAGTGTGCGTTAAGTTTCTATGGATAAAAGCCCACGAAGGCATTCCTGGTAATGAACGAGCCGACTATCTGGCAAAAACAGCAGCTCTCTCCAAAAAGACTGGTCCAATTTATGACGCTGTACCTATTTCTAAAATGAAAGCAATCATAAGGGAGGCAACTATAGAAAAATGGCAGAATAGGTATTCGGACAGCTCTACTGGAGCTGTCACTAGATTATTTTTTCCTGAAATAAAAAGTGCATATAGAATACTAAAAAACATTCAGATGAATAATATTACTGCTCAACTTCTTACCGGCCATGGGGCATTTAAGTCTTATTTGTACAGGTTCAGACTTACAGACTCACCTCTGTGTTCCTGCGATGGAATTTCGGATCAAACTGTGGTTCACGTATTGGATGAGTGTGCTATGTTCTCCATGCTGCGAACAGAATATGAAATACAATTAGGTTATCAAATAGTTTCACATAATTACGCTCTGTTAATTGCAAATAAAAACACTCGGAACACATTTCTAGAATACTGCATAAAGTTAATAAGGAAATTATGTGTATTGAACGGTTACTCTAATTAATTTTCCATACAAAATTAAAATTACATAAATTCTCCGCAAAAAACACTAAAACAAACAAAATATAAATTATACAAGTAACAAATAAAATAAATTAACTCACTAACGTTAGCTCAAGCAAAACTAAAAGCAAGGAATAAAAAGGAAGGAAAAAAAAAAAAAAAAAAAAAAATAGAAGGAAAACACGCGACTTCACAGATAAACATAAAATATATATAAAATAAATGATAAATGGAACTAGATATATATAAATATATAAGTATGCATGCCATTTGATTTCACGTGTAAAAGTATGTTAAGCCTGGTAGAAATTTGAATGGGATAGCAAATTTACTACACATGGTCGAAATTATTAAATAAATATATAATAAATAAATACATGTATATAATAATATATTAAAAAAAAAAAAAAAAAAAAAGAGAAAAAAGAAAAATAAAAGAAAAAAAAAAAAAAAAGGAAAACACGCAACTTCACTACTACTACGACTACATAAAAAATGTATAAAATAAATGATAAAAGGAACTAGGTATATATAAATATATAAGTATGCATGCCATTTGATTTTACGTGTAAAAGTATGTTAAGCCTGGTAGGATAAATACATGTATACAATAATAAATATAATAATAAAAAAATAAAAAAATAATAAAAAAAAAAAAGTGCAAAGGAAAAAAAAAAAAAAAAAAGTAACAAAAAAATACAATAGAGAGACAAATAGACCGTATAACGTATAGAAATAAATAAACTTTCAGTAAGCAAATTCAGATACCTTTTCTAGAATAAAATATACAAGGAATTTAAATAGAAAATTAATTTAAAAGTATTAATAAACATAAGACAAAACCGCTGCATAATAAACAGCAGCGATAAAAGCATGATTATATAAAAAAAAAAAAAAAAAAAAAAAAAAAACTCTCAGCTCCTCAAGTATTTAGAAGAGCACCAGCTGATTAGTGACCGTCAGTACGGTTTCCGTCCCGGCTTCTCAGCTGGTGACCTCCTAGTATACCTAACTTATTGATGGGCGGAAGCAGTTGAGTCCAAGGGGGACGCATAGGCAAGTTTGGACATAGCGAAGGCCTTTGATCGGGTGTGGCACAAAGCGCTTCTCGCGAAGCTGCCTTTCTGTGGGCTTCCCGAGAAATTATGCAAGTGGATCACCAGTTTTTGGCGATTCACCAGGCGAGATCGTGGCCAAGCGCAAAAAAAACTATATTGAAATAATTATTTTTTATTTAAATCAGGCATATTCTACATTCATCAAAATCAGTTCAGTAGCTTTTGAGATTACTTGAGAGTGAGTCTGTACAGGAAAGGTAGTATGCTCGATGAAATAAGCTAATTTTTGCTTAATTTTTACTGTTTGAAGTAATAAAATATGTTTGTGTGTTTTCTTTGCCACATTAAAAACTAATTGGCCTTTAAATAGATTTCTACAAGATACATGTCAGAAAAAACTGTAAGCCTGAGCAGTTGGCTTAGAAAAACAGAAAAATAATGGTTTCTATGCAAATTTACAAGAATTGGGTTACTAAGTATCTTCGGCTAATCGTGGGTGCACTTGTTGTACCTCTGCCTACCCCTTCGGGGATATGGGCGTGAAGATACTTTTTTGGGTTACCCCCTTTTTAAGATGACGATATTTATACATACCAAATGTATTGAATTTTTAATGCCTAATATAAGGCACATAGATACCAATGAACAAATTATTGAGAAAAAAGCTTACTTTACCGAATTATTTTCATAATGATTCCGGATAAAAATCATAATGTAGTCCGCGTATTGAATAGTTCCCTAAACTAGAACTTGCAGGCGATCTCATAGGCGAGGCGATAACAACTTACCGTTTAATTTAGGTATTTTAATCTCAAAGGAGCTAAATGTGGTATAATTTTAAAGCATAGATTTTTATACTCAAAGAGTTCAAAGCTCTAAAATTTAATAAAAATAAGAGTATATTAGTTTTTGAACAGTTGTGGTAGTGTCGATATTAACCGCATGTGTTTTGATTCCGGGGTCAGGCAATTTTTTCTGGTTTTATTTCTGATCCGGCAATTCTGATAAAAACAACGTTGCCCGGGATTGGATAAGCACACATTATGGGTCTAAATATCTTCAGCAAGTTGTGGGTGCACTTGTACTTCTACCTACCTCTTCGGGGATACGGGTGTAAAGATACATTTTTTCTTTTTTTTGAACCGTTGTGTATTTTTCAAAACGACGATCGATTTTGATCCTTTAACCTTCAACTCACTATTTGAGCTCTAAAATTTTATTTTAGCTACAAAATCGATTAGTTGAAAATTAACAAAAAAGAAGATTTAACGAAGTTTTTTTAAAATCCTATTTTAAAAATGTGAATTCTTAAAGTTATTTTAAAAATATGAAAAAGATTTATTAAATAAATTTATTTACAGCAAGTTATTTGGATTCTTTTACGCTTACGGCAATAAGTTTTAAGTAAATATTAAAATACTGTAGAAAATTAAAATCGAGTTAAAATCGAAAAATCTTGAAGTTATGGCAAAAAATCTTTTTTCTTTCAAAACGTTTAGTTTGAGGTAGCTCTCAGGCGGTCACCGATTTTAATACAATTTGTGACATATGAACGTTCTTTAAGAAAAACAGCTGATTAGACTTTGCATTCAGTCGTTATAATCGTATTAATCTGAATGTAATTAAAAAACATAGTTTTACCATTTTTTTATTTTTTAAATTTCTAAAATAATCCTAGGCCGAAATAGTTTAAATTTTCAGAAAGTCAAAGTCTAGCTGAATAATAATCAAATGACACACACACATATACGCACACACACACACACACCCACACACCCACGCACACACCGCCCACACCCACACACACACACCCACACACCCACGCACTCACCGCCCACACCCACACATACACACACCCACACACCCACACACCCACACACCCACAAACCCACACACCCACACACCCACACACCCACACACACACACACACACACAGAGAGAGAGAGAGAGTACGCACGCACGCACGCACGCACGCACGCACGCACGGACGGACGGACGGACTCACGCACGGACGGACGGACGGACTCACGCACGCACGCACGCACGCACGCACGCACGCACGCACGCACGCACGCACGCATACACACACAGGCAAAAAGCCTCATTTCCTTTCAAGTCGGAGTCGTTTATTTAAATTTTAGGCACCAGTTTTAAGAAGCATTATTCAGGATTACATATACAAAAAAAGTATAAATTAGTAGTGCCGCGAACTAAAAAACCATCACAAGATGTCGATTTATTTATTTTTTTACAAGCTTTTTATTTTTTTAAGCCACATTACTATTGTTTTTTTTAAGGCTTTGTATTTTTTGAGACACATTACTTGGATTTTTTTATTTTTCTAATAACTATTATAACTTGGCCTATCACGGGTTTACGGCTTGACGTCGATTTACGGGATACCCTATATTATAGCATCCTACTTGACTACTTTTTCAGGCCGTCAAATTTTTGTTCTTGTTTATTTCACGTACCAATGATTTAACTATTATAATGCGATGTTTACCCAATCAGAGACGAGCATTGACCAATTACAATCACATAATAACGCCAATCATTATTATGTGATTGTAATTGAAAACAAACTGACTGTTTAAAAAAAACAACGTGGGGCCGTTTGTAAAAGACATTTTGTTTGGAGTTGTCTCTATATTTTGTTCCCTCGCCGTTTCTATCCTTATAATTATTATTGAATAAGTAAATATATTTTCTATCGTACATGATATTATCGTAAATATACTGACTAGGCAGTGTAAAAATATGAATCTGTTGAAATAAGGCCCTAAAAATTGTCTACCTACTACTGAATTGATCTCAAATGCACGGCCTCCATTAATATATCATCACTAGCTGGGTGACCTAACTATGCTCGGATGACGTTTTTTCATGTAAAAACAGATTAATTATAAAATAAATAAATATTCACGGAACAAATTACACTTACTAATCTAACCCTAAAGTAAGCAAATTATTAACCCCATAGTAAATAAATTATCACAGATATGACATTCTGATTTTTGTAATTTGAGGTAAAATCGATTTATATCAGTGATAAAACAGCCACACACACTTATATTGTTCGATTAGTATTGGATTCAGAAAGTGCAGAGAATTATTTTATAAGATTACTAACAAACGGACCGATCAATTTAAGGGCAGGTAAGGCGATCACCTCCAATAATCGGTGACCGATTTTTCGTCATTGTCGGTCGGACCGTGTGCATTGCACTATTGCAAACAGTACACACAGTATTTTTCTAATTAAAATAATCGGTTAGTGATTATCGGATGTGGGCATTCACCCATAGCTTTAAATTTTTGTCTACTTTAATAGGTTTTAATCTCGGTTATGTTTCAGTGTGAACTAGCGAAAACATACTATGAAGTATGACTACTTCCGCGCTTTTACTACAGGGAGTTTGTACAATAAAGAACACTAGCTGTTCTTTTCGTGTTATCCATTCCTATGATTAGGTATGCATATTGCTTCTTCGGGGATGTAATTGTTACTTGTAATGTTACTTAATCTAGTCATTAAATCAAATTTCATTTATTGAATATAGACAGCTTGGATTGGTTTTAAGCTTATTATTTTATGCAGCCCCAATAAAAATCAAGAGAATTCAGATTCGGAAACCAGGAGGGCACAAAATTGAACTCGATTCGATACACCTATCGGGGCATTCGTAATTAAGAAAATTTCTTACAAGACGAGCATGTTGCGTTTTGTAACCATCTAGTTGAAGCAGCTATGTTTCGGTAAATGTTAAATGGTATGTCTCCTAATAAAGTCGGCTAATCATTTTGTTAAATATCTGGTAATTTTAAATAGGTTAGTTTTAAAACCTAATCCTCTTTCTTCAGTGACACAACAACTGCACTACTATTATAATATTATGTTGATATCCTTAATGTTTTGTAATTACAATTTTCATCGATATTGTATTCACATTTGTATAATATGCATATCTCATATCGTACAGATCGCATTATATTGATAATTTCTATAGAATAAAACATATTTTTGCTTAACGGTTTTTTGTTAACAACAACGAATAAAAAAATTCACTCTAAAATTCTACTCTGAAATTCAAGAATTCATAACCGCCGTTTATAAGCCTCTCGACTATGCAAAGTACCTAACAAGTAGGTAAGTTATTATACACTTAACCCCAATGCTTCTGAGTATTTAACGCAAACGAGCTCTGAATGTGAAGTGTGCATTGTTTTAAACAAGTTTTGATGATTTTGCAGTCACAATGCCACTTTTTGAATTTTAGTGGTGCAATTTGGAAATTGTTTTGAAGTACTATTCAATTTCTACACGCATAGCTAATATTAATAGAGATTGAATTAACTTTATCGATTATCTTATAAAAACTGAATTTTTATATGTAAAGTAAGAGTTTCCCACTTCAGCTACTGCTTGAGTATATATAAAAAATGTTTAGTTGATATATATGAAAAAGTAATGTGAGTAGTTTCATTGTAATGGCTTTGCTTCTTGCTTCATAACTCAGACGCCGTCTGTGTTGTGAAAGATGCGGTAAAAACGCTTCAAAAAATAATGTGTGCGGCATTTGTCACGCACAATATATCAAATGAACTTTTATAGTTGTACAAGTATATACTATAGTTTATATAAACAGTATACATAATAACGATTTAGACTATATTTTTACTGAAAACTTCAAAACACATCACTTAAAAAGAGGTAGTTACAATTCCTAGCCTGCTTATGACAATCAAGACGTGAGTGTGAATTGCTTTTAACACCTTCAACTTTATTAAAAGTCTGGTTTTATTTTCTCGTTTAAAGTGAAAAGGAAAATTGAATTCACTAACAACTAGGTAATTTCTTAAGGGGCAGTCAGTTGCAGGTCTATTTTTTTTGTTGAAATGTTGATCTTTGCCTAATCTTTTTGTTGTAATATAATATATCTCTATACTCTTAACGATCTCTTAACAACTATTTTGGTAGATATTTCGATATTTCTGTAGAGCTTATTTAAAGTTTACTATAAATAATTAACACCTTATACGTAGTTTTCCCTCATGACTGAAGCACGTGTGGGATCAACTTACTACAATTAATTTCGTCAAAGTTACGATGTGTTATGATCATTAACAATTGAATATTCTACCAATCATTAGTGCACATTTCATAAATTATATATCCGTTAAACAATCTATAAAATACTAATATTTAATTTAAAAAATATTGATATTTTATTAACCTAATTGATTTAATTTTTATTCAAATATGTTAGAAATTATAATTACCATACAAATAGACAACATAATGCTAAAACGCAGTGGCACTTAGTCGATGTGTAGCTAGATGAAATATAAACATCATACAATAAAGGAAAGAAAAAATATCGTTGATTTGCAGAAATATGAACGTCACAAGATACTTCATTACCAACATACTCTACAAAATATGGTGAGCAAAATATTAAGGAAAATTTACAATCTTCATGAATAAAAAAAAATAAAAATACAAATATTCTCATCATATTTTCGTTATGCCTTTTAAATTTAAATTTAATAAATTACATTTTAGATATGCTTAGGTTAGATGTTTTGTTTTGTTTAAAAGAGGTTCGGGCGAATCTTGTACCGATAATATCAGTACTGGTTATTAGTTTTTTAGCGATAACTCAAAATAGTTGTATAAAACATCTCTAATGGTGACGTAGTAAACGAAACCGGTTGGATGTACAATTAATATAAAAGATAAGTGAACTAGAAATACAAATTAATTTATTTGTAAAATCTATTTTAAAATGCAGTCTCACTAATTATCGATGATGGAAAGTATCCAATTAAAAAAATAACCAGAGGCAGTCAGTCTGCCGACAGAAGTAAATACTTGAAACGGTATTTACAAGCACATACTTATATCTTACATATAAATATTTATACTTTCTTCCTACCTTCCAGCTACTTACCCCAAACCTTCCCGCTGCCTTACTACAACCTTTCCGCAATCTTTAGTCTCCCTTCATGCTGCTTTCCCGCTATCTTATCGTTACCTTTCCGCTACCTCCCTGCCACCTTTCTATTACCTTCCCGCTACCTTTCCGTTACTTTCTCACTACGTTCCTCTAACTTAACGCTACTTTCTCGCTACCTTCCTATTATTTCTTTTTTAAAATATAATGAGAAGCAAACCACCAGGTGGCTCTCCTGGTGGAAAGAGACCTCCCCTATAGACACCAAAGATGTTAATGGTGCGTCGCTAGCCGGCTGGCGTTATGGCAATGTTACACACAAAAGTCTACCGGCTACGTTACCGTCTAAACCAGAACCTGATAATGATAATCGTTGACGCTATTGCGGCAGGAATAGGTTAGGCGATGGTAAAAAGGCGATGGCAAGATGAACTACCTTGCCCTCACCTTACCCCACCCTTTCAGTTTCTCCCCTATATTTCCCTTACTTCCCCCACCATTCTCCTACCTTTCCCTATCTTCCCCCTACATTTCCTTACATCGTCCCTACCTTCTCCATATCTTCTATCTTTATTAATAATATCTTTATTAATTTCTCCCTTTTATTAATTTCTAGCCAAACTCTTGCTACCTTACCGCTACCTTCCCCCTATTTACCGCTACCTATCTCGCCCCTATCTTCTCCTACCTTGTGTCTTCTTTCCCCTATCTTTAAGCTATCTTCTTGCTACCTTCCTGTTATTCCTTCTACCTTTGCGCTACTATACTTCTCCTTACCTCCTCCTTACTTCACCTAAATTCCTTAAACGCCTTAGCTTCCTCCTAACTTTCCCCCACATACCCACTGCCTTTTCCTACCGTATCTCTATTTCCCCTTTACTTTTCCGATAATTTTTCCCTACCTTACCCTACTTTTTCGCTACCTTCCCTATTGGAAGCATTAGGGAATCTTTCCGCTACTTTCTCACTATTTTCCTCTACGATCCCGCTACGATCTCGCTACCTTTTCACTACTTTCCCCTACAGTTCCGCTATTTGCCCACCACTTTCTCCTTCGGAAAAATTAAAAGAAATGTGGGGAAGTAAGGGAAAGCCCTTACTTCTCCAAATTTTTCCTACCTTCTCCTTATTTTTCCCCTACCTCACCCCTCCTTCCCCTACCTCGTTTTTATCTTCCCCGTATCTTTCCGTTAATGTCCTGCTATGTTCCCTCTAACTTACCCCTACCTCACTCCTACCTTGTCCTTCTTTGTCTCTAACTTATCCCTAGCTTCCCGCTTTCTTTCTGGTACCTCCAGGCTACCTTCCCGCTACCTTTCTCTTACCTTCCCTCTACCTCTACCCCCACCTGGCCCCTGCGTTCTCCTACCTTGTATCTACTTCTCCCCATTTCCCGCAAACTTTCAGCTGCCTTTCCCCTACCTTCCTGTTACATTTCCGCTACCTTCCTTCTACCTTCACGCTGTCATTTCTAACTTGCTGTTACCTTCTAACCTTACCTCTGCTTACCCTCTTTTTTCGCCCTACCTTCCCGCTACATTGTCCTACCTAAACTCTACCTCCCCCTGCTTTCCCCTTACTTCTTCTACCATCCTTCTAACTTTCCCTACCTACCCAACACTTTGCCGCTACCGTAATCCTACCTTTCCCCTCCTCCCCTGCCTTTTCAACTACCTTCTCCCTACCTTCCTTTATCATCTACCTACCTTTCCACTACCTGCCCCCACATTTTTCTACCTTCCCATACTTTAACCCTACCGTCCCCTTACTTTCCTCTAATTTCTCCCTCCTTTCTTCGGCCTTTCCCTACCATCCCCCTATATTACCTCTATTTTCCCATGCCCTCCCCACTAGTTTCCTGCCAACTTTTCCTATCTTCCTATGCCTTCCATCTAATTTTCCCCTACCTTCACCCTATCTTTTTCCCCCACTATCACCCTCTCCCACTATCTCCCCTCTGTCACACCCATTCTCATCTCTCCCTCCCCCTAAGCCCCCACCTTACTTATATCTCTCCCTCCACCCCTATTTTATTCTTACCCCTATCTCACCTTCCTCCTGTGTCCCCTTTACCAATTTTCCCCTACCCATATCTCCCTGCTAAGAGAAGCAGTAAACTGTATCCTTTTAAAATTAAACGGTAAGTCTATGGTTATCATGGGAATTTGAGGTATCATTACCGTTGGCCCGACTGCTGAACCAGTCAAAACTATAGCAGTTACAACAACAACAAAAAATTATTCAACATTCGAAGAAATTTTATTTGAAATCTAGTTTCGTTACCTAGAATTGGCGGTCTCAGATATCTTAATAAAATAATAGGAGTGACGATTTTTAATTTTTACAAATGCGAATGCAGCCCACACGGATTTAATGAATTTAAAAATTCTTGAGAATCATGTACTGCATTTACATGATCCATGATGGTGTCAATGGCAAGGTAATTTAAACTCTCGCCTGGTAATTTGGCCATTATTTTATCATTGATGGCGTCAACGCTTGCGTTTCTCGCAACTAAAGTTGCTCTTTCTCACATCAATTGATATTTTTTAACTTCCCGCTACGTCTGTAGAGAACAACGTTATTGATGTAATATTTTATCACTTATACACTTTTACAGTTTCATAATAAGGCAATTATATAAAGTACGAAACTAGTAGTTTTATAACTGTAAATTCCCTGATGATGCTTATGTAAGCGAAATCGGTTGGAAATAAATCATATTTGGCATATTGTGTATAAGTCATAAAATGTTGCATTAAAATGGAGTTTCACCAAGTACCGACGATGGAAAGTGTAGAAGTTATTAATTTTGCCCCGGTTATCGCAAATCAAATTATCAACAGATCTTCATGTGATGAGATCTTAGGAACCTTTTTCGACTATTTTCACAATGAATGATTTTTGTACGGCTTCGTATTATTGTTATTATTGATTTTTCAATTATATTAACTTTAGCTCAATATTTAAATATAAACTTTAATATTGAGATACAAAACTGGGCTTGCTAATGATCCTACACTTATCACGCTATGTGTTTGCTGAGTGGCTTACCATTTTACCATCATGCTGCATGTACTCTTTGCATGTGCTGTAAAAATTGTGACTATTGATGTTTTTTAAAAAGTGTTTATGTTTCATTTCAATTGTTTACTGGAATTGTTGGCTTTTTCTTTTCTTTTTTATTATCGCATGTTATTGTTATTTACTGTATATGTACATATAGTAATGTGTGGTAAATAAAATAATTATTATTCTTAATTGTTTCATGCAACTGCAATGTAATATTGTGCCTACATAGCAACGCCCGGTTAGTATACTTTTAATTGATTAACCAAAAAGTGGTCCCTTATTAAATTAAGCTGTCTAGTAGTGTAGCTATCAGCGTATTTGGCTCACATAGTTATGTAATATAAACTACAATACGGTCTCATGTTCGATTCATAGTTCGGGCAAAGTGTTCATAATTAAGTTCTTTTTAGGGTTCCTTCCTTAGATTTAGACCTTCCGCCCGTAAGAAAGCTGTAAGTTGACGTGAATATACATATTAGTCACAGCAACAAAGTGGTAATATTATATCTTGAAAAAAAATTGGGTAGCTCCTCTACATGTAAATTGGGCATGTTAATTTTTTTTTGTATACCACATAGTGTGGGATATCGTTGGATAGGTTTTTAAATATATCTACAATATTTTTACTAACATGTATTCACTAACGAATTAGATGATGTATCCTTCAATAATACCGGAAAATAGACGTACAGTACATCCACTTTAAATTTTGAGTATTTAACAACGGCAAAATAAAATTATTTTAAGCTATTGCATAGCTTTTATCGCGGGCCTTGAGCGTGGAGACCGAATCCAGAAATTCCGTAACGAAAAAACCTAACACCCCTCACTCCGACCGGCATCCATTCCATCACTACATAGTATAAAACAAAGTCGCTTTCTCTGTCTGTCCCTATGTCCCTATGTATGCTTAAATCTTTAAAACTACGCATTGGATTATGACGCAGTTTTTTTTTAGTAGATAGAGTGATTAAAGAGGAAGGTTTATATGTATAATAACATTCAATATATTGTAGAGAAATACTGCAATTTTTGAGTTTTCTGATGTCATGTCGTAATTAATTATATTTTTTCCGCTTACATTGCAAACGCAGGCTAAACCCTACGAGATTTATCAAAATAATGTACTAAGTATTTGTACACCTTGAAAAGGTCTACAGAAAACTCCGCGATGGTATATGTCTATCTCTTATGGATAACCCACAATAGCATTTTTTTGTCATTTACTTTTTACGAGAAATAATGGCTTTTTTTTCGAAGCAATTTTAAGCAACAGACCTAATCCTTATCCAATTAAATACCTTAAATATATTGTTGATTTAATATAGATTAATACGGCCGTTTACAGTTTGTAATTTAAATGAATATTTTCGAAGATATTACAGATTTAAAATGCAGGGGCATAGCGGTTCCGGGCTTACGGGCCTGTGGCGACGCGCGCGCGGTATGTTCTGTTAAACCGCTGGGAAACGTGTTATTTTCGCATAAATAAATATAGGACTGCAGCTGAAGACCAAAATTTAGTATATCCTTTTTTTTAAACTAAATGTCACCATATAAATATCATGTCGAAGATTAGAAATAGTATTAACAAATTATTTGTTTTAGAGATTTTTTTAGCCTGTTTTCGGAATTTTATATGATCAAGTAAAGTATATATCATGTAATAAGTTAGCACATTCCTTAGATAATATCTTCAGGTATATCGTATGATTTTTGTAAAATTGTTATTTAACAATTAATGTAAAAAAAAACGTGATTTAGCAAACCAGTTTTTAACTTCCCACTACGTATGTAGATAAGGAAATTACTGATTTTACTCCGATTTTCGAAAATCGAGTTTTCAGCAGATGTAAATGTTTTGAGGTCCTAGGAATCTTTTCCGACTATTTTCACGATGACGTCAGTATGTCTGTATGTATATGTGTTTATATTTTTACGTTTATATTTTTACGTTTATATTTTTTACTCTTTTGAGCTTAAAATACCTTAATTTAGAGAGAAGAGAATGGCCAACTATATATCGCTCTTTCAAGAGGTTACTCTTGAAAGAGCGATATATAGTTGGCCATGTGCCGCGATGTGCGATGACGTCAGTATGTCAGTATGTATGTATGTGTGTGTGTGTGTGTATGTGTGTGGGTGTGTGTGTGTATGTAAACATCTCATAACTGTTTAACGGCTAGACCGATCGAAACGAGGTTGATGGAATTCGATTGGATTACGCTCAACTTAGATTTCCTGAAAATTTGAACCAATTCGATCTAGGAAATTAAGAGAAATTAAAAAAAAAAACACCAAAAAATTTTTTGACTAACTTCCAGATTTATGTACCGATTGAGTACAAAAACGAATCAGCTCTATTTCTCAAAAAACTACGTCTAATACATAAATTGCATCAAAATCGGTTTATCCGTTTGGGAGTAATCGTTGACGAACAATTTTGAAAAAAGTGTTTTTTCGACGTAGCTTCGAAATTTTTCTGTTTTTTTGGTGTTCTACGATATCTTAGTACTAAAAAACTACGTCAAATGCCGTTTCAAAAATTAAAATCGAATCTAATTCTCAAAACTTATAGCTTTTCAAATATTAAAATTACGTTGTTTTTAGTAAACTTACTTAATTTTTTTAAGCTATTGCATAGCTTCTATCGCGGGCCTTGAGCGTGGAGACCGAATCCAGAAATTCCGTAACGAAAAAACCTAACACCCCCCACTCCGACCGGCACAGCGGTGATACTTTTTAGTTTTTCCATCTATCGATAAATACCAGAACTTTTAATGAGTTTTTGAAATATCACGCTTGTTTCTTTAGTTCAGCAACCCGCCTTTAGGTGGCATTGGTTGTATTGGAAAACTACCGTAATCAGCTGTATGTGAGAAAGTATATAGGTGTATAGGTATTTATCATCTACGTACAACAGTGAATATCTGTACTCGTATAATTTGTGTACAAAGTGTTTTAAATATGAATAAACAAAGAAAAAAAATACTGCATAAATAAAACAAATACGTAATTGTAATTGCATAAGTTGATAAAAAATGCTATGCAATAGCTTTACCGCGGTAGTCTCCGAGTGCCACACGTCTTTTTTTTTCAAAGAAGGAACAAACATCTAACGTCCCGAATTAAAGTAGTCTATTGCAAAAGGAGTTGGTTTCACGTCTACTTCGTTAGGATAACTACGAGAATGATGAAGTTTTAAATTTGGTCAACCATCCATTGAACTCATTTTACTCAAAGCTGTTTTTTTTTGAAATAATATATTGTTTTTCATCAGTTACTTAAGGAAGTGCCATTCTGGCAAGTATCTAGGCGTTCACAACTTATTTTTTTAATCTTCATTCGCAGTTTAATATTTCACAAACGAGTCCCTCAATCGAAAATTGTTTTAACAAACCTACAATATTTTTATCCATATTATATTGTTGGCAACACAGACAAAAAAACCAACGTCATCTTATCTATAAAAGGCGTTCTACCTGCATGGGGCGCGTCCACTTTGACATTAGTGCTCGAGGCGTTCACACGTGACGCACACTCGCATCATTCAGATTTCAGGTCACTTGCAAAGTATCTAATTGATTCATATTTCTATTAAAATCGTTAATTTACTTTTTAGGTTTTAACTTCTGTGAAAAATAATGGAAGCAGCCAAGTATATATATATATATATATATATATATATATATATATATATATATATATATATATATATATATATATATATATATATATATATATATATATATATATATGAAGATAACAAAAGAGTTTTCAACCTGTTAGACCGCCATCAAATCAAATTGAAAATTCATTACATACCGGGCAAATACAACAGCCATGCGAATCATATTTCACGGCACCGATGTCCTCCAGAATGGCACCTTCTGCCGCAATGTACGACAAAAACATTCAAAGAATTTGTTTGAGTGTCAGTGATAGATCTTTTTGCGTCCGAACAAGCAAAAGTAGTGAGCAATCTGTATCCCCAGATCAGAACGATACCCATGCAATTTACCACGATGCTTTTTCCCAAACTTGGAACTATCCCCTGGCTTGGGTGTTTCCACCGCCTTACCTGATACCCAGAGTACTGAAACACCTCAACTCGGCCACAGGCGTGTTTTTGTTCATTTAGTTCCGAGGTGGGAGAGAGTGTTCTGGTTAACGGATCTAAAAAGCCGTGCGTTGAAGGCTCCATCCACAATCAAGAAACTCCAGGTACACCTGATAGATGCAGTGACCGTCCTACCACCACCGAATGTTCTGGAGATGACATCAGAGTTATGGACTGTATATGGGGGTGGTCAAATAGTTTGACCACGTGGACAGGACCTCAAATAAAACTTTTACAAGATTCTTAGCGTCCCTCTATTAAAAAAACATATATGGTAGCTTGGAATAGGTGGCTAAAATGGACAAAAGAAAATGAATCCGTTACAGCCAACAGGCTCAATATTAGCCCGTTTTTTAACCGATTTGTATATTGTGAATGGCCTGGCCTATAATACTATTTTATTACACAAATCAGTAGTGTCAACTTTAAGTAACATTGACAATTCTGATACAATAAGTTCTCATGTGCTAGTGCGCCATATACTGAAAGCAATTTCTTTAAAAAAGCCCGTACCGCAAAAATCTACCACATGGAATATAGATAAACTAGCCCAATACTTAAGCAATTCCTCTGTTGATGATAATAATATTTTTGCTACAAGCAGACATACAACCACGTTATTATTACTCTGTGTTGGCCGAAGAGTGCATGATTTAACATTGCTATCTGTAGATCAAAAACACGTGTCCGAGGACGACGGTGGTTTGATACTCTGGCCAAGACTTGGATCGAAAACGGGTACTGATACATATAGACAATCTGGCTGGACATTGTCTCCTAATCCTATTAATAAAAATTTAGACCCAGTATTTTGGATAAAACGTACAATGTTCCTGCTAGAGGGAAAACGTCAATCAGGATGTTCAAATCTCTTTCTTAACATTAAAGGGCAACCAAAGCCTGCATCCCGCACTGTTATCGCAGGATGGGTAAAATCATACGCTCAGCAGTGGCATCCAAAAACTGGTCTAACAATTTACCCTTAGACGAAATCCTGGCTAGAGGTAATTGGAGATCGCGCTCTACCTTTTACTCGGTTTTACTGTAAAGAGTTGAGGTCATCTAATTGTAATGATAGTGTCACTGAAGTATTTAATCTAACCACCTAAAAAGGTTAATATCTTTGAATGTTTATTGTTTTAAAACGTTATAAGGTACAATTATTACACATTATAATTCGATGTTAAAATCACGTAATAACTATCGAGGAATAAAATTTTATTTCCACAAATGATAATATAATTAATATTAAAAAGTTAAAACAATCATTCTTGTGCACATCTATCGATTCATAGTAATTATGTTTAAAAATAATTTTGATTGTATATTATATAGAAATGATTAATATTTTAATCAACACTTCTCAGATTATGTTAATCTGAGCAACACTATATCTTGTTTTTTCTCTCTCTCTCTATCTCTCACATTGGCGTCCTTCCCCACCAGGCGATAACAAACACGTCTCAATCTAGTAAGCTTCAAATAACGGTCAAGTGATTAATAAAAATGTTTTACCTGAAATAAAACACATATTAAATACTTACCTTGTTTGAAGCTTACAGTTTAAATCCTGCCTGGTGTGATTTTCGACACAATGATCAGTAGAACACGACCGAGACAAAACACGGCCGTTCTGCCTGGTGGGGCAAATGTGTAAGCGAGACAGATAGATCGGAGGTAACAAAAGAGCGAAAGAGATGTAGGCGCAGGCGGGAAAAAATGAGGGTCACTCTCAATCTAGTAAGCTTCAAATAAGGTAAGTATTTAATATGTGTTTTATTTCAGGTAAAACACTTCTATTTATCAGATTTCAATGATTTTTTTTGTATTCGTTACATATAATATCATTGTGTTTGTTATAACAAATTTAGCTAGAAGCAACGCTACAAAAGCACGATTATTCTATGAAAATATCTGTTTTAGCAAGTTCTAAAGAGTTACTTTGATTTTATTCCCGTAGTTGGAAATACAATGTGAAGCCCAAGTCATTCACAAAAGAAAGTAATTCGTCGCATATGGTGAGCTTACAAAGAACCAAATATTACCAAGAGTTCGATGTATATGAATGAATATAACAATGATGTGTTTTTGGGGTTATTTATTTTCTGGTTTTACTATTCGCATTTTTATGTTTATTTGTTCGTAAGGCACGGTATTTTGAACATCGTACCAGACAATGGGGCACAGTAGCAATAGAACTTTATTACCTCTAAAATAGTAACGGAACTGTACAGGATAACAAGCGATATATTTAAATTTTATGTAAACTTATTTTATATCTAATAGTCTGTTAGACTTAGATAATTTGCAAAATTAATTCTTTAGATTTTTTTTTCGAGGAAACATCTCAGTAGCGGCTTAAAATCTATTGGTTGTATTTTAACACTATTGTGACTCAGATAAACACGTAACTTTTGATCCCAGTCATTGCAGGAAACACACAATGGTCATTACGCCTAACATTATACCTAATTCACAGGGAAGATTTTCTCCGTGTTGGTTCCGGGCTCTTTTAAAGAATAGGCTAACTGAAGTTCTGCCAGGCAGGTCGTAGAAGGCGACCGATTGAGTACGCGAGTCAATATCATCGTGACTACTAGGTGGTAGAGTTCTGCATTGTCTCGTCCGGGTCTAGTACCACCGCCTTACATATTCCTGCCGCAATAGCGTCAGTGCTTGTCGTTGTCGTGTTCCGGTTTAGAGGGTAAGGGAGCCGGTAAACTTACGCATGTGGCATTAGACCTCGCCACAAAATACACTTTGGTATCTATAGGCGATGGTTGACTCTTTCCATCAGGAGACTTCTGCTTTACTACATAGTATAAAACAAAGTCGCTTTCTCTGTCTGTCCCTATGTCCCTATGTCCCTATGTCCCTATGTATGCTTAAATCTTTAAAACTACGCAACGGATTATGATGCGGTTTTTTGTTATAGATAGAGTGATTAAAGAGGAAGGTTTATGTGTATAATTACATTCAATATGTTCTAGAGAAATACTGCAGTTTTTGAGTTTCCTGATGTCATGTCGTAAATAATTATATTTTTTCCGCTTATATTGCAAACGCAGGCTAAACCCTACGAGATTTATCAAAATAATGTACACAGTATTTGTACACCTTGAAAAGGTCTACAGAAAAGTCCGCGATGGTATATGTCTAGCTCTTATGGATAATCCACAATAGCATTTTTTTGTCATTTACTTTTTACGAGAAATAATGGCTTTTTTTAAAAGCAATTTTAAGCAATTAGAGCACTAATCCTTATCCAACTAAATACCTTAAATATATAGTTGATTTAATATAGATCAATATGGCCGTTTACAGCATGTAATTTAAATGAATATAAATGAATATTTTCGAAGATATTACAGATTAAAAATGCAGGGGCATAGTGGTTGCGGAGTTACCGGCCGGTCAGGCGGCGAGCGCGCGGTGTATTCTGAAACCGCTGGGAAACGTGTTAATTTTCGGATAAATAAATATAGGACTTCAGCTGAAAACCAAAATTTAGTACATTCCTTTTTTTAACTAAATATCACCATATAAAAGTCATGTGGATGATTAGAAATAGTATTAACAAATTATTTTTCCTGTTTTCGGAATTTTATATGATCAACTAAAGTACATTCTATCATATAATAAGTTAGCACGTTCCTTAGATAATCTTCAGGTATATCGTATAATTTTTGTAAAATTGTTATTTAACAATCAATGTAAAAAAACGTGATTTAGCAAACCAGTTTTTTACTACTTTATTTACTTACTTTTCATTTTAGTTTTCATTTTTTTTCACTGAGTTACATAGGCTATTTGAAAAAAAAAAAACTTCCCACTACGTATGTAGATAAGGAAGTTACTGATTTTACCCCGATTTTCGAAAATCGAGTATTTACCAGATGTCCACGTTTAGAGGTCCTAGGAATCATTTCCGACTATTTTCACGATGACGTCAGTATGTCTGTCTGTATGTATATATGTATGTGTGTGTGTATGTGTGTGTGTGTGTGCGTGCGTGTAGGTGTGTATGTAAACATCTCATAACTTTTGAACGGCTAGACCGATCGAAACGCGGTCGGATTCTGCTCAACTTAGATTTCCTGAAAATTTGAACCGATTCGGTCCAGGAGATTTTGAGAAATTTTGAAAAAACACCAAAACAATTTTGACGAAACAGTATTTTTTAATATAACTTTCAGATTTATGTACCGATAGAGCTCAGAATACGTCAAAAAACTATGTCTGATAAATAAATTGCATCAACATCGGTTTATCTGTTTGAGAGTAATCGTTGACGAAAAATTTTGAAAAAGTGTTTTTTCGACATAGCTTCGAAATTTTTCAACCAATCATTTTTTGGTGTTCTACGATATTTTAGTACTTAAAAAACTACGTCAAATGCCGTTTAAAAAATCAAAAATATCAGCTTTTGTTCCGTTAATTTAATCAAAATCGGTCAATTTGTTTGGGATTTATCAATGAACAAAATTAAAAATAAAATATTTTTTGACATAGCATCGAAATTTTTCAACCTATCGATTATTTAGGAAAACAATATTTTAGATCTAAAAAATTGAGTTGAATGCCGTCATCGTTTTCAAATATACAGCTTTTCAAAAATTATTAATACTGTCATTTTTAACAAAACAGATGTTTGAACTGAAAAATCTATGCTTATATTTTTTACTCTTGAGCTTAAAATACCTTAATTTAGTGAGAAGTTTCAGGGATGGCCCGTAGGGTCAACCATTTACACTTTTTTTTCCTGTTTGTCCTGATGCCTCGCTTTAATAAATCGCAGGGTCAAGCCTTAAACGTTGCAGGCTTAGATTTGAGCATTGACTGCTTTTCACATGGCCAACTATATATCGCTCTTTCAAGAGTAACCTCTAAAGAAAACACATTTGTATTGTCTAATGGCAAGAAAGCTGTGAACGTTGTATATAAAGATATACCATAATATATTAATTGTAAAAATAAAAGAAATAGGTAAAAATGTAAAAACTAAAAATGTAGTACCTGTATGAATTTATATATTCCAAAGATAGTAGGAAATCTTTATAGGGAAAGGGGAATCGTTTTACTCCAAATTTAACGCGTGCGGGCCACGGGTAGTAATGAATAAATCAAAACTACTGGATCGATTTTAATCATTTTTTTCCCGTGCGAAGACGGGACGGGCCGCTAGTGTTTAATAAAAAAATGAGCATATTCATTTATATAATTTATACTTTGCATCGTCGGCACTTGGTGAAACTCCGTCATAATTATTGTTTTAAATTTTACACTTGTACTGTTTCACAATTCATTGAATTGTATATAATATATACTTTTTTTTTATTTAAATAGCCAACCGGTTTCGCATTTTACTGCATCATCAGGGCTAAAACTCCCTAAACAGGGCTAAAAAATTTTAGCCCTGATGATGCAGTAAAATGCGAAACCGGTTGGCTATTTTAAAAAAAATTAAAAAAAATGTTATATATAATTAGTGAATCGTGAAACAGTACAAGCGTAAAATTTAAAACAATAATATTCATTTATTTTCATTGAAAATATGTTAGATTATGGATTATCGTCCTAGAAGTATTGAATATCAAGCCTGATTTGCAAATTTTTCTACTAATCCTTTCGAACGGAATAGCTATTTCTGTGTTACAATTTATAACTTGTCCGGGAATGTGTTATAAGCAGAAAAATATTTTCTGCTTTCCTTTTCAAAATTGTTTTAGTAAACATTAAATGAAAACTTTAGTTAACGACATATTATAAATCAATAAAAGCGACAAAGGCCTATATCGCGTTTCCAATTGCTAAAGAGCAATTCGTGTGAAGAAATGTCTTTCGTGTCGTATCTTAAGAATCGTGATCAATGGACTACGGTCACGCAGAAGGTGTGCACGCGATTTATCCACTCATTCTTTAACTTGCCTTCTGACACTTAGTTTTGTAGATTACAGACATAAAAATACCGCCTTGGCCTCTTCATTACCGACTACTTAATTTAATAGACCGCTGTTTGCATTTCCGAACGCGAGGTAGGAAATAATAGTCTGTTTTGTGAATAGCTATGTTGCATGCATTAGGGTAAACTAAAGGTTTCTCTCGGAGAAGATTGTTTGGAATGTGGTTTTGGTTGGGTTCCTGCCAAATTCCCGTCCGTAAAATGTGTAATAATTGTTTCGTTGCGCTGGACTAGTCTAAATACTTTTTGCTTGTTTTGTGTTAGAATCCGTTTTATTGGCTAAAGTGAAATGAGTTGTTTAAATGTAGTAAAATATGTTAATCATGTTTAGTAATTTGCAGTAAGACTTTTTATTTGTCCTAAATACACATCTTTACGTGAAATCCATAAAGGGAAGGACGGAGCGAACTAAGTGCAATACATCACAATTTATATAGGCTTGCTTTGCTTCTTCTACATTCATAATTCTCTTAATGCAAATTCGCTAGTTTTCGAGATGAAGAAGGTTGTGTCAACTTTCAGATAGAAACCCAACAATTTGATTGTAATACATCAGACATGTGTATAATTTTAGGTGAACAATCATCCACATTCACATGGTTTATCTGTTTTGTTAATCTACCATTATTTTAACATATCTTACCCGACGGAGCATCCCCTTTCTCGTTTTACTGGGAAATTACGTGTAATGAGTGGAGCCATCTCGTTACTCATATGCAACAATACCTTATCCAATACCTTGTCTAATTCAGTTGCTATGGCATCAGTGCTTGTCACTGATTTAAAAAAATCAATGCCATTTGTTTTTCCATTAAAAGCAATATTTTAAGGGTACAAATAAAAATAAATATCATCAATTCTCAAAAACATTTATAAAAATAATCCTACTTCAATTCTTCAAAGTAAAGGAGAATATCCGCTCCACGTAACGCAAGCAATTGTGTTGACTTCACAAACCACCGGTGAATAGGATCATATTATGATCGTTAAGATCTCTAAGCGGGCTTAGACGGTGCTTACTTCGCGAGTCCTTTGTGATCTCTTATAATTAATTGACTTAATATTTCTTACATTCCTACGGATTATCACCAATTTTGTTCCTCACGATACAGTTATTAAACGATTACGTTGCTAAGCTTCCTTGAGATCTATACGGTTTAAGAGTTTCATTTGCGTTTTCGAGTTTTCTTAAGGGAATGTCTTAATTAAAGTTGGATTAAGAATGTTATTCATTATCTCTAATTAAGTCGTGGCTGTCTGCAGGCAAACATATAATTGAAATGTGGTTCTATTATATACTATAAGACAAGTTTTACGTTTGAAATTAATTAAAACTTGATATACTTATATGCAAAGGAAAACTAATTAAGCTATCGGATCTATTCCCCGAAAATAGATAAAAAACAATACTTAGCTTATCATACGAGGGAACACTGGTTAGCTTGCATGATATACTGAATAAACTAAATCGCCAAAGATGCTTCACGACGAATTACCATTTGTCAGCTAGTGAGATGCTAGCTGGTTATTCCAAGTGGAGTATTTTCCTACGTTAACGATTATTGTTAGCTTGGTAACCCAGACCAACAGCTTTACTTGCTGTTTTAACACGGACGCATTAACACACCGCTCTAAGACTCCTAACTGCTTAAAAGATTATTGATATACAGGTTGGATGGTAAGATAATAAACATACTGGAGGAGGGTGTGTTCAGTACTCGATGTTGATAAAACTGATTAGTATGGACACCAGCTCGTAGATTTTGATGTTCAGTGATTTGCCACCGCGGCAAGTGGCAGTAAACATTGCCCGCGTGGAACTATTTAGTACGTAAGTAGAAAAAAGAAGTTAGCCAGTCTTTTCCAGATTTCCACTTTTTGACTTGAGATCCTACGAATTGTTTCTATTTTCAAGGTGACCTCTGTATGTCTGTTTGTATGTATGTGTGTATGTGTCTATATGTAAACCTCTCATAAGTTCTGAATGGCTTAATCTATTGACATGCAGTTAATGGATTTTTTGGGGTTTTACCAAACTTTAGCGGTTTAAATCTCGGAGATTTTGAGAAAATTCAAAAAAATCACAATACAATGTTTTTTTAAATAACTTTTAGATTAATATACTGATTGATTACAAAATCTAATCAACTCTTTTCCTTAAAAAGCTACGATTAATGCCGCAAACTACATTAAAATCGGTTAATCCATTCAAAATCTATTGAACTTTTCTACTTAAAAAATTGCGTCAAATACCGTAAATCATAGGTATCAGAATCGATTGCTTCTTTCGGCATTTATATAGGACGAAAATTTTTGATAGTTTTTTAACACTACTTCATCGTTTTTAGTTTCAAATCCTTAGAGTTCAAAAATTTCGTTTAGTATTATTTCTGGGGCCTCATAGTTTAAAATACTGTCCTCTTTAATAAGCTTTAAATTTTTGAACTCTTTGAGCTCAAAAATATGTGCTTAGGTACAGTTTATGCTTCTTTGAGCTTATATATATTTCAATTTTAGCGTGAAAATTTTAGTGGAAAATTTTAGAGATGGTCGGCAAGATCTGCGTTTTACAGTTTTTGTTATATTTTTATTGATGACGTACGCTCATTAACTCTCATGTCCTTCAATATGTGCAATTTTTTACCAATCAACCTGTATAAAATTTGTTTAAATTTTGTCTAATTTTATGATCTTAGTCACTAGACCAACGAGGAATGTTCGTATATAAGTAACGTTATCCGTCTAGAACAGCGGTCGGCACACTTTTCTAGCCAAGGGCCACACAGGGCAACGTAGGTATCAGCATGAGCCGCAGAATAAAGGCGTTTGCCCACTTATACGAATTCGGTTATTATCATACATTTCATTATTTCGCATTAGCTATGCTCGCGATTTTGCATGTCCCGGCTCTTTGAAGAATAGACCAACTGCCGTTCTGCCAGGCAGGTCGTAAAAGGCGACCGATTGGCTATGAAAGTCATTACCACCGTGTCTACTAGGTGGTAAATTTTTGCATTGTCTCGCCCGGGTCTGATACCACCGCCTTACCTATTCCTACCGCAATAGCGTCAGTGCTTGTCACTGTCGCGTTCCGGTTTGGAGGGTTAGGAAGCCGGTAAATTTATGCATGTGGCATTAGACCTCGCCCCAAGATAGCAACGCACCATTAACATCTTTGGTGTCTATAGGCGATGGTTGACTCTTACCACCAGGAGACCCATCTGTTTGTTTGCTATCTTATGATATATATAAAAACGCGACTTTGGCTGCGTGGAAAAAATTCTAAAATAAAAGTAGCCTAAGTAATACTCCATATTACCGTGGTTTAATTTGTTCCCTTTCCCGTAGGAATTTCATGATAAAAACTATCTTATGTTCTTTCTCGGGTCTCAAACTATCTTTGTCCCAAATTTCATTTAAATTGATTCAATGGTTTAAGCATGAAGAAGAGACAGACAGATAGAGAGAATAAATATCACATTTATAATAAAGTATGAAGTATGGATTTAAAGGAATATTTATTGCAACTTTCTAGACTCTAGAAACTTCCAACCAAAAAAAGTTATTGAATCACAATAATATGTTATCTGATTAAGCTTAAATCTAGAATACTAATATGGAACTATTTATATTGCAATTATTATACTATGGGAATCATATTTATTTTGCAATAGTATGCGACTATCCAGATCGTATAGTTTAATTGTGCTTAAAATTAAATTTAACTTAATTCACAATAATTGCGCTCACACACTCTGCTGCTTGGGGCAAACGGAGCAAGAAAATAAAGCTACTTTAGCTAGAAAAAAAATCCTACCATACTTTTCGTGGATTGTATTAATATTAGAGGTATCCATTCTAACCTAAATACCGCCCACTAGCACTTTGAGACACCTAAATCGGCTTTGCTCTTTTTAACCGAGACTCAGATATATTCTCTGGGAGATACCTCATATCTCTCTTACCCGAGGTATAAATTAGAGCATTCAATTGTATCTCCAGCGGGAGAAAGCAGTAGTACTACCATGTATAAACTGCTATAACGGTATTTCATAATGTAAATGCCATTGCATTAAGAAATAAGTATAATTTTGCGTCTACATCTTTCAAAAATTCCATCGATGAAGCAAAATTAGAGCACATTGCCAAAATTAATGAGAAACTAGTTCGTCTTCTTTCGGGAACTTGTGCATTGTAGTCTCTCGTCAAAGCTGTCTGTCAAAAGGGAGTTTCTGCCCTCCTTCCCACCTCTGCGCAGAGCTGATAGCTCTCTGGCCCACGCTGAGCCTTCTCTACAAGGAGAAGGCCGATCATTTGGGCTTACTCTTTGCTGCCAACTCGACTCTGGACGAACGAGGGAACACGTCGCCTACCATCACGCAGTGTGACACTTCCATGCCTGAGGTTCAATTCCTACAAATAGTAGTGCGTGAAGCATTCATTTCCTTTGACGTTCTTAAGTCGAGTGGGCCTGATGGCATCTCTCCAATCCAGTTGAAACCGGTTTTAACGCGTCTGTTCCGGCTCTCATACACAACTGGCGCTGTCTCAAAATCTTGGAAGACAGCTTTAATGTACCCAATTCCTAAGAAAGACGATCGTTCAGATCTGTACAACTATCAGCCTATAGCGATAACCCCTTTATCCTACAAAATAATGATATCAATTATTAACAGCCAGCTTTTGAGGTATCTAAAGAAGCACCAGCTGATTAGTAATCGTCAGTACAGTTTTCGTCGCGGTTGCTCAACTGGTGATATTTTAGTTTATCTAACGCACCTTTGGGCGGAGTCTGTGGCGAACAAGTACGAAGTTTTGGCAGTTAATTTGGACATAGCGAAGGCCTTCGACCGGCTGTGGCACAAAGCACTTTTCTCCAAGTTCCCTTATCTTCTTCCCGTGAAACTCGGCAATTGGATCACTAGTTTTTGGCAGATCGGGGCATCAAGAGCGTTGTTGATGGCGCGTACTCTGAACTTGAACTCGTCAATACTGGCTCGTACTCCAGCTGCAGTGAGGTTTCTCGAGAACACGTCAACGACTGCCGGAACAACTTGTGTTAAACAATTTTCCACAGCCTCAAAGTTGGGTCGACCTAATTTAGTCCGTTTTAATCATAAGAAGATACAAGTTTCTAACGCTAAAAATCTCCAAATTCAAATTCAATTCAAAATGTCTTTATTTCGTAGGTAAAATTTTTACACTTGAAATATGTCAGTAATTAATAGTTTATGCTTAAAAGAAAAAGTTTTTTTTTTTCGGAATTCCTCAGTTGTTGTTAGCCTTATGGGCTGATACAGCTTCACCGGTCGCGGGGGCGTGCAGAGTGCTCAGCCAGAATTTAAAGGTGTAGGGCTGTACGCCCTCCGCCCTAAGAGTGTCTCCTGTGAGACCGAACCTCGGCTTAGGGTGGGGTCGTGATTTGCAATGAGGGGGCTAGTGGCATTGTTTTGTCCGTCGGCCGAACCTTGCCCTTGGGCTCGGTTCGCCGAAGGGCGAAACAGGGGTCCTTGTCGCCGCCGGGCGGCGACGGTGTCGCGAATGTAGGTGTGTAGTGTTATCGTGTAAACCGTTTGCGATAGTTATCGTGTTATCGGGATCGGTAAGAACGTGGCGGGGCTTACGTAGTTTGGGATCGGGATTAGGGTCTGGGATGTAGTCAGCCGCGGCTACCACCAGTGGGTTCGGATGCGAGATGGCACGATCGAAGTATCTTTTAGAGATGTCTTTGAAATGCTTTGCTAAGCTCGGCAATTCAAGGTCGTTATGGATAGAAAAAATTATTACTAAATAAAAAACAATACAATAACATAATACAAACAACAAAATACAAAACAAATTAAAATATACTTAATTAGACACATCATCCCAAAAATACATTACTATACCCAATGCACAGATATTTTGTATATATATTATAAATACAACTTATCAATACCCAACAGCAACATGTAAATGATTCCAGTTCAGTATTAAAATAATAGGGGTAAAAGAATCAATGTATTTACTGTAGGATGCTCTTTAAGGATTAAAACTACGAGTAGGTTAAAAAAAGCTCTAAGTTTTTAGTTTTTTATTTCCGTCTTAAAACTCATTCAATTAGTTAAGTGGACATAATTAAATAAATTAGACCGATTATGGTAGAGTAAATTTTTTTGTAGATAGATATTTATAAATAAACTAAAGCTAAGTCAGAAAAAGCTATAGATGTTTAGTCCTGATCTGCGTTTTAAAACTCATTCAATTAGTTAAATGGACGTATATAAATAAATTAGACCGATTATGGTAGAATTATATTTTTGTAGATATTTATAAATAATCTATTTTAACATATATTTATAATAATAATATATTTATTATATTATACCACACGATTTTATTCTACACGAAATGATTTTTACAGTCCGCATGCTGTAAAGATTTTTATGGCCTATATCTATTCAGCGTGACTTAATTGTTGGAGTTTACACAGGGATTCCTAATTAAAAAATATGTAAACCGGTTGACCCTGAAGGCCATCTCTGAAACTTTCCGCTAACTTGAGGTATTTTAAGCTCTAAAGAACAAAAACTATACCTAAGCATAGATTTTTTCAGAGTTCGAAATTCCAAATTTCAATTTTGAAAAGCTGTATATTATGGAAACGATGATCAATTTTTATCTGTCGAATGGATTTCAACGCAAGTTTTGAGCTCTAATAATTTTGACGTAGTTGTTTAAGTACTACAATATTGTAGAGGGTCAAAAAAATATTGGTGAAAAAATTCTCGAAGTTGTATAAAAAACACTTAACAACATTTTTCGTTGACGATAACTCCCGAACTGATAAACCGATTTTGATGTAATTTACGATATTTGACGCAATCTTTTAGAGAGAAAAGCTGATTAGACTTTCAAGTCTAATCAGCTTCTTTTTCTAATCAGTATGTTAGTCTTAAAGTTATTTTAAAAATATTAAAGTTGTCTATAAACAACTAAATATTAATATTTAAAAAGTTGCAACTTTTCAAAACTTGATTCGATTTTGATTATTGAAACTATATTTAAAGTAGTTTTTTAAGTCTTAATTACAATATTGAAAAAGGTTTAAATTACTGGTTGAAAAATCGCAGTCATATAATAAAAATAATCACTTTTTTAAATTTTTCGTTAACAATAACTCCCGAATAGATAATCTGATTTTAATGCAATTCAAGGTATTTTAGGCAGTTTTTTTTAGAGAGAAAACTGATTCAATTTTTAAATCAAACGGTATACTAGTCTTAAAGTTATTTTAAAAATATTAAGTAAATTATCTGTAAACACCAAAATATTAATATTTAAAAAGGTGTAACTTTTGAAAACTTGATTCGATTTTAATTTTTGAAACAGAATTTGACGTAATTTTTTAAGTAGTAAAATATTGTGGAAGGTCAAAAATTATTGGCTAAGAAATCTCGAAGTTATGTCAAAAAAACACTTTCTTCAAAATTTTTCGTCAACGATAACTCCCGAACGGATAAACCGATTTTGTTGCAATTTATACAGTGAACGCAGTTTTTATAGGAACAGAGCTGGTTAGATTTTGTACTTAATCAATTCATAAACTGGAAATTATATTAAAATACTGGAACCAAAAAATTTTTGAGGTTTTTTCAAAATTTCTCAAAATTTGCTGCACCGAATTAGTTCAAATTTTCAAGAAGTCTAAGTTGAGCGGAATCCAATCGAATGCCATCAATATTGGTTCAATCGGTCGAGTTGTTGAAAAGTTGAGATCTTTATATACATACACATACATACATATTGACATACTGGCGTCATCATGATAATAGTCGAAATAGGTTCTTAGGACTTTAAAACGTGGAGATCTGGTGAAAACTCTATTTTCGAAAATCGGGGCAAAATTTGTAACTTCCTTATCTACATACGTAGCGGAAAATTAAAAAAATATCCATGATACTCAAGTCGGATCGGACGGACGGATTTCATTAGATCCGTCGAGTTGTTTTCGAATATTCAGTACAAACAAGATAAAATAAAGATAATTTATTTTTGTAATACGAATATGAGTGTTCATAAAAATTGATGAAAAAACACAACTTTTATTTTGTGCCAGACCCGATAATTTATTTTGACATTTATATATTTACCTTTGTATTCCTTATCTTATCAAGGAGTGTCGCCTTACCCTCGTTGCGTGTTTTGTTGACGCCGAATTTGATAGGTATGGCTTTGGTAGTGTCGTATTACAGATAAGCCCACTTTATGTCACATCAAAGACAGTAAGTGGTGTGTGTCTATATTGTTAGCGTAAATATTGGCGTTTTATGTAATATTGTAGAAACATGCAGTAGGTATTTAAAATGTACATAAATATGTATTACGTAAACAGATAAATAGATAAGTATTATACGTAGGTCACACTATAAGTTTTGCGTAACTTAAAAAACATGTTATAACCAAAATATTATGTTTATTGCTTTTCAAAATAATCTCCTTTACATTTTAAACATTTTTTCATACGATCGAACCATTTTTTAAAACAGGAGGACCACGGATCTGAAGGCATGTTTTCTACGTGCTGATTGAACGCTATCACTGCCTCTTCGGAGTTGGTAAAAGTAAAACCTCATCAAATCTTTGTTTTAGGGGAAAATACAGAAATCACAGGGTGTTAGGTCGGGGCCATGCGCAGAGTGAGTGACGAGATGTACTTTTACGGTAGCTAAAAATGACTATGTTTTGTTGGCCGTGTGTGAAGAAGCGTTATCATGGTGTAGGAGAATGCGGATTTTGGGTCGTCTTTCGCCAACTTTTTCGAACAACCTGGGTAAACAAATAGTAGAATACTTCTCGGCATTAACACTCGTTTGATCTTCAAGTGGAATTGTACAGATGGGATCAGTAGCTGAGAAAAAAAACGCGATCATTTTTTTACCAACGTTTCTCACCTGTCTCACCTGTCTCACTTTTGTTGGCCTGTTCTCATTTTCAAACACCCATTCAAAAGATTGCTTTTTTTCGGGTTCAAAATAATAAATCCACGTTTCGTCTCCTGTGACAATGTCATAAACAGCATTAGAATGTCCGTGGTCGTACTTCAGTAGTATCTGTGAGCACCATTCCACGCGAGCCCGCTTCTGATCCACTGTCAGTTCATGAGGGATCCAACGACAATAACGTTTCCGAACTTTCAATTCTTCGTGTAAAATTTTCTTAATTTGGCTCATAACAATCCCCAATAGTCTTCGAATTGTCTCATAGGTAATCTGGGGGTTTTCTTCTATTAACCGCTTAAAAGTAGCCGTATTATTTTCGTTGACAGCAGTTGAAGGCCGCCCTTCACGAAATTCGTGATGTAAAGAAACTCGACCTCTCAAATTCAGCAAACCATCGCCTCACGGTTCTCAAACAAGGTGCTCATCTCCCAAAACCATTTTGAAGACGAGCGGCAGTCTTGCGGAAAAAGAGAACTTTTAAAATCATAAAAAATCATCGTTCTAAAATCTTTTCGACTTAATTCCGTTTCGTAGCGTACGTAAAAATTTGATATGTGATAAAAAAAATTGACAAATCATTTCCCGCCAATCGTTTTTTTGTTACTAAAAAGTTGCAACGTTCTAAAAATATAACATTCGAAATTCAAATAGTTCCGATTAGCTAGAAGTGCAAAACTTTTAGTGTGTCCCATGTATCGAAGCAAGAATGTTAACTGGAAATTATTAATAATTGTTTTTTTTTTATTAAAGACAATAATTAAAATTAATTGGGAATTTGCATTGCCATTTGGTTTTGTAAAATTTTAACGGAAATAATTTTTAAGGTAATATATTAAGCATCTTTGAACTGGCAAAGATTTTAGCTTAAGATTACTCAAATTCTCACCAGCAAAGTATCGATTATATCTCCGTCAAGTTGCATTTCAAATGGTTCTACCCTGAACTTTTGTTTAGGGTAGAACTTAACAGCCGGTGACATGGTAACCGTGTCATCAACTTATATGGCGTATGACACGGTAGCCGTATCACGTGGAAACATGCACCGCACCGAATCTTTTTATAGGGGACATTTATTAATATGCATGTTGATAACACGCACTCTGACCGAAATATTGGCAAAAATTTTAAGTAAATAAAATGTTCCTGACCTACAAAGTCAAGATTTAGGCTTAATTATAATAAATTTACAGTTATAACGTTTGCTGGAAGCAAATACAATTTCATCCTGACGGCCTATTGTTTAGTTTAGGTAAATAGGTCTGTTGTTTAATTTAGACTACTGCAAAAGAGTCAAATATTATTAAATGATAAACCATTGATTTTAAAAATTCATTCAGTTGCCGATTAAGAACTCAGATACAAGCCAATACTTTCACCTTCAATCTTTTTCCTTCAAAAAGTCCGTAAGTTGTTATGATAATTTATATGGTTGTTGACACCAGAAATACCGATTTAAAAAATTTTAAAGCTGTAATTTTTGAATGCGATTTTATCGATTTTTATTATTCAAAAAGCTTTAATGGCAGTTTAGAGCTTGCTGCTCTAAATACATTGTCTTGTGACTTGTGTGTGTATTTATTATTATTTATTTATTATTGTGACAAAATTAACCGTTTGAATAATCTCAAATATATGTTAAATAACAATTTTATCAAAATTTTTCGCACACGGTATCCGTCGCCCAGCCACTTTTAAGACAAAAATACAGTTAGAGACATTTGCATTACCGGTGTGTGACCTTTCTCCCAGTATTTGGTTTTGCAAAAATGTTCTTTCATCAAATATGTAGTTTAGTCAAATATGTACTTTAGTCTTTAGTACTTTAGTCAAATATATACTTTAGTACTTTAGTCAAATAATGAGTACATTATGGCAGACAAAGAAAACTTTAAGCTTGACTGTAGAAAATATAAGGTGTTAGGACCAGCTTATTGAAGAAGACTTGGGAAGAAAACGTGTCGCCGCACATATGAGCAAACGCTCCTACTACTGACGAAAATTTCATATATTTGTAGCTTATATATTTCCCCTTGCTGGTCCTGGGCTCCTTTGAAGAATAGGCCAACTGCTGTTCTGCCAAGCAGGTCATAAAAGGCGACTGCTTGGCTGTGTGAGTCACTACCATCGTGGCCACTAGGTGGTCGAGTTCTACATTATGTCACCCGGATTTGGTTCCAACGCCTTACTTATTCTTGCCGCAAAAGCGTCAATGCTTGTAACTGTCGTGTTCCGGTTTTGAGGGTAAGGTATGCTTGCCGCTGTGCGCCCGCTGGCTTTTGTTTTTAAATGCGAGCGTTGTTTGTTCGTCGTAAAGTGCTTCTTGCAATGAAATACACCAACGTCGCGACCTGCTTTTGGATAATGCATTTAACACGTTAGGGCGTATAAAACATTTACAATTAATGACTATTTTTACGTTAATATAAATTTATTATAAATTATGGTCATTACATCCTAACAAAATTCAAAAAAAAAAATATTCGGCTTTTATATTGAAAATTTACATTTTTCAAAAGGCTATGATCGAAAATTTCTGGGTCGTATCAACATTGTTTGTGCGAATTTCTGTATTTCGTATATACAGATGGATAGAGAAAAAAAATCTGAGAAAAATGGTATAAATAACTCAATTTGGCCAAAATCGTTTATACGACCTTTCTACCCAAAGGTATCGATATGTATATTATTATTATCAACAAAAAGATGGGACTATGGACTACGTACAGATAACGCAAGATCCGGCGCTGAACAAGCAAGATGGTTTCAAGAGCGGCTAAAGTAACTAAATTTTAATATCGTCGGACTAAAAAATCATACCCTCTTTTTTGTAGAACAATTGCTTTTTGCGGACAAAAATAAACCAAAGCATCGTTTGTTTTATTGTCCTACGATAATTAACCAGAAAATTGTAGAATCTAGAACTTTAGAGTGACGGGGTATAGAGTTTCCACTTTACGCGTAGGACTAAATTACCCTTAAATTATACTAATAATTATCAAGCTAGTTCGACAACTTTAGAGCGGAGAACTCGTAAAAATAACCATCGAATTTGTAGGACAAAATTTTTTCGTGTTTCTCATAAAATAATCAAGCGATTGTAGTAAAAAACGAATTGTTATTGGTTATTAATCAATATTTTTCTTTCACCCAATTGACATTTTTGAAGCCCCTTAACTTCATTAATTACCTGATAAGAGATTTTTTGAAGATAGAAAAGACAGGTGTCTCGTCAAAACGAAGCTCTTTACAAAAATTCAGCTTGATATTAATAAAAAAAAGTTTGAGGGACTACGGTCTAATATGCGGCTGCCAAGTGCCAACGCCCGTGTAGCGAGCACGCGTGTTAATTTTCCGGACTTTCGAAACAACATTCGTAATGGTAAGTATGTGCTGTAAACGGATGCACATCTAGCAAGTATAGAAACAAAAATATTTTATTTTTTCATTTACCTTCTAATGCAAAAAGGTAAGTAATGGTTTTGGTTGAGTAATATATCACACACAATACCCGCTGGACTGACTAGATGTTGGAACGCTGGCTGGTTGGTTGAATGGTTAGCGACCCTGACTACGCAATGAATGGATTCCCCAACAGCGATAGACATTCGTGTAATGAGCATAGATGTTTGCATTTGTGGGTTTGGGTGTTTATTCAATATGTTTCAGTATTAATATACCTCTTAATTTCTATTTTCTGTATTGTATTGATATCGTTGACGAATACCTACCAATTTTCCAACCATTTACTTACGTTGGGGTCAGATCAAATTCGTATAATTTGTCCAGTAATATTAATAATATCATGAAAACACGCCATCCGCCAAATTATAGATCATAAAGTTACGAATATATTCGTCTTATGTCAGTATGCCTCGTCCTAGTTCAAGAACAGTTGACCTTTATCAAAATTGGTAGAGTGAGACCACGTGATTGCACAAACAATATTTAATATTTTTTATGTACATACTGTACGTCAAGTTTTAATTTCAAAACGGCTTGACTGATCTTGATGAAAATTGGTATACAATTATAACACGTAATCATGCAAATGATAGGCCAATAATTATCGTCTGTCTTTTTGTATGACCTGATGTGACTCAAGAACGTCTCGATCGGTTTTCATGAAAATAGGTATTTAATGAGAACAGCTTTTTGCGCGAATACTAGGTCCTATAGGTAATTGGTACGTCCCATTAGAACTAATGGAAGCCTTGATCGATAATGATCACAATGAGTATGTATGCATTGATAGCACGTGATCACACAAATAATTGCTCATATAATTTATGTATGTCTGTATGTCCTATTGTAACTGAAGAAAGTTTCGACCGGTTTTGATGAAAATTGGTACTCAATGAGAATAGCCCTAGCTTCTGGCGCGACGTTGCAAATATGCACAGCTACGAAGCAATAGTAACTTGATTGAGAAGTAATTAGAAATATTTTCGGTTGCAGTGGGCAATAGGTTGAAAAATTAGATAATTATAACAGTAGGTATGGCATTTTTTCTATGGAGTGATTCATCTGTTACGATAGTAACTAATATATAGTTTGTGGTTAAACCAACCATCAACAAAGCGTGTTTTCGGTAAACTTATATGCTGGAAATGTATACCTACTTAAGTCAAACAAATCGACAACGATAGATAACATTAGTGATCTGAAAAGTATAATTGTGTTAAGGCTTATAATATCGTATTTTCATAAAAATTTGATAGAAAGGAGAATGGTGAGGCTCCATACAAGTTTGGCCTAAAACGCAACATATGATGATAGCTACTTACCTTATTGTAATACATTATTAATTTCTTCTGAAATGTAAATTGTGTCACGGACACTTTTTGTAATACTAAAATTCACGAAACTCCTTCAAAGATTATTATTACTTGAATTTACAATTGTTACATTCCATTTTAAGCCACCCACATAGCAATCTTTAGTCAACATAAATATGATTCATTTTTGTATGACTCATCATGAAGATTATTTGATTTTAACCACTTAAAAGTTAAAAAACGATATAACTTTACGTCAAAATATTTATCACTCATTCACAGTGTAAATAGATGACACTTGTTTTTTTGTTTCTTTCGGATAATGCTACGAGTACTTGTTTATACAGCCTTCGATGTTGTACGTTTTGGCTATAATAATAAATATTTTAATTTTTGTTGCATTTTATACAATATTTTGTATAAAATTTTGCGTCTTATCTATCCGAAATGCTTATAATTTATTTTAGTTGGTCAGAAATAACAGAAAGTGTTAATTTTAAGGCAGAAAAAAATCTTTGCTTGATTTAAAAAAAAGAAAAAGCGTACAAGTTTGATTAGTTTCATAACTTTCCAAATAAAACCCTTTTAAAATTAACTTGCTATTAAAAATGTCCGTTGATTTCTAATATTGACTTATTGTAAATTAAATTAATTTAATAATTTCGGGTGACGCTATATTTTTGTAGCCCTTTTAGACCGAGTGATAACACTCTCCTTTACAAAAAATAATAATTTAAAACCTCTATATCAAAAACTTGGTTAAATTTTTTGATTTTTTTTAGTTATTATGCTTTACCTAATAAACCGAACCCTTAACCTACCGTTTTTTTCTTCAAATTTATTTGCCGTTAGCTGTGCTAGCAAATAAACCTCAAAGTATTGCTGGTATTTATGCTATTTTTTTAAAAACGGGGTCTAAGAACGGGAGTCAAAATTGAGGAATAATAATTCATTTGTAATTTGTATATCATTTTGTAAATTTATTTTCATGTTTGGTTTTATTCATTTAAAATAAACGATTATTTTTTTTTAATATAAAGATGTGACTGAAAAATAAGGTTCAATGTGCCCATTAAGCTGGGGTTTCTAGATACGTACATACAAGTAAATTATTCATGCTGAGGTTACGTGACTAGGTATTTTTCGAGTGGCTTTCGACTATTTTACTCCACTTTCCTTTATGAATAAGTAACAAGAAAAATGTCTGTAGCAATTGAAGCGAGATATAGTATGACCTTTTATTATTTCTTTCCTTGCTATACTAGAAAATATAGCATATGAAATATTTTAAAATGTCAGCATATGAGCAGTTTTATTCTATGTATTTTTAATATTATTTTTAATATATTATTGTATTTATAATATATTGCTTCAATATTTTAAACCAGATTCTATGAACCGATTTAGTTAAAATAAATGTAATCCCATTGGTTTCTATGGGGAACAGTAAAGATGAACAAAATGGACATAACGATTCATCCGGCTGTAGGCTGGTGAGACATATTGCTGCATTTCTTAAACGACTATCGCTTTTATTTAATATTTATCTGGACCGAAGGCCTTAATTTGTACGAAGCATACTTCATTCTTAATGAGGTCTGACGTGTATTTACTTTATATTGACACTATCGTACTGTACGTAATAGTCTGATCAAACAGTTAAAAAACGTGTTAAATAGGGATAACGGTCCTAAAAATATAAGCGAAGGCTCATTCATCCAGAATGATGATAAGAAAAATGTATCCGAAACATTTTTCTAGCAAGCAAAAATTAAAAAAAGTATTAACAAATGAAGCAGAAGTGAAAAAGTTTTTGTCCGAAGTCCCAAACTATTAAAAATTAAGAAATTAAAAAATGTCTCATATAGCAGAGTTCCATATCCAATACTTATAATTTTAATTTACCAATGAAAGCATGTTTCCCCTTGACTGCTACGACATTCGCTCCTAACCTCTAAATTGAGAACGTTACACGAAATCATTTTTCTAAATGTAATAAATATTTATTAAAAAATTATTATGTGTAATTATGTAAGTAATTTGACACTTTAAAAAATTTGGTCCCATTAAAAAAATCTTAAAATGATTTTTCATAAATATGGTGATTGTTAATTAACAACATTTTTTCAGACCTTCGCTATGAATAATAATAATGAAGACACCAAAAAAAAAATTAAAATAATTGATCAAAATTTTTTTAATGCTTGGAGAGGATAGTAGTTTTTAAAAATTGATCGTTTCTATTATACTAACCTACTTACTTACTCCGTTGGCTCAGCGACCCAAAGTGGATCTTGGCCTCCGATACAAGTGTATCATTTATTTCGGTTATTTGTGATATCTCGTATTAGCTTCAAGCTCACGAAGATCCCTTTCAACAGCGTCACTCCAGCGGTATCTGGGGCAACCAAGCGGCCGTCGGCCACGTGGTCGGCCCAAATATGCTCTCTTTACTCCCCGATCTCCCATTCTTTCAATGTCGCCGAGCCAATAGAGTTTTTGAGGTTTTATTTCTCCTATTATATTCGGAACAGCCACGAGTTCTTCCATATCAGCATTCTTCCTGCTCCTCCAGCCGCCATTTGGTTTCTGTACAGGGCCCAACATTTTACGTAAGATATACAATATTTTACGTATTTCTATTATATTTTTTTAAAATCAAGAATATTTGAAAATTTTCTCATTTTTTATCAACAACAACAACATATCTTTACGCATTAGCCTAATCAATATGTTAGGTAAAATCTACGAATAAAAATTATACTATTTCGCATTAGGGCATGTGTTTACGAGAAAGGTCTCATAATAAATGAGCAGTTGATTTCCGAGCAGCTCACTCTTGCACTCAATAAGTGCACTGACTCACATAGTATATTCCTCAATCTCACCTCTTCTCCTTCAATTTCCACAGGTGCTCTATTTTTTGACTTTGCGAAGACGTTCGATAAAATCTGGTACATCAACCTAATATACAAACTATGCCGAATGGAAGTGCCCGACAGACTCGTACTCATCATACTAGAGTACCTAACCAACCGCTGATTTCAACTCCGTGTAGTGGGTTCATTCTCCACTCACAGGTCGATTACAGCAGGTGCCCCGCACTCGTGTCACTTAGACACAAGGTGACACTTTAAAAAAGATTTACGTAAGGGCTATTCTGTCATACGACTGCGTAGCGTTTGCCCATCTCCTCCGTACAGATTTGCCCCCGTTACAAGTAGTACAGAACAAATACTAGCGTATTGTCTCAGGTGTACAGTGGTATATGCGCAACATAGACCTTCATAAAGATCTTGAATTGCCAGGTTTAGCTAGGCATTTCAAGATATTTCCCAAAGATGTTTCAATCGTACCAAATCACACCCTGACCCACTGGTGTTAGCCGCGGCAGAATACATCCCGTAATATATTCTATACTTTCCATCGTCGGCACTTGGTGAAATTCCATTGTTACTAGACACTTTTACTATTCCACTTGTACATCAATTTCACTTCACACAATTTTAATTATATTACTCGACCGGTTTCACTTTTTAAAGCATCTTCAGGATGTAATATACTTAACTGATTATTATTGACTGTTGTGGAATATAAACAAACGTAAATATTGATTCTAAAAGGGTAAGCTTAAATATCGCTCCCAGGTGTTGTCAGCCTTATCAATTTTGCCCAACAATGTGGGAAATTTTAATTTACAATTATATTGCACTAATTTATAACTATACTTATAGATACAAAAATGTCAATTAAATAATTAATTATGCTATATAAATAATGTCAAGTAAAACAAAATAAAAACAGATTAACACACCTATTACCTATTACACAGTTATTTATGTCAAAGATGAGTAAAAATAATTATCACTAAGTAAATAAAAATGAAAAATGTTTAAATGTCAAATTAATAATATTAATTAAAATATTTAAACTAAAATAATAACAATAAAACAGAATAATTATCGAAAATGTCAAATTGAAATTGCATTAAAAAAAATTATTACATTGCATCACGTTATAATTAATAATTATTTTTATTTTTAGTACATATTTTTGCCTATATAAATATTAATAAGGGTTTAACAGAGGAGAAGTATTGAGCTCCGTTTGGTCATTTAAGAGTCTTTGTTCACCTTTGTGTCGATTAATTTCAAGCGCTTCTAAGGCATTGAGCCTTCTCCTTTGCTGCAGAAATGTAGTATTTTTAAATTTTTTGTACTATCAAAGGTATGACCTTCTTTTATAAGGTGTTGCGCAAAGGTAGAATCACCCTTGCCCGAGCGCCAACTTCGAAGGTGTTCTTTAATTCTCGTTGAAAACGACCTTCCGGTTTGCCCAATGTATATCGCATTGCAACTCTCACATGCTAATTGATACACACCACATCTTGACTCCTTAGATATTTCTTGTTTGTTATTATATATAAGAGATTTTAGTGATTTAGTGGTATAGAAAGTAGGTGTGCAGTCTTTTAGCAACCGTGAGGTTCTATATGATATCCGTCCTAAAAATGGTAATAGTATATATCTTTGTTGATTTTTTCTTGTATTTTGTTGTCCGGAGTAGAGAGACCTGGCGATTAGTTTCCTTCTTCTTTTCTTTACTAATGAATCAATTAGACTCGGTCTGTATCCATTATTTTTCCCTATTGCTTTAATGGTATTTAACTCCTTGTGGAAATTCACCTTGCTTAGAGGAACTGACAATAATCTTAGGCTTAGTGGATGATGTGACTCTGCTGGTATTATATTGTCACAAAACGTTTCTTTTCTATATATTTTGAAAGAGTGCTTGTTTTTAATAAGTTTAATGCTTATATCTAAATAATTAATTTCATTACGTCCTATCTCCATTGTGAATTTAATATGACTATCCAACGAATTGATGTATGTCAAAAACTCATGAAGTAAATCTTCTGGACCAGTCCAGACACTGGGAGCGATATTTAAGCTTACCCTTTTAAAATCAATATTTACGTTTGTTTATATTCCACAACAGTCTATAATAATCAGTTAAGTATATTAATCCGAAGATGCTTTAAAAAGTGAAACCGGTCGAGTAATATAATTAAAATTGTGTAAAGTGAAATTGATGTACAAGTGGAATAGTAAAAGTGTCTAGTAACATCCCGTAATCCAGATCCCTAATCCAAATCCCAAATTACGTAGGCCCCGCCACGTTCTCACCGATCCCGAAGACGTGATAACTGTGGCCAACGAAACATGCCAAAACACTACACACCGTATATGGGACAATGCCGCTAACCCTTTTATCACAAATCACGACGCTACCCCTAAGCCTAGGATCGGTCACACAGGAGACACCCTTAGGGTGGAGGGCGTAAAACTCCACATCTTTAAGCTCTGGCTGAGCACTCTGTTCGGCCCCACGACCGGTGAAGTCGTAAAGGCCCTTAAATGGCGGCACTTCCTACTCCACTATTCGCGAAGTATCGTAATCTGCATTTAGCTTATTAATTTCTTTGATTCTTTAGCTATCCAGTGGTATAATTAGATTTTGGATGTTGGTGATAGTTGTATAGCTATAACACCAAACTGTATCCCCCGATTTTGTTATCATCCGTTTTTTGAACTGTCCCTTCTATGAAGACAATTTTAAAGACGTATTCACGTTAAAAATGTATTCTGTGTCGTGAGGCGATGAGCGTGGGCCGTAGCCATTGACGTGTATATACATTACATACATTATACACGTCAATGGCCGTAGCGGTCGTGAAGAGACCTATTATCAAAGTTAAAATAATTTTTTACTTGAATTTTTTTCTTGTTTAAAGAATATTTTTAAATTTCTTTCTTATTAATAGTTTGGGGTTTTGGGCTTAGTTAAAAAATAAATGTTATTTTCAGCTTTATTTATTATAAACTTTTGCAATTTTTAGCGTGGTATAAATCCCTCTGATCATTTTTCTAATCGTCATTCCAAATCGAATGGACCATCACTTATACTTTGAGGACTTTATCTCCTTTTAACACGTTTTTGAACTTGTTGACAAAACTATAAGTTTTACCAGAGATTATTACATTTTAAGAACTTAATTATGTAATTTATTAATTTTTATTGAACCACATATAAAATGTGTGTATGTAATAATGTATGGGAAGACATGGCGAGCTTAATGAATAAAGCATTATCTACCAACTAACCATAGGGCCATCCAAAAAATCATACTAACATGGTTTAATTTTCTTGTTAACATTGAAGATATAAACCCAAAAAAAGGAATTAAAAATGTAGTAAGTAAAATAAGTAAACATATACGAACTAGTAACTTGTAAAAAGGCCTTGTCCATGATAGGGGTATAGGTATTTAAAAAAACATTGAAGAGCGGAGTCTCCTAATACGTACATCTCATGCTTAAAAGGAGTACCCCGGCAATAGTTTAAAATATAATTAAATTAAGTAAGGAAAATAATAAGTTATTATGTTATTATTATATCCCGGTGGTCTAGACCACGAGGCAATCAACTGTCTAGTCAAGCAGACAACATGAGTCAGTCTACATACTTATATGTAGACTGACTCATGTTGTCTGTCATTATCATCATCATCATCATCATCATCTAAGAGGAATTAGATAATAATTATTATTTAATTCCTCTTAGATGAAATCTTATTCTTATTAATCTGCGATGTTGGCTGACTCGTGTTGACTGACTGACTAGAAAGTTGACTGCCTCGTGGTTTAGGGGATAGCCTATTCGGCTTAAAATATGAACGAGATCCTGGGTTCAATCCCTAGGTCGAGCAAATGTGTTATTGATATTTTTCTAGCTGACCCGGCAAAGGTTGTTTTGCCATTCAAATTACCTGTAATGATTATTTTGGTGGTATACTTCATAGGGATGGGGGATTGAGGTAAAAAATATCTTTTTAGTCGGAGCAAAGAGTAGATGTCTACAAAATTTTATTGAACTAAGCGTACAAACAACGTGTTGCGTGACACGTAATTTATATATATTAAGTTTAATTTTAATTTACTTATTTTACAGGAAGAGAGATAATAGAGTTTTTCTCTATTTATGTCTGATTTAGACAATATTTATTGCCAGTCATCTAATGGGTTGTAAACGTATTCATAAGCCTAATAATTTAAAACACTGGTGTCGGTTTCCAAAATTGTGGGTTTGCCATATGAGTCAAGTTTCCTTTATGCCAATCTAAGTCGACTATATTTTTTAAGGTCATAGAATAGCCAACAAACAGATGTCTCTCCAGATGAAAATAGAATATCAAAGATATTAATTGCTATTGCCATTCGTGTGACAGGTTAAAATACTAATAGCTTCGCTCGGATAATTTTTTCATGTGAAAACGTATTGTCACGGAGAAAACACCTACATCAATTTTAATTACAAATGACTATCTGTGTACAAAATTTAACCAAAATCGTAAGAGCTGTTCCAAAGAAAATTACGTAGAAATATACAAGATGTCAAAGGTTGGTCCAGCTTATGCACCGGAATCAAAAATACCTATTTTGGCACCTGTACACAAAGCCTTCGCGAAAATTTTTTTCTGCTACAATACAGTAATTATCTAGCTATCTTGTCCAAACTTAACATGTATCGTATTTGACCAAGCGGAATAGATTTTAAATCCTAAGAATGAGAAATTCCACATAAGAAATTTATAGTAACAAATATTAAGACTACTCTCAGAATGAATAAAATTATTAGAGAGTACAATCATTACGTGGAAATTATTTCACCACATTATCATGACCACATAAAACAACCTGGCTACTACATAGAAATAACAATCGGAAACTACTCTAAGAATTAAGGGGTGAGCTAGTCGCTTCTATTGCTAGTCGTGCAAACAAAGATGCAATAAAACCTTACTAAGACGTCTGTTACGCTCCCACTATCTTTATAGTGCTTTTATCAAACGGGTGGGGATACAACATGTCGTTTTGTCGTGAAGTCTTTGTCCGTTCAACCGCATTTTATATAAGTTATTTAATATATATCGATGCCTGCTTAGCCTACTTGTATATGACATTTTATACTTTCTATAAAATAAAATGCTCATCATCTATAACTTTTAATCTAAAAATTATTATAACACCAATGTAAATGTTTAAAAAATATATTTGTGCAATTCCGTTGAAAAATGAAACCTTCACAAATGACATGTAAAGTTATTAAAACAATGAAGATTATTACGTCGACTAAATGGCAGTCACACATCGGTTCGTAAATGTGTTTATTGAACTGTAATTAAACTGGGTTTTACATTAAGCTTAAATACTAGAGATTTACGTGGATGCTGTATGATAAAATTTGATAATAATGTTGCAATAAGATACCGATGGTATCTGTGCGCAATAAGTGTGAGCGTGTTCTATCGCGACCTTGTTACATCACTCCTCCTTTTGAAAAATGTGTTATACCTGATGCATCTGATGGTGCCAGTGAAGCGTGTGTGCCTTGAGTGTTCAGGTCTGTGGTGAGTCGAAATGAGCAGAATATGCGCGGTCCTCGGTGAGTCGGGACGAGCAGAATATTCGCGGTCCTCGTTGAGTAGAGACGAGCAGTTTATGCGCGGTCCTCGGTGAGTCGGAACGAGTGCGCTCAGCTATGATTTGCAATGAGTCGGAACGAGCGGGACAGAGTCGCTGCATGGAGATCCAGTGAACGTTGGTAGTTCGAAGTGGATTCCTGAAAGCGTAGATGAGGCGTAGCTTGTGAAGCTGGCTGATGCTGTTGGAAGCAGAAGGGGGTATCAGGAGGTGCTGATGGTCAGAAGGTTGTAGCATGCTGTAGCGTCGGTTACGGTAAGGCGGGCGTAGCGTAGATTACCGCTGCACTAATTGTCGTTTCCCGATTTCTTCCAGGAACAGGGTTTGATGCACTTCAATGCCTGACCTTTAAATTTGTTGTGATAATAACATAAGTTATTATTAGAATAACCTTGTTGATGTAGCATTTTATGCGAACATGACCTAGATGTAGCTTAAAATTTGCCGCGTTGCATTAATTTCTATTTGCATTTTTGCTAATTTCGCAGATATTTCAGTCTTTGTGCTACATTCTGTGTTTTTGTTTTGAAATGGTCGCGATCTCGTTTAGCCTGTTGTTGTCGTAAATCTTATCGAAAACTTTACCTAGGTTTTCCAGAGGTAGGGTGAGATCCATGACCGCCAATACCGAGGTTAATGAAGGAGGATGATGGCTTCTACCCGAGCAAACCATAAGCGTGGATAATCTCTCCAAAAATCTAGTATTCTTGTCGTCGTGGATGCCGCTACGATTTCCATGGATGTTGCTGTTGCTGAAGGGCTTCTGCATGAAGTTAGCGCTGGGGTGTTCATCTTCCTTTTTGCGTGTTCACTGGTCGGTGGTCAATGTGTTGACCTCATACATCGGTTAATAACACACATTAATAATCACATTTGGATGGAAGGAATCAATCACAAGGATAAAACACATCGATTGGTAAATGTGTTTATTGAACTATAAGTAAACTGGGTTTTACATTAAGCTTAAATACTAGAGATTCACGTGGATGCTGCGTGAAAAATCTGATAACGATGTTGTGATAAGATACCGATGGTATCTTTGCGCGATAAGTGTGAGCGTGTTCTATCGCGCCCTCGTTACAAAGATCTTGAGAATTAAACAAAAGATTTCGACAATGTTGAAGATGAAGTTTCCTGGTTCAAAACAGCTAATACCGAAATATTCATTCGTTCAAAAAAGTTAGCTTATTTCTAGTATGGAAATAATGTTTTAATGCGTATAATATATAATTAAAATATTGCAAAATATCGATGAAAAATCGTATTGAACTGAAATCAATTTAATAGATTTATTGTTTTTAGTTTTGTGTTAAAGTGTCAGATTCAATGTTATTTGCTACTAATAAACATAATATACTTTTTTGCATTTTCTTTTAGACAAGAAACATGCATAAGTTTAGGATATAAGATAGCAAGCAAGCAAGTCGATGGCTCTCCTGACATAATCTTAATCTACAGAATAAAACTTTTGATCTCACTTTTGCAAAAGTTAAAATATGTTGAAAGTTAAAAGTTTATGTTGAAGGAATTATATAATTTCCAAATTTTATTTGTTTATTTACTTTCTAAATTTGTGTTACTTAAAAGTTACAGATCACTAAATGACAAATACCTAGATTTCGTATCAACTGTGCTATCATGTAAGCGACAATTTATCTTTGTGATAATTAATGTCTTTAAACGTCAATGTTGAAATAATTTTTAATTTTTTCTCATCATTGACTATACTGACATTACTGACGTATAGAAGGTCATTCCATAATAGGTGATCATATTTTAACGCAGCGTTCAGTACGTCTAACTAAAGATACCCATCCAAAAAATAATGAGATTCAAGGGACTAAGACATTTTGGTTTTCGCGAATAAAATAATTTTGTCTTAAAACACTTTACGCCTTTCTGTATAAAATAATCCGCTTTTAAGTTCTTCCGTTGTCAGTAATAAGGTAAATAACCTGGCGCTAAATCTGCAGGTGTGCGTCAGAGCCACTGCCTAGGTGCTTATACGTCATATCAATACCGTGCGCGCTTATCAGCTGATAGAGCAAGCTTGTGCAATTAACTACCGGCTACAACAGTTATTATTTATTCGTAGCTATTAAGAAGGAACATAAAGGGCGAGAGAATTGAAAAAGAGATATTCGTAAAATCTAGCGATCTGTCACCTTACAGTTTTCTCTGTCACATCCTAAGGATATACCGCATAGTGCGATTAACTGCAGCTTGGACCGAGTGTATCTGTTACAATATTAGTCATTTTTGCCGAGGGCGACGGGTATTGTCCAATTTCAAATGGTTTTTATTATTATTGCGCAGATTTGTAGCTAATTATTTTTTTTGCAGTTTTCAGTTATGTTGAATTTTTTTTTAAAGTTTAAGACGTGTTTTTAATCACTGAAATAAGATATGACTGTATACAAAAAATAATAAATTTAGTTCTAATAAACTTAACGCGGTGTCAAAGACCTAGGCCGCCTCCCGGTTGCTCTCACCTTTCAAGGTTCAAAGTCTCTTTCGTGCGCGCAATATTAAATGACGTAAGCACGGTCTACGCAATGGCTCTAACGTACACCCATAAAATATGAAGGAAACGTTGAATGAAATTATCTTGCGTGACACAGATTTGACTTCATATTTTAGAAAATGTATTTATAGCTATGCACAGATTGCAGTTTCTTTGACTGACTGACCTACTAAAGAAGAGAGCATTAATTTTGAATTTATTTTCAAAAAAATACAGTAGCTACGAATTGGAAGCACTAGAAACTGAAGGGTTTAAAAAATTTGCTTTTCAACTAATGCTTAAGAACAAAGATTTAAATACCCAAGTAGCTAAATGGGTTCTACTTCTTCAAGATTATGACTATATTTTCAGGTGACAAAATAAAATATACCAATGCACTTATTCGAGCTCTTTATGTGACCACGATACTAAAGATATAAGAAAAAATATGGAAACAACAAGAAACAGAATATTTACAAACAATTATTGAAATGTTACAAGAAAAACCCAATAAAAAGTCCTACCTTAGAAACCAAATGTTATACAAAGGTGCTTAATTACAATTGGTAATACCTAAGAAGATGAAAACAGCAAGTATTAGAAGAGCACATATTAATGGACATTTAACTATAAAAAGAACAATAGAATTAATTGGAAAGGATAACTGCATAAAAGATTTACAAAAAAGTGAAAACTTACATTATGAATTGCATTTTGACTAACCATAAAGAAGGGAAGCAAAAAGAGTATCTAAATCCTGTACCTAAAGAGGACTTAACCCTACAAACAGTGCATATAGACCACATCGGTCCCCTAATTGAAACCAAGAAGTTGTATACCTATATATTACATTTGTTGATGCCTTCAAAAAGTTTGTTTGGATCTTTCCTACAAAGTCTAAAACTGTAAAGGAAACATTTGAGAAAATACAAATACATCAACAACATTTTAGAAATTCACCGAGATAAGTGAGTGACAGAGGTACTGCACTTACTGCATCTGAATTTAAAGACTATTGTGAAAGAGAAAACATCCACCATATCAGTATAACCACTGGGATTTCACGGGGAAATGGACGAGCGGAACGCAATAATCGTATGATTTGATCAGTTCTTACAAAACTATATATAGGTTCCCAAGGCACGTCAGTCGACTGTAAAGATCCCTGAATAGTACTTACCAACGAAGCATTATTAACTTGCCGTACGAACTGATGATTGGTACAAAAATTAAATCCAAGGAAGACGTAGAAATTTCCAATTTAATACTACAAGAAGATGGAGACATTTTATAGAGACTAGAGAATAATCAAGGTTAAGGGCCAAGCAACAGATACAGAATATTCAGGAAGAGGATATGCGAGTATATAATAGAGACAGGAAAGAGACTTAGCAGTATAAGGAAGGAGATCTGGTTGCCATTTAGCGAACACAGTAAAGTGTAGGCATGAAACTAAGACCTGAGTTCATCTTACCATAAAAAAGTTTTTATTTTTTGTTATATTATATTAGACGGGGCAAACTAGCAGTTGGTGCACCTGATGGTAAGTAATCACCGCTGCCCATGAACATCTGCAATACCGGTCTTGCAGCTGCGTTGCCGACTTTTTAAGAATGAATTAGCTCCTTGAAGGTCCCCAAGTCGTATCTGTTCGGAAACACCCCGGCGGGTAATTGATTCCATAAAAAAGTAGTGACAGGCAAAAAGTGCCAACCAATATGTACGGTTGTGGCATTCCAAACATCGACGTGGTGAGGATGAAACTTTAAATTTTGACGCGATGTCCGATGATGGATTTAGCGACAGAAATTAATCCGAACAACTCTTCGGAACACTCCCCATGATAAATACGGTAAAAGATGCAGAGAGAACCTACATCTCTGCATAACTCCAAAGAGTCAAGACGATTAGAAATAGTCTGGTCGTCGATGATTCGAACCCCACTACGTTGAATGCGATCAAGAGGAAGAAATTGGTACTGAATAGCTCCGGCCCAGAGTTGAGGAAGTATTCCATGTGAGGTCGAATTTGGGTCTTGTAAAGTTGGAGGCGATGGGCTGGCATGAAGTACTGCTTTGCTCTGCTGTGCATATCAAGCTTTTTGAAGGCTAGTTTAGCCTTTCCTTCCAAATGGCCACGGAACTGAACTTTGTTCGATATGTCGACTCCCAGAATTCCAATACTGGCTGAGGCTGTCAGGAGAGTGTTCTCAAACCAAGGTGATACGACAAATGGTGTTTTTCTTTGCGGTGACCGCACAAACCTGCGTCTTTTTGGGGTTTAATTTAACAAGGTTTTAATGACCCCATTCTGAAAGCTTGTTCCGGCCCTCTTTCACATGTTCCCGAGAAATACCGCTACGGCTGGAGTATATAACATCACCAGTACTGTCGTCCGCGTAGCAATGTATGTTACAAATTCGCAACATATCATTAATATGCAGAAGAAACAGTATCGGTGATAGCACGCAGCCTTGGGGAACACCAGCATTGACAGGTTTGAGGTCGGAGCATGCACCGTCGACTACGACCTTGATGCTCCGATCAAACAATAAACTGGTGGTCGGCTTGCATAATTTCTCGGGAAGACCTCAGGAACGCCGCTTCGGGAAAAGAGCTTTATGCCATGCCCGATCGAAGGCCTTCGCTATGTCTAAAGTAACTGCCAATGCGTTCCTCTTGGACTCAATTGCCTACGCCCAACGATGTGTCAGGTGTACTAGAAGATCACCAGCTGAGCGGCCATGACGGAAATCGTACTGACGGTAGCTAATTAGCTAGTGCTCTTCTAAATACTTCAGGAGCTGACAGTTATAAGTATGGAGAACAAGGAGGTTATGGCTTTTGGCCGATAGTTTGATGGATTAGAGCGATCTCCTTTTTTAGAGATGGGATCCACCAAAGCTGTCTTCCGCGAATTCGGTACTACGCCGAGTGAATAAAAGAGTCGGAATAGGTGTGTCAATACTGGAGCCAGCACTGGAGGACTTACTTGAAGTACAATCGGAGGCATGTCAAGAGGCCCACTCGACTTGTGGATGTCCAAAGTAGTGCTTTATGCGCAGATAACTGCCGAAATTGTGGTTCTGGCATGGAACTAACACACTGTGGGATGGAAGGCGGTGCGTTCCCTTGGTCATCTTGAGTCGAGTTGGCCGCAAAGAATAAGCCCAGAAGATCGGCTTTCTCCTTTGTGGTATAGGCCAGAGAGTCATTGTCTCTGTGCAAGGATGGAAATGAAGGCTAGGAGAAATTCCCTAAGACTGCCTTGGCGAGAGCCCAGAACGCACGAGTGCCCGAAGGAAGGCAAACTAATTTCTCACTAATTCTGCGAATGTACTACTACTTTTGCCTTGGCGATGGCTCTTTTGAAGAACCTCGATTAAGAATTGTACTCCTTTCGTAATGCGCTAGTTATTACATCATAAGGTACCAACGCAGCAGCCCAAGCTCGGTAGCATTCCTGCTTTCGGCGTAAAGCCGCTTTGCAGTGGCGACCAAACCAAGGCTAACGGTCCGGCCACAGCTCGCGCGGCACGACCGGCGACGCGAATTGCAGCGCGAAAACGCGCGACCGTAACACACGGTGTGATAAGCGAATAAAACGAAAGAGTACTTTTGTTTTATTCACTAGTAAGCCAGGGTTGGAATCAGAATAACACAAAATTATTACCAACGACAATTATTTATATACTATATAATTATATATATATATATATATATATATATATATATATATATATATATATATATATATATATATATATGTATATATATATATATATATATATATATATATATATATATATATATATATATATATATATATATATATATATATATATATATATACATATATATATATATATATATGTATATATATATATATATATATATATATATATATATATATATATATATATATATATATATATATTTACTATATTTTATTAAAATTTTTACTACTATTTTTAGCCTCTGACGCAAAAACGAGGGTTGTTATAAACTTCAGGGGTATGTCTGTCCGTGCAGCGTAGCGCCCTGGCGGATGGTCCGATTTAGTTGATTTAGTTGAGACCAAGATCACGATATTTGCAGAGTGGGTCTGCTCTAATGCGGAATCTACAGCCGTTTGTAAACGCTCAACGAGCCGGTCAACTTCATTATTCCCGGTATGGAACCTGTATAGCACGCGTTGCTGCGTGCATGGTCGTCGCAAGCTAGGCATAACCAGAGGATGGATGGATCCTGACCTTCAAGTCTGCCGGAGCGCCGGTAACAGATATCATCTTATCTGACGTACGCGCATACACCAGCCCGCGGTACAAAGCAATGTTCTAGTTTGTACCGGGTAGGAGAGATAGGAACTATCAGCCAGAGAATATATCTGTGACTCGGTCAAGAAGAGCAAAGCTGGCTTCGTCGTCTCGAGACGGCAGTGGACGGCGTTCAGGTTGGAATGAAGCCCCCTGACATTACAGAAATCTACAGTAAGCGTAGTAGGGGGATGGTACCCCTTAATATCTTTTTTAATCGCGCATTCATAGTTTAGGCTAGGCTTTTCAGCTTTTCAGGTTAAGCTTCTCTGACTCTCATAAACCAAACGAAAGCAGCAAAGCTGCTACTTTACGTCAGCGTCAAGTGAAAAAGTGCTATCCTATCCTAAGTCCCGGGCGTGCCGGCCTATTCAGTTTCAAGTGCAGTATGGCATTACCACTAACTTGGTTGACTGACGGCACTGGTGTTAAAAAATTTTGTCACAAAAATTATCCCACCCCACATTTTGTTTACCCAGGGTGATAGAAAAAGTGCACGAAAGACGACCAAAAAAGCCGCATTCTCCTACACTACGATAACGCTTCTTCACACACGGCCAACAAAACAAAAGTCATTTTTAGCTTCCAAAAAAGTACATCTCGTCACTCATCCTGCGCATAGCCCCGACCTAGTACCCTGTGATTTCTGTATTTTCCCCAAAATCAAAGATTTGATGAGAGGTTTACTTTTACCAACTCCGAAGGGGCAGTGATAGCGTTCAATCAGCACGTAGAAAACATGCCCTCAGATCTGTGGTCCTCCTGTTTTAAAAAATGGTTCGATCGCATGAAAAATTTTTAAAATGTAAAGGAGATTATTTTGAAAAGCAATAAACATAATATTTTGGTTACAGCATGTTGTTTTTTTAAGTTACGCAAAACTTATAGTGTGACCTACGTATTCTGTTATTCGAATATAAGCAAAACTCATTTTAACCCACTAGAAGTATTTAATCTGACTTACATTCATAACACATATTATGTGTTATGTATGTATGTCAAAAATAGTATTTTTTTTTAAATGTCATGAGATAGTAAACAAGCAGATGGCTCCCTAATGAGAGACAAAGAGACATGCATCGCCTATAGACACCAAAGATGTTAATGGTGCGTTGCTACTCGTGTGGCGGGATGGCAACGCCACATGCGTAAGTCTGTCGACTACCTTACCTCCCTAACCAGAACACGGCAATAACAAGCACTGAAGTTATTGCAGCAGGAATAGGTAAGATGGTGGTACCATGTACCCGGGTGAGACGTTGCGGAAATCTACAACCTAGTAGTCACGGTGGTGGTGAAATCTATAGCCAATCGGTCGCGTTTTACGACCTACCTGGCAGAACGGCAGTTGGTCTATTCTTCAAAGGCACCCGGACCAACACAGGGAAAATACATAGAAATGCATATCTTCATACATGAGTGTATAATTCTTCTGTGCGTATTTATATAACTGAAGTCCTCCTGAACTGCTGGACCGATTTTATTGAAATCGTTTGTATGTGGTCAAGTGGATTCGAGATTGGTTTAGATTTATAATCAAACTCGGTGTGTGATGCTGCGATCGGGTTCGGGTAGAACAACTTCTGCCAGGTATTTTAGTTACCTATATAACAGTAAACTATACGTAATACTTCAACCTAACAACTTAGACGTCTCTGCTCATAGCGTAAACCTTCGTGACCGTACTTACAGTATATACCACTAAGTAATGATATTAATGAGAATAAATAAATATCACTGGACAAATTATACAAATTTAATTTAAAAAAAAAAACGCAAATTAACCCAATTTAAGATGATTTTACAGGGACCCAACAAAAACCGCGTCTTTAGCGAGAAAGCGAATTATGCGGGATAGGGAAAGTAAAATGTAATATATTCTAATAATCTTATATGTGGGTATTAAATTATACCTTTATAAACAGTAATTATATATTTTGGTTTGATAAAGACTTGATGCGTAAGCAATTATAAGATTTTCAACATAATTTGACTTTTTAGTGCGTATTTGTTTTAACTCAAAAAAGCTACAAAGCGTCTTCAATCGGTAACTGCTGATAACGCCTGAGCGCTTGTTAAAACGCCCCGTATGAAGCAGACTCGTCTTTGTTTTCATCATTATCTCCAAGGGCCACTTTTTGTACGTTATTGAAATTTTCAATAAGATCATCAATTGATTGATTTCGTACGGATTTATCAATGGACGCTGCCGCTAGAGATCATACAAAAACGTGTATCGTGCCGGCGTATTAAATAGGATGTAAAATCATTAAAATGACAAATGATGACAAATTATTAATTAGCGTTAATAATACATTTAACCAAAGTTATCCAGCCAAAAAATAACGCGATTGATATGATTAAAATTTAATATATATATATATATATATATATATATATATATATATATATATATATATATATATATATATATATATATATATATATATGTGAGTGGTTACGCAAAAAGGGACCTGAAGGGATTGGAAACGGTTTTTTTTTTTGATAAATTCTGATTCTATGGTCCTTCATCTTTGTTTTGTTCTAATCAAAATAATTTTAGGTGCCGTAGTTTTTTTTTAATGATTTTTTATGTAAGCCGAGGCAGTTTTGAAAATATTACACCTTATACACAGCGCACACTAGTTTCTTTTTCTAGCGCGCACATAAAGACAAGTAAAAGACGAATAAATAAGTCACCAATAATACAGCTATCGCAAACACGTGCTATTTCTCACTGACGAAGTCGCTCACTAACGACACTAACATAAAAAACCCCGCGCCTCTCTCCCGCACTCGTGGCGAAACTCATTTCGACTCAACATTTTAAACGTGATTTACTCGAAATCAATTATTTTCCCTTGAGGTCCCTTTTTGCGTAACCACTCACATATATATATATATATATATATATATATATATATATATATATATATATATAATCACGAATATTTGCCCTTTGTCGGGAGTCGAACCCGAGCCACATTGATGCGTTTCTTCGACAATTTTGATTAGATAACTACTCGACCAACGGGGCGGTCAAATAAACAAATTTTATTGACATTAAGGCTCTACTGATGTATTAGCAAATTTGTAACGTTTTGTCTATATCTATATATTAATACGTGAAGCAAAAACTTTTAGCCCTTTTTAAGAAATTTGGCACAGTGAAGGTTTACATTGTGTAGGACCGCAGAATCCTAACATTCTTATATACCTTATATTAGAAAAACAATAAATTAATAGGAAGAAACATTACAAACACCACATTTTTGTAACATAAGATAATATACTTTATACGTATACTTTAGCCGTAAAGAAAATAGTATACATGTTGTATACTATTTTCTTTACGGCTAAAGTCTGTCTTCAAACTTGAAAGTTTTATTGTTTAGTTTAGTTGAATTATAACCATAAGGTGATTGTTAGACACTTTTACTATTGCACTTGTGCATATCTTTCAGTTTTACACCTATTTTTTAATATATTACTCGACCGGTTTTACTTTTTAAAGCATCTTCAGTATGTAATTAATATACTTAACTCCTACAAGTGCAATAGTAAAAGTGTCTAACAACAATGGAATTTCACCAAGTGCCTGTGATTGTTAGTAAAATTGAAAACATATATTTTAATAAGTAATTCCGTCGGATATATTTACAGCGTAGTCTCAACAAAACATTCTCTATGTTTTCTATTGTATTTCCTGTAAATAAATTACTGCGAGCAACTAGCAGACCGTTGTCAGAGGAGTTTTTCAGCTGTTTATTAATGAAGTCTTGGGTATACAATCCCAAGCGATATCTAAATAATTTATAGCCAAACCAGGTGACACCTTGAAAGTGAAATATATGTATAAAAGAAAATCGAAATATAGGAAAGAAGACGTTCCGTCATTTCAAATTTTACATTTTATGTATATAAATATAAACAGACGCAAATATTACGTAATTTTTAATCTACGATTTGCTTCTCAGTATGTACCAATGTTCTTCAGGATTAGTCATATATATATATATATATATATATATATATATATATATATATATATATATATATATATATATATATATATATATATATATATATATATATATATATATATATATATATATATATATATATATATATATATATATATATATATATATATATATATATATATATATATATATATATATATATATATATATTTGTTCCATTAAGACTCCAGAATGGCTTAAAACCCACAAGTCATAAGAGAAACTCATTACTGGCTAAGTAACTTTGGGCACCACTACAGGCAGGAGTTTTAATAAATAATAAATAAATATTCGTGGGACAAATTACATTTATTGATCTAACCTCAAAGTAAGCAAATTATTTGCTTGTGTTAAGGGTGTTAGTCAACGATACTAATACATAGAAATACGTATATAAATACTTTTACGTACAGTACCCGGCGATAAATATTGCACATCGACCTTTGGAAAGAGACAATCGGCTAATTTCGGCTTCGTAGAGCGTTATCTCTGTCGCACAAAATACAAACAGTCCGGTACCTATTAGGAGCTGTTAAAACAAGTATGATTTGCTTCTTTTGATATTTTTATTCTTTGTATAAAATACACTAATTTTTCTATAAGTGATGGCTTTAGGTTGGGGTAAAATAAAATAAAAAAACATTTTTACATTATGTTTACGTATTTAATTATTTTGGAACATTACAGCTTTAGTGTACATAATAAACACCATTATACCTATTGCTAAAATGAGACATTGCAATAAAAATAATAATAATTCTAATTCTCAATTACTTCCATTTCACTATCTGTGCTCTCAAAGAGGTCAATATCACTGGCACTATCAGCCGTATTTATTACTAATCTATCAGTGTAATTGTCTAAACTGTGTTGAATGCTTCTATATTCATTCTCACATTTGATTGCATGATCGCAAACCTTTTTCCACTCTTCAGCGCCGATCATGTTTACTTTTTCAGTCAATAATGTTTTTACTGTAGTTAAGTTCATACCCACATTTCTAGAGGCTACATAGATAGAAATAAATACATACATACATATATATATATATATATATATATATATATATATATATATATATATATATATATATATATATATATGTGTGTGTGTGTATTTCTATCGCTGATTGACACCCATCACAAATGCAAATTAATTTGCTTACTTTGGGGTTAGATCAATTTGTGTTGGTCCAGCGATATTTATTTATTATTTATTTATCTACCTACGTCTTAGACCCTCTATCATGCTTGGGTTTCGATCGATGGTGATCTTACCACTAACAACACTTATTATATAGTTTCTAACGGTAATCAGTCAATTATTTTTATCTCATTTACTATAATTCTGTAGATTCTATATTTCATAATGATGAAGAGCAATGTTGAATTCTACTAAAATTCTATATGTAAATAACATAATAACTAAACCGTAACATAATAGTTAGATTTATTTTGGAAGGAGACTTATGTTATTTGGAGTTAGTAAACCATTTTCAATTAGATAGATAAAAGTTATTTTGCTTTTTTTCTTGGCATTCTGGTCACCTTAAATGGATTAAATAGTGTTAGAATATTGATTTAAATATGAAAATGATGGTGACTTAGTGTTTAACATAATTTATTCCTTTGCAACAAAATAAAATGTTCTAAAACAGTTTTGTCGCAGTATTAATAATTTTTGTTCATGCTCTATCCATACTTATAAATGCGAAAGTAACTCTGTCTGTTTGTCTCTTCTTCACGTCTAAACCACTCATCTGAGCGAATGAAATTTGGTACAAAGATTGTTTTAGACCCGAGAAATAACAAAGGATAGTTTTTATCCTGGAAATCCCACGGGAACGGGAATTATGCGTGAAAAACCCCAGGACTATCTTTTAAACCACGGTAATAAGAAGTAACTTAGGCTGCTTTTATTTCAGAATTTTTTCTCACAGTTATTGTTTCTATAACTTATTTCTAAACTAGCTGCTGCGCGCAGCCCGCTTACATTATACATTTTTTGGTGAATCCCGCGGGATTGCCTATTTTTTCTGGGATAAAAAGTAGCCTATGTGCTATTCCAGGTTATTGTTTACCAGTGTGCCAAATTTGATTTAAATCCGTTTAGTAGTTTTTGTGAGATTGAGTAACAAACATCCATCCAAACATCCATCCAAACATCTATCCAAACATCCAAACTTTCGCATTTATAATATTATTAATTAATATTAATTAATTAATTAATTAATTAATTAATTAATTAATTAATATAGATTCGTATTTTACATCGACATAACTTAGTCAAAAACTACTTTTTTTTACTACTGAAGTTTTATTTTAAAAGTTCGAACACGTGTAGCAACTAGCAACCCTTCCGCTTGTCGCTTCTTAAGATTGGATCTCGCCCAAAATTTATAGTCGATGAGTTTTCATAGTATAATAAAAACCTTTAAATCCAGAATGTTACAAAAGCAGAATATCGGTGTTGATAAGGATTCGTGAAAAACTTGGGTGAACTCCAAAGTTAAGCATATATTTTCTTGTAGGTCTAGACTATTTTTGAAGTACGGAACATCTGCCTTTCTACTAGGTAGTTTGTAAAACGCAAACGATTACACAATCGTTTGGAAATTATCCTTGACTAAAAATTTTAATATTTTTTTTATATCATACTAGCGACCTGCCCGCGGTTTCACCCGCGCAGATTTTGTTCCCGTGGGAATATCGAAAAGGTTTATAAACTAAAACCTTCCTCAAGAATCAATCTATCAATTAAAAAAAACCGCATCAAAATCCGTTGCGTAGTTTTAAAGATTTAAGCATACATAGGGACATTAGGACATAGGGACAGACAGAGAAAGCGACCTTGTTTTATACTATGTAATGATGATAGCAAACAAGCAGATGGGTCTCCTGATGGAAAGAGTCAACCATCGCCTATAGACACCAAAGATGTTAATGGTGCGTCGCTATCTTGTGGCGAGGTCTAATGCCACATGCATAAGTTTACCGGCTACCTTACCCTCCAAACCGGAACACGACAGTGACCAGCACGGACGCTATTGCGGCAGGAATAGGTAAGGCGGTGGTACCAGACCCGATCGAGCCGATGCAGAACTCTACCACCTAGTAGTCACGATGGTAGTGACGCAAATAGCCACTCAGTCGCCTTTTACGACCTGCCTGGCAGAACTGCAGTTGGCCTATTCTTCAAAGGAGCGCAGGACCAACACGGGGAATTAATCAACATATTTAGTATTTTTCAACATAGCTTACAATAAATTTTAAACCGTTTTAAAGCTACTTAAATATTATAATAGTATAATTTTCAACAAACTTACTTCAAATTTTAAAATAACTTAGACACCCATCATGTACCGATTGGTCCCAAATCTGATCAGCTATTTTCTTCAAAAAAACAGCACCAAATGCCGTCAATCGGATCAATATTGGTTGATTCATTCGGGAAGTATCGTTAAGGAAAAATTCTTAAGAGGTTTTTCGACACTACTTCAAAATTTTTCAAACAATAAAATTATTTTTTTTGGTTTTCTAAACTTTCTATAGAGTCGTTTGCAACAAACTTTAGATTTTTGAACTCGTTAAGCTTACAAGGCTTAGAGATTAGATATATTTTGGCAGATTTGAGTTTAAAATGCCTTAGATAAGCGGAAAATATCAGATATGGCCCTTTTTTTAGGGTTCCGTACCTAAAAGGTAAAACGGAATTATTGTCTCTCATTATGATAGCTGGGAAGCTGAAATTTTCACACAAATTATGTACTTCCGTTGCCCGTATAACAGCAAATACTAAACCTAAAAAAAATTATTGAGGGAGGTACATACAATGCTTACAATTAACGTGTTTCTTCGTATTTTTGATTTTTGATGGCACGAAACCCTTCGTGCGTGAGTCCGACTCGCACTTGACCGGTTTTTATTTATTAATCTACTTTAACTTTGTAAGACATTCTTACACCAAACATAACGTAAAAATATTCGAAAACCGTTCTACCTACCTAAAGTAGATAAAGTTTTTGGGTAAAAGTCATGTCATTAAGTTCAAATTTGATGTTTTCATTGATTAAAAAGACCGTAGACCCAATCCATACTTCCTTACTAATATTATAAATGCGAAAGTAACTCTGTCTATCTGTCTGTCTGTTACGCTTTCACGGCTCAACCGCTGAACCGATTTGGATAAAATTTGGCACAAATATAGTTTGAGACCCAGAAAAGGACATAGAGTAGTTCTCATCCCGGAAATCCCACGAGGACGGGAACTATGCGGGATTTTATTTTAGAAATTATTCCACGCGAACGAACTCGCGGGCACAGCTAGTTATTTGATTTAAATATCAAGTTGAAACCAGTATGCATTCTTGACAGACAAAGCGGCGGTTTTCTCCTTATATCTACAGAAGTCTTAAAAAAGACTAGTAATATTTAGTCATTGTCATTGTGTTGGTATTAATTATTATTAATACCAACACAATGACTCCACTGTGGGTAAGCTAGGGTCATCGGTATATCAATGGACGCACCGGACAGTTACAAATCACAATTTTATTCATGAATTGAACGGGTCACCCTATTTGAGTGGCTGTAATGTCTATCACTTATTTCTAAAACAATTAGAACCGAAATTTATGTGTTCATCCGAGGCGCAGCGGTATTGGTATACCAATACTAGATTTCAAACTTCTGACGCGATTTTTTGATGAACATCCTCAAATTTTACCCGATACAGCGTTCGAAGTAAGAACCACAGTATCTGAGCTGAATAGGCTATCTAATGCAACACGAGACAATCGAAAAAATACTAAGTTGAGGTTGAAATACTATTCTGTGTCAATCCGGGTATCAAACTAGGGACTTAATGATCTGAAACGGCCAACAAACCACTCTACCAATGGGGTACTAGATTTATTTATTCCTAATTTTTAATTTCTTACAAATAACGATGGACCATTTTCATATAAGCTGAAATGACGTATTCTTCTGTTCAGTACCAACTACCTACAATCTTTGTGTAAATGTTGAAAGATGAGTTGCTTTAAGTGTTCGCTGCGATGACAAGACACAAGTGTCATTTGGGGTTGGGCCCCGAGTGCCACTTCTCTGAAAAACTTCCTTACATTTTTCTTGCCTATTTATATTTTGTTTACGATAATATTTTTAACAAAAATGTTACCGTTTAAATATAATATTCTGTGTAAGTATCAGCTATATAATATACAACTCATCCCGTGTTTGGGAATACTGAAAAAAACTTTTCCCAAGTACGGGTTAGTGCTATAACACAAAAATAATTAGAAATACGAAAGTACTGATCAAAATTATAAACGTGAATTTCATCTGTAACGATGAATTCATTTAACTAGATATACGTATGTATATACCTAGCGATCAATTCAATCGACGTAATTGATAGTATAGCAAAGAAGAATTTCGACACGTCGAGCCTGGCGACATTAGCTCAGTAGGAGAGCGTCCCAGCATTAGGGAATGGTCGCAGTTTCAATCCCTGCGTGTTGATATTTTTCTTTGTTGTTTTTAAAGTTTTTCCAGTTTTCCCAAGCACAGGGTGAGTGCTATAACACAAAAATAATTTAAAATAGTTATTTCAAATATACCTACAATTAAATGAATATATAAGGAGACTAAAGCAAATTACTGTACTAAGTGAAATATTTCAATGGCTAGTAATTAAAATTGTAATATTTCAATAAATAATATTATACCAGTTATTAAATAAATGCAAAATTCTAGGAATTGTGTAACTTAAAATATTAAGTATAGTTTTTAATCGATTACATAATATGTTCCACTCAATCTCTGCTTCACCGATTATGACCTGCTTCGACTACCGAGATTCTGAACTCCAATTGATGGTAAAATACGTATAATCAAGCTATTGGAATGTTTCATGGAATTCATCCCGCTTATTATCCGTACAGAATCACTTTGAAGAATAGACTATCTAACTTTTAGTATGCCCTTGTCCCATACAGCAAATTGTTTTTTTTAAACAGAATATGAATAAATACAAAAAGTCCGTAAAATGAAATAAACAAGCTGGATTCGAATCCAGGCATTTATAAAATAGCACGAAATGTGTAAAATCTATGAGGCGGTGACAATTTTAATTATTATAAAAAAATATTATTTTCAAACAATAACATTAATGACTTTTGGTAAAAGTTTAATATGACAGTGGATGTCCCTAAGAAAAGTAATAATATATTTTTATTATAGAAAATTACAAATTTTGGAGGCGCAATCTAGTTATACGTTATCACAAATTACGAGTGTTTTTTTTGTGTTTTTTGTTGTTGTTCTATATCCAAACGCTTGTTAATTGCACTACAGTTCTAAAACTTTTGAATTAATTGTAAGTGCCAACAAGATCAACTAGCTTGGCTACATATAAGAAAGCAAATTTATTGAATGGAAAAACTGTTAATACGCATACGCACAATACGAGTATATGTGAATTTTCTAAGTAACATGTTAAAGTACACGCTCGGCCAGGTTCACATTAAAAAGTAGAGGCAACTTTAGAGTTGTAAACTAAAGCTAAATGACGTTTGGTCCAAATTTTGTGTCTGGAAAAATTGACAAATTATATATTTTTAATGCCTTAGTTTATTATTTATCTACCCGAATCTTAGTATTTCATATTTATGTTTCGGATTCTGTAATGTAATCATTTTATTTTGTTTTGTAACTTTTACTATTAGTTATAGTTATAGTCAAATATTTCCTCTAATATTACGGTATGAGAAATATATATTCTATGATAAGATGTTCGGTCACTTTAAAACGAACTGTCATAACTTAAAGAATTATAGAATCACTTAAAACAAACTTAATAAAATTCATCAAGCTTATATTGTATCCAGGGGCTGCCCACTCGCATTTTAACCTGCGCCATCTACATTTGAAGAACTTCGGAGTAGTTACTATTTAGCTGTTTATAGTTGTCGACCTTTGCCGTTACATTTGGAAGCGTATAAACATGTAAATTCAAACTTCAAAATAAATTCATAACTGGCCATGACGGCCATTGGCCGTTGTATGTTGCGTTTGCTTATATAAGTGTAATTAAAGTGCTATTTTGTAAATATTTGTGACTATATCTCTGTTTGACGTCAAGTTGACTACGTCCTCAGTCTTCGTGAAGATTTTACGTTCAAGCCTGGCGTTGAATAGAGCTGAAACTGAGCTTGAATAGAGACTTGTGGAATGAAAAATGTCCCTTGGAAAATAGATTTTAATTGATTTATTTTTTAAGATGTGAAATAGTTATCCTAAATTATGTATCTATTGATACGACTATTTAAATATTAACTATTTCACATTACTATAATTAAAAAGCCAAGTATAACAAATCCTCAATTTGTTTCTCTGCTTTGAAACATAAAAATATATTTTACTAGCTAACCCGGCCAACGTTGTTCCACCTTTTTAACTACTCTTATATTTTTTCTATATTTTCTCACCTTTTAAACCTTTCCTGGACTTCAAAAAGTGAGACTAACGAACAGCAATTGACTGTTATATATATATATATATATATATATATATATATATATATATATATATAGTTATACGTTATCACAAATTACGAGTGTTTTTTTTGTGTTTTTTGTTGTTGTTCTATATCCAAACGCTTGTTGATTGCACTACAGTTCTAAAACTTTTGGATTAATTGTAAGTGCCAACAAGATCAACTAGCTTGGCTACATATAAGAAAGCAAATTTATTGAATGGAAAAACTGTTAATACGCATACGCACAATACGAGTATATGTGAATTTTCTAAGTAACATGTTAAAGTACACGCTCGGCCAGGTTCACATTAAAAGGTAGAGGCAACTTATACATATAACAATATATATATATATATATATATATATATATATATAGATAACAAACACATGATTTATCTTTTGACGTATTTCAAATCTAAAAATGAACTTAGAGATTTCTGGGAATTGCGCAAAAGTAATGAAAATAACGAAACACACATGTATATGTCATAAAATCACACACACGTTGATAAGTTTTAATTATCGTGTCCTGAACACAAATGTCTATTGTAGACAGCGAGCAAATATGTAGACAAAGTTGTACTCAAGATCCACGCAAGATTTAACAATAAATAAATATAAAGACTCTCTTTTGATATTACTATTTTCATACTTTTTGATTGTTGTACATTATTCATCTTTGATACAGATACAATTGAGCATTGATAATCATTTTATAATTTTGATTTTATTCCCTACAGGGTCAGTCTATAGCAGTATTATAATAGTAGGGGAGCCCAAGATAATAAATGGCTTATTTGAGCATAGTAGAGGGATCTATTGGATTTTGTAGATTTAATTTTATGAAAAATAAAAGGTTATATAAAGTTTTCCATTGCAATGGTGGGGAAAAAAACCTACAGATAAAAAAATGTTTTAAGAAAATCTGTGTCATGGTAACACTAAATCGTTCGGAGTGGGTTAAATTCCACCTAAAATTTGGAAGAAGTGGGATGGTCACAAAATTGTAGAAAAAACGTTGTTTTGACATTTTCGAGCGCGTCTGAATTCTCTTTTATTATATAGGAAATGATGTAAGAATAACGAAATAAATATAATCACACAATTTCCACAAGCCTAAGTTATCTTAATTTTGTTTTTTTCTGCCCTAGTTCCTCCCTCTATAGAAATGGCTTGTATTTGGTGGAGAGCCTCAAGAATATCCAAGATATCTTCCCTATGTTAATCTGACGCGCTCGAGTAAATACCAAAAACCCCTCTTGGGCTTCCCTACTATAAATACTCAAAACTTAGTGCAAGGGAAGAAAATTAACCGTTAAAGGCTTTTAAAAACAAATGGGAACCGGTTTTATAATGTAGTTGTTGCTAATTCTTACAAACGCTAGTATTTTAATAAATTTGGTGGTTTTGTATTGGCAATAATTGCTATTAGTCGCTAACAGTTACGTTCCAATGTAATTGAAGTTCAGCAAGAATATTAAAAAAGATTTTGAAAATACGGGTCATAAGCGTTATTTTGATGGGATTACTTCTAAATTATATATGAATTTGAAATTTTTGATAAAATGAGAATCAGGGCCCAGGATAGGTTAACTTATTAAGTACTAGCTGTTGCCAGCGACTTCGTCCACGCGGACTTCGTTTACTCCGCACTGCTCCTTCCCCGTAGGTGATAGCGTGATAATATGTAGCCTATATGTAGACCCGCCTATTAGTAATATTCATGGAAAATTTGAAGTAAATCCATGCAGTACTTTTTGAGTTTACCCCGGACATAAATACAGACAAACAGACAAACAGACAAAAATTCTAAAAACTATATTTTTGGCTTCGATATCGATTGTAGATCACGCCCAAAGTATTCTTTTAAAAAAATATTGAATGTACAGTTTTGACTTTCCTACGATTTTATTATATATATATATAGATTTAAATACGCTACAATTTTTCATGGTGGCTTAGCTAATATTATTTCCATTACACAAAAAAGTAAAGAAGATTTATTTACACGGCATTACGGCATATTACACGGCAAAGGTATCGCATTGCTGCAAAATTTATGAAACCATTGGGAATTGATACTGCGATGTGTTCCAAAACAAGTTTTAATGTCCCTGACATTTACTTTTATACTATTATGACGTTACACCTTTAATTCTTTGTCTTTTAACACTAGTAATTGAGATCATTAATTTTTTAGTTAACGTTAAGTAACTTTACAAATAATATATAAAAACGTACTTATATATTAATTTAGATTGCAGCTTTTAAAAACGTCATTAAAAATAAACTAACTTTGTTATGATAAAACACTGAAAATAAATTCATACATAATCTATCTTCGCGTCCGTATACCCGAAGAGGTAGGCAGAGGTACAACAAGTGCTCCCACGATAAGCCGAAGATACTTGGCCCCACAAACATGATAAGTGGCCTATCACCAACTGGGCGTTTTCGTGCGTGTTGTCATGTGTACGTTAGATAGGGGCGTGAAGATACTTTTAAAAAAAGTTAGACTAGTTAATACATAGTCTAATTTCGCTACATTTCAGAGTTCTTTTTTTAAATATTATAAATATTTAATTTTTTAATTGACTTACAAATATATCTTTAAATTTTACTAAACATTATTCCGTTACATTATATTAAACCAACACATAATTATAGTGTATCTAACAGTTCGGCCAAAGAGTAGTTCGGCGATCCAAGTATGAGTACGTCCTCGTACTCCAATGTGAAATGAAACTTTTTATTGGGTTGAAAGATTTTTATTTTTAAGAATTATTAAAAATTTAAATATCACTAAAATCAATTAAAAGTTACTAATACATTCCACCTTAATTAAAGTTATTACTAAATTTTATTCCATGAAATTTAAAAGTTGATATAATATTTATAACATATACTCGTAATATAAATTAAATCATTAAACTTATTTATGCATTTTTTTTTATTTACCAATTCAAAAATTATTTTATTCTTACATACACTTTTGACGAGTAGATTTCTTCCGAATTATCATCGCATTAGATTTACATAGAACGCGGTCACACACTGGGAGGCTCCGGTGGAACAAACTCAGCGGGCTTGTCTTTTATCTAACTTCCCGCTACGTATGTTACTCTGATTTGCCCCAAATTTTGAAAATCGAGTTTTCACCAGATCTCCACTCTTTGAGGTCCTAGGACACTTTTCCAACTGTTTTCACGATGACGTCATTATATCTGTATGTATGTGTGTGTGTGTGTGTGTGTGTGTGTGTGTATGTAAACATCTCATAACTTTTGAACGGCTGGACTGATCGAATCCCTACCAATCGATACCCTACCAATATAGGGGATATTGCTGACCACCAGCCTCATCATCGCTATTAGCCCCAGCCAGCCCCGTCAGCAGTCAGGTGCTTGATATATTCTCTGGTCAATCGGGTCGTCTAGTTACTCCTAAACTTCGCTCTTGAACGGCTGCCTGTCGGTCTTAGTGCACAGTGTTTAACTAAGTTTAACATAATTCAATTAATATTCTATAATAATTTATTATAAAAACTTATTGTGAAAAATATATTTCTTTTTTTAAAAACCCTTACGGGAAGTGGCCCATAACAGAACGAAACGCGGTTGATGGCATTCGATTGGATTCTACTCAACTCAGACTTTTTGAAAATTTCAGACGGGGTAAACTCAAAAAGTATTGCACGGATTTACTTCAAATTTTGTATGAATATTACTAATAGATCGGGTCAACATAAAGGCTACATATTATCACGTTATTACCTACGGGGGAGGGGCAGTACTGAGTAAAAGTACTCCGCGCTGACGAAGTCGCTAGCAACAGCTAGTTTTACATAAATGAAAAACAGTGATTTTATAGTTTACTTTTCAAAACATAATAACGTTGAGGAATTAACAGATGTAGAATATATTCAGAAAACTTCGTTTAATAATTCGGAGCGATGTTACCTCGAACGATGTCGCTAATAAGTTGCCCGTAATTGATATCTCGTCGTTCATTTATAGCACACACGTTAAAGTGTTGTAAAAATACGATTAGTCAATTCACAGTCTGATTTTGCTACATTTCCGAGTTCTTCATTTTTTTTTAAATGTTATAAATATATATAATTCCTCAATTGACTTACAAATAAATCTATAAATTTTACTAAACTTTATTCCATTACATTATATTAAAACACACGAAGTTTGTTGGTTTAACTATGATGACATTAAACCTCATTTTTAATCACTGAATCTCGTCGGCGCTTGGTAAGATTCTTTGGTAAGATTTTATGTTTATATAACGTTATAAACACTTGTACAGTTTTACTTCGTTTTTATTTATTTACACCTACCGGTTTCACGTTTTAGCGCATCATCAGGGCAACAAATCAATACCGTTTAATATAAATTGTCAATTTTCAATTCATATTGAATCCAATTGAATTGTCTACTTTTATTAAACATAACGATTTGTTGTCCCGAGGACGCGTTAAAACATAAACCATATTTAATATTTTCTCAACTCTAATTTAAATGATTATTGTTTTAGTTGAATTTTCTTTTTATTGTTTTAGTTGATTGTTAATCATAATGATATCTCATATAATTATGATAAACACACTTATATTTTAATTAAGATAACCTTAATTTAAATTTTTTATCAGTTGCTTGTATCGTAACGAAATAAAAAATTATTTAGGTCTGCTTGCAAGCTTCATCACGCTGAAACTCACCTGAATTTAGCGAACGAAGTATCAGGTGATTGAATCATTAGTTCAATTGCCATAAATAACAAGATAATTAAGAAATTTGTCGTTTCAAGAAATAATCATAAACACGAGACTTGAAGATAGAGATGGAAGGAGCATCACGTAGATAGGATGAAAAAGCGTTCCATAAACGAATTGCAGTAAGAGTGGCACTGAGACGACAAGAGCGCTGAGATCTAACCTTGACTAGAAATAAATTCAAAGCGTTCTCTCAGATAAGCTGGGAAAGTAAGTTGTAGAGTATGTTATATATAGGCATGAAAGAACATGTGCATCCCGCCGAAATCGGATATTCAACCACTCCAATTGTAGACGCAATTATTAAGAAACATGGTCATACTTACGCAATTCGAAAACGTATCGAATTCGTAAGTTGAGTAGACGATCAAGTTTATTCAACAGTTCTTTAGTCTTTAGTAGTATATAAAAAGGGCCATTCGGCCATTCGGTTTATCCTTAATATGAAACCAATGGAATCATCATGGAACATGGAAATCATGGAACGGAATGCTCATCACAGAAAAGCTTGTCCCCGTCGAGGATCGAACGCGAGCCCCGTTGATTGCGTAGTAAGGGTCGCTAACCACTCGACCAACGGGGCGGTCAAACCATTGAGGATTAATTGGGGTTATACTCTGTAAATTAATTTGTGATAAAAACCTGTCACGTCCAATCAACATCACCTGTGTCTTGTTCGGATTTAATATAAGTCCATAGTCATTCGCCCAAGTGATAATTGCATCCAGATCACTATTCATATTACCGATACCTCGTTCTAGATCATCCGGTTTAAAAGATATATAGAGTTGTAAGTCGTCAGCATACAAATGATGCAAACAAATGTAAATAGACGGAACCGCTACATTAATAAATACGGAGAACAACAGAGGAGATAATACACTACTCTCTGGCCCACCATTAATAAGATCGCACCAGTCTGACTGCAAGTCATTACTTCGGGTTTGTTATCGGCACCCACTAAGGTAAGATGTAAAGATAAATTAAATGAGCAAAAAAACTATAAAGATATCATGGTCCACACATTTGAATGCATTGCTGAAGTCGAGAAGAGTGAGAAGAGTGAATTTTCTTTCATCCATTGCCCACCGTATATCATCAGTTATTTTTACAAGAGCAGTTGATGTGCTGTGACATGGACGAAAGCCCGATTGAAAGATATTTAACAAATTATGTGTTGATACGAAATTAGAAAATTGGATGTATGAAATGCGTTCTAAAATTTTTGAAAAGTAGGGTAGTATAAAATGGATCTGAAATGAGAAGGGTCTGTGGGATTACTCCTCTTAGGTAACGGAGTAATGAAAGCTTTATTCTATAAAGAAGGGAAAATACTGGTAGTTAAAGAAGAATTAATAATGTCAGTTAGGTGGGGTAAGATTATATACAGTATTGGTAAAATCATTATTCTGCCTAACCCATTGCAGCTAACAGCTGTAGTGGTGTAGCTAGTACGATCTATTTTACAACACACTCTGAAACTGGTTCAAATTTAAAAGCAGTAATAGTTTTAATATGAGCCAAAGTTAAATTGTGAAGCATTTTTAGTTTGATTTTAGGATTCATTCTTTGAGATGGTATTGAAAATGCTGTGTTGAGAGCGTCAATATTTAAGTGGGACGGTAGTTCAGAATGTTGCTTTCAAACTCCAAGGGATCAAAGAAATTTCTAATGTTTTTGAACAAAGAACATTCTATATTCGATAGTATATGGCACCGTTTCGCGTTGCTTACCATTTGGTTGCATCTGTTTCTGGAAATTTTAAAAGCTTCCCAACGTTCTGTTGAGCAACATTTTAAAAATTTACGCTTAAATCGATCGCGTTGTGTCATTAAATTTTGGATGTAATCAGATAAACCAGGGAGCTTAAGTCTTCAATAAGCCTGTCTTTAAGCCTAAAATCAAAAATATCGGCTGAGAAAAAATATGGAAACCGTTTCAAAATTGACGAGGCAGCTTTCAAGTTCCAAATTCCTACACCTTCAATATCAAGGTCATCCAGTGCCTACATCCTTCCACAATTACAAAGGTTATTTTTGAGAATATCTGTTTTAACTGTACGTTAAAAGTTGTGTAGTGTTTTAGAACTATCAATTCAATATCAGGGTCATCCAGTGCCTACATCCTTCCACAATTACAAAGGTTATTTTTGAGAATATCTGTTTTAACTGTACGTTAAAAGTTGTGTAGTGTTTTAGAACTAGTGTTCTAAAAATTCGATTTCTTATTTGATATCTTAGAAGGTCACAGGAAAGTGATCTATAACTATTAAAAAAATCCATTATCTTATCCATGAAATAAATTAATGGTTGCGTGGGAGAAAAATATAAAAAACAACACCTAGAAACATTCATTTTCGTTAGTTATTGTATCTACTTCTTATTAGTGCAGATAGAGGGCGGACACGCCATGCAATAAAAGGTGATTGAGATATATTATTGTTTTTTCACAAACAGAAGTAATATTTGATTATAATAAATTGTTTTGTTGTTCGTATATCAATTGGTTTAACAATATTTAACTTCGAATGTAATATAATGTTACAAGGACAGTAGTTAAGGCTATGAAATGTGCTCAAGGAAAATAAAATCCACAAAGGTAAATTGTGTCAAAACGAAGCAACTACAGAGTATTTATTGTTCATTATGAATTTGCCTAATAAGTAAGAAAAGAAAAAATAATACTTATTTTATTATCGTGTGTTGTTCCGGGTCCCTTTTGAAGAATTAATCTGACATTCTGTCTGGTAGTTTGTAAAAAGCTAACGATATTATATACGCGTAATTACCATCATGGCTATTAGGCGGTAGAGTAACGCAGCGTTTCACCCGTGTATATGGTACCACCGCCATACTTCTGATTAGAGAGTAAATTAGCATGTGGCACCACCAATCCACCACACAAATAGTAACGCATCATCTAAATCTTTGGTACCTATAGGCATAGGCGTATGTTTCTCTTTAAATCTGTAATCTAAATATGATATAAAAAACCCAAGATACACAATCAGTGTCTCAAAAACGTCCTCTAAAAATGAGCGCAAAATTTCAAATTGTGCGTTCATTGCAAATAGAATGGCGTCAATCGCGACACTGTCAATTTTGTTATTTTTTGTACATTGCTTTGTAAAAGCAACTATAAATCTTGCGCTTAAGGTTGGATATACAAAAATATATATTTTTACCGTATCTATAAATACCTATGTGAAATTAGCGACAGTTTTGAGTGTCAGTTTTGTTCAGAACTGTGCATCTTGGGTTTTTTATATCAATGATTTACAATCATATATTCATTATAATGACATCTATTTAGATTTATAATGCAATATTTTAATTTTACGATACACTGTTTGTAAAGCTTTAGGTACATCTTTATATGCATGTTGATAAGATTTTTTTGCCCATCCAGTAACCTATCCAGTACACAGGTAACACAGCAGATATATGGAACCCACATTTGGTCTTGTTGTCCAATGGCAAAACCAAAATACTATTAATGTAACTTAGTTACTAAAGGCGTCAAATTAATTTATTGAGTTTTGAAAGTAATGTCACCACAAATAAAAGAAAACTAATCAGGATCATTTTTACACTTTCTTGATATTATTCAGAAATCACTTCACTTAACAAAACTACGCTCAACAAACAGTAAACACAACGAATATGAAAATAAAATTCAAAGATGGTTAATAGTAATGTGAGTGTCACAAAAAAGGGACCTGATAGAATCAAAATCCATATGGCTCAAGAATGAGTGAAGGTGGATAATTCAAAATTAGTAAGCATCTTTCTTGTTACAAAATTTTGTTGACCAGTGAAAGTTGTACATTTTGACTGCGATGACAAATTTCAGTTTTTGGACGATTTTTTTTTTTTCAAAATAATATGTTATTAACGATAACTTTCAAACAAATCAACTGATTTTAATGCAAGCTTTAGTGAGAATAGAATAGAGGTAATTCGATTTTGGAATCAATCAGTACATTAGTTTACAGACTGTTTAATAAAAAGGCCATCTTCAAAACTTCCCGCTAAGTTGAGGCATTTAAGCTCAAAACAAAAACTATACCTAAGCGTAATTTTTCTTAAAGAGTTCAAAAATCTACAATTTTATTAAAAACTAGCTGTTGCCAGCGACTTTGTCCGCGCGGACTTCGTTTACTCCGCACTGCCCCTCCCCCGTAGGTGGTAGCGTGATAATATGTAACCTATATGTTGACCCAACCTGTTAGTAATATTCATGCAAAATTTGAAGTAAATCCATGCAGTACTTTTTGAGTTTACCCCGGACATACATACAGACAAACAGACAAACAGACAAACAGACAAAAATTCTAAAAACTATGTTTTTCGCTTCGATATCGATTGTAGATCACGCCCCAAGAGTTCTTTTAAAAAATATTCAATGTACAGTTTTGACTTTCCTACGATTTTATTATATGTATTGATATTATTAATGACGATTTTTTAAAAGTGCATATTTTCAAAACTTTAATGTTAATACGACTAGCATTCCACGCAATCCGTGAGCTCAAAAATGTTTTGGCTACGAAACTAATTGATTGAAAAATGACGAAGTAATGTCAAAAAACACTTTTCTTAAAAAAAAATTATTGTAAATCCCGAACACGTCAAGAGATTTTCATTCTATTACCGATATTTACCTAACACATTTCTTAAGTAGAAGAGCTGATTATATTTTGTAATAGATTGATTTATTAATCTGGAAGTTTTTGCTTCATTTTTGGTGCAAAGGTTGGCATCGCATTTGGCAATGGTTGGTGCATCGCGATTCAACGCGGTAACGCGGCGAGTGTGTTGGGCACTTTTGCGCCGGGAAATATCCAGGTTGGGTAATGTAACTAGTATTAAGATTGACATGTATATTTATAAAATTAAAAATCTGGAAGTTATTAAAAGTAAACATCGTTGAAACGCATTGTTTTGTGTTTTTTTTTTTATATTATCAACATCTTCTGGACTTAATCTTTCATATTTTAATACATACTACCCATACTAATATTATAAATTTATTTATTTTTTAATTATTATTATAATTATATAGATAATAATTATTATTAATAATAATAATAGATAATAATTATTATACATGACCGCCCCGTTGGTTGGTACTCAGGTTGTTGTACTTTTCATCCAAATCGGTTCAGTGGTTTAGGCGTGAAGAAGAGACAGACAAGACAGATAGAGTTACTTTCGCATTTTAATATAATAATAATAATAATAATATAATTCACGGGACAAATTACACTTACTGATCTAACTCCAAAGTAAGCAAATTATTTGCTTGTGTTATGGGTGTTAGTCAACGATACTAATACATAGAAATACATATATAAATACTAGAATATATATATATATATATATATATATATATATATATATATATATATATATATATATATATATATATATATATATATATATATATATATATATATATATATATATATATATATATATATATATAATAAACACCCAAACCCGGAAATACAAACATTTATGCTCATCACACAAATGCTTGTCCCCGTCGGGGATCGAACCCGAGCCCCGTCGATTGCGTAGTCAGGGTCACTAACCACTCGAACAATGAAGCGGTTAATACCAAGAGGTAAGCCTCATTCTTGCATTTATATTTTAGTTTTCAATATAGATATATCATATATTTTTAATAAGTTTAATTTTTAATCATAAATACGCAATCTCTTGTTGAGCCAACTAAAAAAACAACAATTGAGAAGAACCAGTACAAACTGTTGAATGATCACAATCAGTTCCTTAAGAACCTCGTTCACTATGCTGGTATTTTATTCGAGTATTTTAATAGCAAAAACATTACCTAATGGTCAAACGGGTCACTTTAACCGAGTAGAGTTCATAAGAGTATTGATTCGCAAGACGTTGCGGAACTCCACCACCCAGTAGTAACGATGGTAGCGACACATTTGGCCAATCGTTAACCTTTTACGAGCAACCTTGATACATGACAAATGGCGGATTAAATAAAAATTATGAGAAAATTATTAATAAAAGCTTATTTCTACATCCGAAATTAGTCTGTGAAAAATTGCATAAACATACAGAAGCCGTTGATTCCTAGGAGACTTCGTATGTAATATTTTTCGCACCGAAAAGCAATCGCGAACAAAACAACGCATATCACTGTGTATACTCCGGAAATAAATCACGGGAATAGGCGGCAAATTTCAAAAGTTTGTGATTTATCATAATCCGGATTCCCATTTGCTAAACGCTTGGTCCATTTCTCTACGTCAGAGACATGGCCAAGGGTGCGTAGGCAGTAAAAGGCTGACATGATATTTATGTAAACATTTTAAAATTATACAGGTTGACTGATAACCGACTGTCAATGCTGAAGGACGCGATAGTTATAACTTATGATTATAATTTATTATAATTTGTTATTTTATAGGTTGTATTATAAACAGTAAAAATATAATAAAAAGAGAATGTTGCTTTACTATGAAAGTAAACCTCAACGAAGTTAGTGTAGTAATTTATAAAAAAATACGGTTACCGTGCGGACGATAATTAAGCGCATTGACTTACACGAACCACGAAGGAAAATTACTGTTTATATGCACCGAACTTTAATATCTATGCACAGGTGTTCGTACTTAATACGAGTATTTATAGTGGATAATTAGGTCAAATGTTAAGAACCTGTTTTCTTTTATTATTCCTTTTACTAGTCAACCTGGATAATATGATGATACCATGCTTTTATGAACCATACCTAAGCCTAGGAATGAAGAGTAAATAGTACGCTATTAACACCATTGATACGAGCGTGATGATACTTTTTACATAGGTACTTAAATATACTAACTTTTTGAATTTTTGTTCCATATAAACTTTTTGTTTAAATATATAAACGGGTTAAAAACGCGTACATATATAGAACTTACTTATAAAGCTCGACGTTTCGGCCAAATTACATTTACCGTGGTCACGAGCAGACTACTCTGTCTACTAAGTAACTTGGCCGAAACGTCGAGTTTTACAAGTAAGTTCTATATATGTACGCGTTTTTAACCCGTTTATATATTTTTAAAAATGATAGTAGAACATGTTTGTTTAAAAGTTCACATAAACTTTAACTGAGGCAAATCTCATACTACACTATTTTTGTACATAAAAAATTAATAAAGCTATATTTTTACGTATTATAAGGTAAGTATAAGTTGCTTAACAACAATGAATAATATCAAACAATAACAATAAAAACACTGGTTTTTAGGTAATGTTTAAGAATCTATCTATATTGATATTACAAATGCGAAAGTTTAGATGTTTGGATAGACGTTTGGGTGGATGTTTGGATGGATGTTTGTTACTCAATCACGCAAAAACTACTAAAAGGATTTGAATGAAATTTTACAGTAATATAGATTACTAGCGACCTGCCCGCGGTTTCACCCGCGCAGCTTTTGTTCCCGTGGGAATATCGGAAAGGTTTATACACTTAAACCTTCCTCAAGAATCAATCTATCTATTAAAAAAACCGCATCAAAATCCATTGCGTAGTTTCAAAAATTTAAGCATACATAGGGACATAAGGACATAGGGACAGACAGAGAAAACGACTTTGTTTTATACTATGTAATGATACATCAGAATAACACATAGGCCACAATTTATAAAGATTTTGTTTAATTTAGCGGTAATATCATCACGACAAGCATCAAGTAAGTCGGAAAAAATCCTGCCTTCTGAGAGCTTATCTTGGCGTGCGCTGACATAACCGCTGAAGTTACATGAAGATAATGTGTAGTAGGATTGTTTGTGATGAATAGTTCTAAATAAAAGTCCGCGACAGCATATAACTACCGTTTATGTGAAATCCATAATATCCAAAATCCATAAATACAATTAAATTATTATACTGTTTTACAAAGTATATTTTGGAGTATTTATTATTTTTTTATTAAAATTAATATATTTGACGCTTTCAGCATTTTATGTAGATGAAGTAGTAGTAGTGAAGAATATTTAGTATTAGTATATTTACTAGCATAACATTATTGACTTTTCTATAACATTAATTTAATTATTATTAGATAAAATTAAGGATTTGTAGTATACTTTATACATACATTTTATTTGGCTTATGAATAGTAGTAATATTATCGATGATAAATATTTCTCATGTTCCTCTGATGATGACTTTTGTAGTGTTGGCAGTGATGGTTCTTCTGGGCAGTCGTTGCATGATGAAATTAATTCAATATTTTCTACTTTTCCTAGAAATTTTAATGTGGTGCATATTAACGCGCAAAGCATTCCAGCTCACTATACTGATCTTCTCACAACTTTCAGTGGTACACCCATCGACGCCATTTTGATCTCCGAATCTTTTCTCAAGCCTCTCTTTCTTCATATCAATTCACTTTACCTGGCTATAAGCTGATTCGGAATGATAGAATTGGAAAAGGTGGGGGTGGCGTGGCTTTGTACCTTCGCTCGGAGCATTCCTTTAAAATTGTATCACTATCCCCAAATCCCTACAGCGCTTCTGCTGAATACATATTTATTGAAGTTACAGTTGGATACAGCAGAGTTCTGTTAGCAGTGTTATACAGTCCTTCTCTACTCATTGATTATTTTTCCACTTTAGATAACTTACTTAATAATTTCAGCCCTCTTTACGAACACATTATCTTACTAGGAGATTTCAATACATGTCTCGTGAAGAATGACCATCGTAGTAATAAGCTACTCGATATTATTAGTTCTATCAATCTTCATGTTCTTCCTCTTTCTCCGACTCACCATTTTCCAAATGCTAATCCTTCACTTTTAGATTTAATCATCGTTTCACGTCCTGACCGCGTTAGTATCCATGGCCAACTTCCTGCTTGTTTCTCCTACCATGACCTGATTTTTCTTTCATATAAACTCAAGACCGTAAAGAAGAGAAAGATATATGTGATGCGTCGCTGTTACAAGAATATTGATTTGGAATTGTTGAAAAGTGATGTCAACTCAATCGACTGGTCCTCCGTGACTGAGTGCCTAGATGTCGATGGAAAAATTGACAAATTCAACAATATCATTCTAAAACTTTTTAATAAACATGCGCCGATGAGAAGAATCAGACTAAAACACGACCCAGCTCCTTGGATTAATATTGAAATCAAAAATTTCATGAGAAAAAGACACAAGGCCAATCAGCACTATAGAAAGTTCCCTACAGCTGAAAATCTAGCCTCTTATAAATTGTTGCGCAACCGATGTAATCAGTTGTGTCGTCGTGCTAAACGCCGTTATATTCACGATACTATTGTGACATCTGGTTCTGACTCAGGCAATCTTTGGAACCTTTTAAGGTCCCTCGGCGTTGGGCGTGCAACTGTTTCTAGTGAATGTAATGTCGATTTAAATGACCTCAATGCTCACTTTTCTACGCCGCCGGTAATTCTGGACAACATTTCTAAGACATCTACTATCGCTAGCTTAGCCTCCAGGGCGCTTCCGCTATGCCCAGAATTTAGTTTTAAGCCAATCAACGAATTAGATGTCAAAAAGCATGTGCTTTCTATTTCTTCTGCAGCTATTGGTAGTGACGGTGTGTGCTCGCGTATGGTCCTTCCTATTCTTCCAGAACTTCTTCCGATTCTTACACATATTTATAATTTTTCCTTTCATCGAGTTCCTTTCCGACAGCCTGGAAAATGGCTTATATTATCCCACTTTCAAAAATTCCTAATGCCTCTTCTCCTATGCATTTTCGTCCTATTTCAATTCTACCATATCTCTCCAAGGTATTAGAACACATAGCTCACTCTCAGCTGAATGATTTTCTCAGAAGAAATTCTCTTCTTCACCCTCACCAGTCAGGCTTTCGGCCGGGACATAGCATCGTCACTGCTCTAATCCGAGTAACTGACGACATCCGTCAGGCCATTGATGACAAAAAGCTTACTATTCTTGTTCTTCTGGATTTTAGCAGTGCCTTTAATTCAGTAGACCTTGATGTGTTACTAAGAGTACTAGCTTCCCTTAATATTTCTACATCAGCTCTCGACTGGTTTAGATCTTATCTTCAAGGTCGATCGCAAAGTGTAATATCTGGTGAACTTAAATCTGACTGGATCGATTTATATGCCGGTGTGCCGCAAGGTGGAGTCCTTTCTCCAATTTTATTTTCATCATTTATTAACACTATTACTTCTATAATTAAATCAAATTTTCATCTTTATGCTGACGATCTCCAGCTCTATCGTCACTTTAGTATCGGAAATATAGCAGAAGCTGTCAGGGAAATGAACGAGGATTTGAATGAAATATATAAGTGGGCTAAATCTTTTGGTCTGGTAGTTAACCCAAATAAATCTCAAGCACTGATTCTTGGAAGCCGACCTATGAAGAAGTTGATTAACTGCAGTGACATACCAACATTAAGTTATAATAATACACATATACCTTTCTCTTCCTCTGCCTCTAATCTGGGAATAATTTTCAATTCCGACTTTTCCTGGAACTCTCATGTAGATAACTTGAGCCGTAAAGTACATCACGCATTTCATTCTATTAAACCCCTTCAAAATTTTTTACCTATTAATACAAAATTTTTATTAATGCACACCCTCATTCTCCCTATAATAGACTATGCCGATTCTTGTTACCTTGACGCAACTGAAGACTTGGTAAACAAACTTGAGAGATTGCAGAACCTCTGTATCCGTTTCATTTATGGTATGAAAAAATTTGATCATATTTCCAGTTCTCGGGCTGAGCTTGGCTGGCTTCCAATAAGACAGCGGAGAAAAATGCATATACTTTGTTTACTATATAAAATTATTTTCAATCCACAATCTCCAAAGTATCTTCGTGATTCCTTTAGTTTCTTGCACTCCTCTGAGTCCCCATGTCGCTCTAATGTTAGAACCTTGTTACGCTTTCCTCCTAGCAACTCTGCTGCTTATTCGCACTCATTCACAGTACTTGCTGTAAAATTATGGAATTCTCTGCCCAGTGAGATTCGCCTTTGCCAGACTTTAGTATCCTTTAAAAAACGAGTTAAGGAACACTTTCTAGCTGAAGTCTAAATTTCTCTTGTATTGTATATATATTTTTCTACTTTTTTTTTTAAATCGTAAATATATGTTAGGTTTAGTTATGTAATTTGTATCTTTTTTTTGGTACACTAGGTCTACTCATTTCTTTTCTTTCATTATTTTATTCTCCTTTAACGGGTTGGCTGGAAGAAATCTCTTTAAGTAGAGATAAGCTCGCCCATTGTACTATAGTTACGTTTGTATTCTCTTATTAATGTTATTTTCTGTGTACAATAAAGTGTTAATAAATAAATAATAAATAAATAAATGAAGTTTGTCTTTTAAACTAAGGAATTCGAACGAATGGTTAAAAAGTTACGATAAGATTAAACTGAATGGAGCCTCACGTGCCGCCCGTGCAAACCGATGGAGGTGAGGTGAATAGGCGTCCAAGCAATGGCACGATACCGCTGCGCGTGCACAACCCAAATGTGTTTTTTTTTTCGAATTGACAAAAGCGCGATATCGTACTGGAGGTCGAGCAGAGTCCTCAGTCAGAGTCATTGATATAAAAAACCCAAGATACACAATCAGTGTGTCAAAAACGTCCTCCAAAAATGAGTGCACAATTTTAAATTGTGCACTCATTTCAAATAGAATCGCGTCGGCCGCGTCACTGTCAATTTTATTTATTTTCGTACATTGCTTTGTAAGAACAACTGTAAGTCTTGCACTTAAGGTTGGATATGCAAAGACATATGTTTTTGCCATATCTATAACTACTTAAAAGAAATTAGGGACACTTTTGAGTGTCAGTTTTGTTCGGGACTGTGCATCTAGGGTTTTTTATATCAATGGTCAGAGTTTAAATTTAAATTTGGGCAATCAACGCCCGCGCTAAGGGTTGTCTCCTGCGAGAACGGACCTCGTCGTTTTCTTTTATACTTAGTCAAAACGAACTGCGTCGTTTTGACTAAGTATAGGGGGCGGGGAGGAGTAGTGACATTTCACGCAGGGCGGATTAGAGGTCTTCGTCACCGTTGAGACGCGCGGCGGCGATGTTGTGGTAGTGTAGTGCGTGTGTTTTGTTGGCGGCGATAGCCACCATTATGGGATCGTTGGGATCGGTTAGTACGTCATTGCGCGGCCTCCTGTACCTAAGAACAGGTTCTGTGTCGATGACGTAATCTGCCGCGGCTGCTATTTATGGATTAAGATGGGACCTGAATGCGGTCAGAGACATAAAGACAGACGTTAAAAAGTATTTAAATTATTATAAAAAATTATTTTAATTATTTTATTTAAAGACAGTCGTGTTCATTTCGGTTTTTTCTTATAGCTAATTCGATTTTCAGAGCAATTTATTACTCAGTATTAATCCAAAAAACAAGATCACGCCCGTATCCCCGAAGTGTAGGCAGAGATACAACAAGTGCAACCACGATTAGCCAAAGATACTTAGTTTCAGAATGTGATAGGTGGCAAGCATATCGCCAACCAGGCCTTATCCTATCCCGGGCAACGTTGTTTTTATCAGAAAACTGAAAAAGTACATTTCGAATTGCTCGACCCGGGAATCGCACCCTCTTCATGAGGTCATGTGGTCAACACCAACTCCGGACCACTAGACAACAGAGGCGATATTGTATATTAATTAGTTGGTAATAAAAAATAATTATTGTTTTTATTTCAAGTAAAAATATAAATAACTTTTTATTTTGATTATTGTCTGTCAATAAAAAAATACGATATATATATATTTATATTTTCTAATATATATGTTTTCAAAATGATCAATTTTTATCGTCGGAGTGGCTTTAAACGCAATTTTTTAAACTCTAAATTTGTTTGTTAGCTATAAAGTCAATAGTTTAAAAAATGTTAACGAAATGTCAATAAAAAAAAATTAAAAAATTTCGCCATTGATAAGTCCCGAACGAATTAATCGATTTAAATGCGATTAGGAGTATTTGACCGTATTTAACTGAGTATTGGAATCGGTATATTAAACTTAAAGTTATTTTAAATAGTTTTAAATAGTTTGCTGTAACAGTTAGCTGTAAATAGTGTAATTTTAATATTTGAAAAGCTATAACTTTTGAAAAATTGAATCGATTTTAATCTTTGGAAAGGCAATCGACGTAGTTTTTTAAGTACTAGAGTATTCTAGAAGAACAAAATATGATTGGTTGAAAGTCATGTCAAAAAAATACTTTTTAAAATTATGGTCAACCATAACACCCGAACGGATAAACAGATGTTGACGTAATTTATGGTTTGGACGCAGTTTTATGAAGAAAATAGGTAGTACATTTTGTAATCCATCGGTACATTAATTTGGAAATTATTTTAAAAACATTGTTGTTCCAGAAAAAATTTTTAAGCTATTTCAAAATTTCTCAAAATCTCATGGACCGAATTGGTCCAAATTTTTAGATACTTAAGTTGAGCGGAATCCAATCGAATGCCATTAACCGCTTATCGATCGGTTAAAAGTTACGAGATGGTTACATAAACACACACATATAAATTACTTTTTACACACACATATTAATACAGACATACTGGCATCATCGTGAAAATAGTCGGAAAATCTTCCTAGGACCTCAAAACGTGGAAATCTGGTGAAAACTCGATATTCGAAAATCGGGGCAATCAGTAACTTTCTTATCTGCATAATAAAGGAAGTTAAAAATTGGGAAGCTTCAAAAGAAAATTGGTTTGAGTAATATTGATCATGTAGTTTATAACATATGGGATCATTTCGATAGTTACATAAAATGATTTGGTAACTGTACAAAATGAATTTGTTTTCATGGTGTCTTTGAGATATACAAACTTATTTTTACTGCTGTAATTGCTATCTTGTGGAGAAGTCTAATGCCACATGCATAAGTTTACCGGCCTTACCCTCCAAACCAGAACACGACAGTGACAAACACTAACGCTATTGCGACAGAAATAGGTAAGGCGGTGGTACCAGACCCGGGCGAGACAATGCAGAACTCTACCACCTAGTAGTCACATGGTAGTGACTTGCATAGCCAGTCGGTCCCCTTTTACGACCTGCCTGGCAGAACGGCAGTTGGTCTATTCTTTAAAGGGGCCCAGAACCAACACGGGTAAACTGAAATACCTAAGTATTTAATTTTATTTGATTTTTCAGTGACAAAAAAGTTACAGTCATACGTTGGCGTAAAGCGCAATCTTAGATAAAGAAAACGTATAGCAGGGTGCATTAAAATTTTGAAGGCGATATATTTGGCTTAATAATTTATATTTATAGTTAACAAGTTATGTCGAAGCCAAGTTAAAATGCGTTTCGATCCTTCTTCGGCAACATCAATGACTTAATTCCGACCGTTTGCATGGAATATAATAGCTGTATCATCAACAGCAGCAAACTTGAACCCTTTATAAAATGGATTGTAGGTCACTTTTAATATTATTACTTTCAAAATTAACTATCTGTGGGATAAGAATGGCAATAACTCTCATGTGCGGTTTGTGTAGTGTAATCGTGTGATCGATTCCTATGTTAAAAGTTTTACTCGTTGAATGTTATCTACAGAAATCGAAATATCCGAGTCTTACAGTAGTGTTAACAAATTCGTGCCTCGGAAGTGCATGTAGAGTAGTGAGTACGAGTGATATTCGTTATTTTTATTGATTTATGATTGAGATTTTTTTTATAGTAGAGGGGGCAAACGAGCAGATGGTGCACCTGATGGTAAGTGATCACCGCCGCCCATGGACATCCGCAATACCGGGGGTATTGCAGCTGCGTTGCCGGCGTTTTAAGAATGAATAAGCCCGAAAATGAGATTGATTATTATTATTTCGCCAACAGACAACCCCAATAATAGTAGCTGAAACATTAATGGAAATTTTGTTCACTGCGCCTGTCTCGCTTGAAAACTGACGTAATGGTATTTTTTATTTCATTTATAAATCATGCTATTACTTATCTGGAAAATGATTTGAGGGAATATTGAAAGCACGATGACTATTCGATATTAGTAGATAAGTCGTATTTTTTTTTGTATATTTATTGTAAGAAACTTTTTACCACCTCATAATGTAAGTGATTAGCCTATTGGACTAACATTTCAAAGTCCCCGGTACGACCCCCAGGTCGAGCAAAAGTATTATTAAGGTATTTTCGTAGTTGTCTTTGAATACCAAAATATTAGTAGTAGCTTTTTTACCTTGAAATTAAATTTATCTTTAACAATGAATATCTTTGTACTCATTTACGAGTAGGTATTGTATAGATTTTAACGTTTTCCAGGGATTTTCTTCAGAATTTGTTACATTGTTTCATATAGTTTCATCAAAATAAAAGGTCTGATTGATTAATTCCCTGATTTATTTATACGTTAATGAGTAATAATAATTATCTACATAATATAGAAAAATAGAAAGAAAAGTTCTTAGTCGTGTAAGAGACTATAATAAGTAAATATAAATGCGAATAATATGATGAATAGCTACGAAAGGTTTGTTTAAAAATCGTTTTTAACTAAAGTTTATTTTAATATTGTTTTTAAGTGCTGAGAGACTACTACAAAAAGTATCATCGTGGTAAAAACTCTTGAAATAAAAATTTAAAAAAAATTACTTAAAAATGTACAAATTGTTGTATATTTTAATCAAAATTATACAGTAATTAATAAATATACATTATATTCTCTTATACAGTCAAGAGAAAATAATTTTACTGCTTGTTAAATACAACGTTTCATAATAAAATATTTGCATAAGTCTTTAGTAAACTATACTATGGCTTCAAATGTCACGGTAAGAGAAAAGGCACTTAAATTATAAAGCCTATAAAATATTCTTTACCTCAGGGAAATCTTCTGTCTACTAGAATGTAGTCGCCTCGTAAAACCATCTTGTAATGAAGCTCCTCGGAGAAAACATTTTATTTTGACGAAAACCCATACTATTCCCGATAAGGGAAGTATAAACTGATATGAGCTTCATTTGTAATATACTGTTGCATTTAAGATTATTGTGTGTTTTTTCTGTATTCTTAAAAATATTGTTATTTCTCTCTCAATGTTAACACAAAACATTATAATATAATAAGAACACCTTTACCCAGATTTCATTACAAAGTAAACAGAATGAGCAGAATCTCTTTAGAAGCTTTGATTTGCTACAATTCAGAGGATGCGTTACGGATAATTTAATATGTAAACCGCGTACGACATACTCCGTTCAACTTATATAAAATTTCTTGTCAAGCATTTCTTGATTAATATCCGAGGACCCAGTAACTATACGCGTAGAAAATTGTATTACCTTCAGGCAGATTCTTCAATATACGCCTTTCATAACAAGAAAAGTAATATTTTGTTAAATAAAATATTATTACGTGTTTTTCTATATATTATGTTAGCAAAATATTTTTATTTTGCAATGTTTCACACTAACATAATTATTTGAATAAAACTATATTAATAGTGTCAAATAAATAAATAATAAATCGATTACGATTTATTATTTAATTATTTGATGCTGTGTCAACCACTGATAACAGTAACAAATAGGTATCTATAATAATATAAATTTTAAAATTTAAACCTCTAACCTCTTTTTCATCGGCTGAAAACATTAGCATATCACGGTGAAGATGAATAAATATATATCACTTAAAAATTAGTGTGGCGTCTCACGGACAATATGTACAAGCTCCGGACTTATGCACCGAGCCAAGCGATCGTGTATTTGGGAGCCGCACTCCCGTGCACCTTTCACCGCGCACCGTTTCACGTCTGGGTTGAAGTAAGGAATCGCACGCTGGAAACAATTCCAGTTAGAATAAACATTAAAATCACCCTGTTTGCCAGTGTACAAATTGAATCAATTGGTATTATTGGTGGGTCCATACCTTCTTTAAATATAATAGCTGATCAATTGATTGGAAAGACTGTATTATCTTGAAAAAAAAATTATTTAACCCTTTTTTTACTGACATGTTTTTTTCTAGAAGGAGCTTCTATTAAAAATGACTATCTATGAGTAACCCTGTTTCGTTTAACTGTAATTAATGATCATATTATTTATTATATTATGAATGACTATTAATCAAGGATGGGAAAATACTTGAAATTATTTTATTTTTGAAAATGTCTTGAGAGAAGTAATCTTGATTAAATTATGTGTAATGGTATATAAATTAATTAGATTCTATGTAATAGTAAGACTATTACAATTGAAAAAGTTGCCAAGGAGAGGTGTAACAGATTTGTCGGTCGTAGACTGTAGAGCACTTTGATTTTTCGCATAATGAGTTGTGTAAAAGTAAATTCTGGTATTAGTTATCCACCTAGTTACCTCCAATGTAAATTTACTGACCATCTTACCCTCGGGACCTGCTGTGGCAGACATAGACTTCTTGACTAATGTCAATTTTAGGACACTTCTTTGGTTATACTAAGTTATGTAAAATTGTATCACAATAATCTTACCCTATGTTGGTCCATAAATAGACCTTCTGCTATTCTGCCAGGCAAATCGTAATAAATGAAGGATTGGCTTTAAGTGTCACTACCATCATAACTACTAGGTGGTAGATTTCCGAAATGACTCGCCCGGGTCTGGTACCACCGCCTCTTACCTATTCATGCTGCAATAGCGTCAGTGCTTGGAAATGTCTTGTTCCGTTTTGAAGGAGAAGGTTATCGGTAAACTTATAATGACCTCACCGCACCGTAACCCACCATCGACATATTTATTGTCTATAGGCAAAGAATATCTCCTTCCATTAAGAGAGCCATCTCCTTGTTTCCTATCTTATGACACTAATATAAAATAAAAAATCATTTCAAGGATGCGTTTTTATTTATAAAGATTTAAATATTTTAATTAACATTTTGTAACACGTCGATTTTTTATTTGTGAGCTATTTATGTCATTTAGATAGCTCGTATAATTTGTCCATCGATATTATTAATATTATATAATGCCCCGTTAGTCGAAATGGTTTGTGGTCCTGACTACGTAAACGATACTAGACAGGAAAAAGTGTTTATATAATGAGCATAAATATTTGTATCTCTGAGTTTGGGTCCTTAAAAAAATTCAGCCTTAATATGTATTCTTAATAATCATATCACAAGCAAATAATTTGTGTGCTTGGGGATTAGAGAGATAGATTCGTATAATTTTTCTAGTGATATTTATTAATTATAATTGTTGTTAATTTAATATTTATCACCTTAAATAGTTATATCTACTGGTATTTGGATATTGATTGATTTGATGTTTAGGCTAGTATGAATAAATAAATATTCTTGACTAATTAAACGAATTAAACTAACCTAAAAGCCAACGATACTAATACTTAGAAATGTATATACAAATGTATGCGTAATAAACGCCCGAACTCAGAAATAAAAACACCTATACTTATCACATACGTATCAATGTTTGTCCCTGTCAGACATCGAACTCGGGCACCATCCATTCGTTGTTAGGTTCGCTAACCACTCCGCCATCGGGTGGTATCATAACATATATCTTACTAGATGAAAATCCGGCTTCGCTCGGGTGAAATGTGAAATGTGACTAGTATGAGTCACATTTCACATTTCACCCGAGCGAAGCGAAGAACACAATCTTTTACAAAATGTAGATTGACATTTTTGTAGTTATGGGGTTTGAAGGAATATTAGGCATAGATTAGTACAGCATTGTTCACTGTGTTAAATAATTATTATAATACATTAAAACTGCTATAGTTTTAACATAAATATTTTCTATTTAAAATTAACTTTCAAAACAAACTAACATAAATTAACAAAAGAAATAGCTTTCAAGATTTATGATATCTTCTCGCTAACTTTCCACTACCTTCTTCTTACAGTCCCGCTACCTTCCCCTTACTTTCTTACACTTATTCTACCTTTCCCTACCTTCCACCTATTTTCTCCCCTACCTTGTCCTACCCTGTCTCTACCTTCCCCATATCGTCTCGCAACTTCTTGCAATATTCCCTCTAACTTGCCCCTATCTCACCCTTACCTTTTCCTACCTTGTCTCTACCTTTCCCTGGCTTCTCGTTACCTTTCTGCTACCTTTCAGCTACCTTCCACTACCTTCCCATTACATTTTTGATACCTTCCCGCTACCTTACTCCTACCTTTCCCTATCTTTACTCTACCTGGCCCTTGTCTTCTCCTGCCTTATCTCTACTTCTCCCTACCTTCTAGCTAACTTCTCGCTATTTATCCGCTAACTTCCCGCTAACTACCCGCTAGCTTGCTGCTACCTTCCCTTTAATTTTCCTTTCCTTCCCTTTAATCCTACCTTCCTCTACTTTCTCCTTACCCCTTACTTCCCCCTACCATCCTTCTACCTTTACCTACCCTTACCTTCCCGTTACCTTCCCCTCGCTTCTCCCTTATCTTCTTCCTATATTCTCCCTACCTCCACTACCTTTCCCGCTAACTTCCCTTATCTGTACCTGCCTTCTCCAACCTTACTCCTACCTTGCCCCTACCTTCACACTTCCTACCCTTACCTTAACCCTACCTTCCCCGAAATTCCTTGTACATAGTATATATAGTGTCTACGTCGACGTGTGATATATCATTTTATTCGGCTCGTCATTTTCTATTTGGATATACAATTTTCGTCTGGATAAAAACCACCCCTTCCCTGAAAATAAACAAAAAAGCCGAAATTTTTGAATTTTATTAAATAACAATTAAATTTAAATAGAATAATTAGTGTAAATAGATAAATAAATAGTAACTTACCGCTGTGCTGCAAATTCCTGGAAAATTTGGTACCACCGCCATACAAAAATTCTGGAATAATAAGGGAAAATCGTTCAAAATACACATTTTTGGAGCCAGGCTGGTACCATCCGGCCCGATTGGAAAAATTTTTAGTTCTGCATAACCGTCTCGTCGAGCCCAATCTTTGGACACCTCTCCCGTTGGAATCCGACGACAGGAACATCGAAAATTTTGCCCTCTCACCCACCCTTTCTTCCTTACTTAGGTAGATAATTTATTCGGAATTTAAAATTTTATTAACATTTTTTTTTTTCTCTTTAAATTTTATTTTATTAATTTGCATCATGTCAACTGCATCGCAAGGTAGTTCTCATAGTGGAGCCTCGAGTGGCGTATCTCTTAGAGCGAAAAGAAAGGAACGGCTGTCCCCAACCAAAGAAAGCATTGGTAAGCACCCCAAAACGGGTAATCCTATTAAACACGTTCCATCAATACAAGTCGAGTCACCTGGCGGTTCTAAAAACATACATGAATCCTCGGAAATGGCGTTAGAAAATCTTGAACAATCCCAGACTATATATTACAACTAGACCGTCATTGGATTACGAACTCAAGGAACTTGGTATAGAGCCAATACCAGCTCCGGAGATCGAGGAAACCCCTAGTGACAGAAGCGTTCTTCGCGAATTTGGAAGAGACTTGGAGTCCACTGGTCCGTCGAGTCTGGCCTCAAGGTCTTCTTTCGGGGCGGGAGGTATTGCGGAGTCTGCGAGGCAGGCATCTAGAGCAGTCCAGGAAGCAAAAACCGCGCTGGAAAGTAGGGCGGCTGGAAACTTAAAGAAGGAAGTCAGGGAGCTTGTTGTGGACCGTATGCAATATATTCTTGAGCTGGTTTACCGCCTTTCTGATTCAAGAGCTAGACTAGCAGTTGAACTTGAGAGAACCAGGGCCAGGGAGGCAAAAATTCAAGAAATCCTTTCCAAGAAACATGCCAAGACTCTAGAAATCCTGACGAAAAACTATAAGGACTTTGAGGAAGAAATAAGGAACACACACAGTGAGATAAAAGCTGTCAGATTGATTGTAGATAGTGAGATTACAAGGCCTATTGAAAAAATTCAAAAAGATGTAGATAAGCTATCAAAAACGACTGCACAATCCACCACGCATCTAAAGCTTACTACCGACACTGAGAGCACTGGAAATGACACAAACGTAACCCAAATGAACCCAAATAACTTTGAGAAGCCTAATAAATTTGTTAATCGTTTTAATATGCCTGAAGTACCACGCCCTAATCGAACCTATGCACAGGCTGTAATGAGACCTCGGAGAGCAGTGGTTGTGGAGTCCACTGACCCAAAAGTAACTGGAGAAGAAATAGTAAAAAAGATCAAAGAAAATATAGACGTGATCGATTTAGGGATCGCAGTAAATGGTGTCAGAAAAGGTCGTAATAACAAAGTCGTAATTTCCCTGGAGAATGATACCGATCGTAATATTATGTCTAAGGCCGTTAAAGATCTGAGCTCCTCGTTTTCAGTATCGGAACCAGCTCCTAAAAAACCACTTTTGAAGCTGCTGGGAGTCACTAAAGATATGGCGGATGCAAAGCTGATGGAAGCTATCTGGAAGCAAAACCGCAAACTTTTATGTGACATACCGGAGACAGTGGATTTAAAGGTGGTCAGAAGGGTAAAATGTCGTAACGAAAATACCTGTAATGTTATCTTGGAATCAGACCCATCAGTATGGAAAGCACTCAATGAACAAAAACTTAGAATCGGATATCAGATAATTACCGCGGTCGATCAGTCTCCAGTAAGACAATGTTATAATTGCCTGGGCTTTGGACACGACGCAAAACGGTGTAGCAACAACTGCGCATGTGGCTACTGTGGCGAAGCTCATGATACAAGACAATGTCAACGACAGATTGGGCCGCGGTGTACAAATTGCAAATCAACAGGTGCAGACCAACATCCCGCATATAGCAGCCAGTGTCCTGAATGGCGGAAACATGATAGATTGGCTCGCTCATTCATTAGTTATTGCTAAGGTTGACATTGGGGAAACCACAGGATTAGTAAATACAGAGTCTTTTACATTATCTGAGAACTACCCAAGAGAGTATGGCAATGTAAACAGGATAAGGTTTCTGCAATGTAACCTGGGAAGAGGAATGGCTGCAACACAAGAATGTTTAAAGGAAGCAAGATCTGGTGGATATTCCATTCTAATGTTGCAGGAGCCTTACACAGGAAGAGACGGCACTCTGAAATTATCATCTGTAGAAATCATACAAGCTAGCAAAGGCACAGATAAACCTGTCAAATCTGCAATAGTAATAATCGGTGACGCATTTAAAGTGACTCGATATCCTGAACTATCCGATGAAAATATTGTATGTGCAAAATTACATAACCAGCAGTTCAGCGTATTCATTGTATCAGTCTATTTGGAAAAAGATGCAGAAATGTCGGAATATATATCACGCTTACAAAAAATTTTACAGGCCTCCAATCACACGCAGGTGATAGTATCTGGTGACATCAATGCGCGTAGTCAGTGGTGGGGTGATAAAAAGGAAGACTCTAGGGGATCACAGTTCACGGAATTCTTGTTGCAAAACGACCTAGTGATTGTCAACACCGGTAGTGTACCAACGTTTAATGCAATACGTAACGATATCGAGTATTGCAGTATAGTGGATGTAACGGTATGTTCTAGTGACATCAGTCGCTTTGTAACAGAATGGAAAACCGAACCCAATTTAGTCACATTATCGGATCATCGTGCATCAACTTTTAAAATTCTAACTAAAGAATCCATCAGTCAATCCCGTCCATCCACTCGTATTTTCAATACTAACAAAGCTAATTGGTTGTCTTTTAAATCGAAACTGGTTGATAGACTTGCAGCTTCTAATTTCACAACTGCCCGTGTAAATGGGGTTAAAACATCTGATGAAATGAATAAACTAGTAGAAGAGTTAACAGAAGCAATACATCTCACCTGCAGTAATACAATGCCTAAGCTAAAGGAAAGAAAGTCTAATAAAAACACCATCTGGTGGAACTCAGAACTAGAGTCGTTGAAGAGGCAAATAATTAAAACAAGGAGAAAGATTCGTAGAGCCAATAATTATCGCAAGCGCTTCTTGGTAGAAGAATATATAGTTTTAAAAGAAACATATAAAAAACAACTAATTGATGCTAGGACTAAAAGTTGGAAGAAGTTCTGTACTGAGGAATCTAAAGATACAATTTGGAATAGGCTGTATAAGGTGTTGAACCAATCCGAAGGAGGTTTAGATTCAATGCTAAAGGGAACAGATGGAAAACTACTTAACCCGGAGGGTTCGGCGGACCTACTCGCAACAACGTTTTTTTCTAAAGACCCAGAATGTACAGATGATGAGAATCAGAATAAAATTCGGGCTTTGAACTCTCAAATTCAAAATAATCTAAGGTTGGACTTGCAAGACAATGTCACAAGCAGAATTCCTATAACTCAAAACGAAATATTGAATGTTGCAAAAAGTATTGGACCAACTAAGGCTCCTGGAGGTGATGGCTTTACTGCAGATATCATTTTCCACACAATTGAAGCGATTGGTCAAATAATTGAGGCAATTTACAATACTTGTTTGGATCTAGGACATTTCCCAACAATCTGGAAGCAGGCTATAGTAAGAATAATTAAAAAACCAATGAAGGACGACTACCAGCACCCAAAATCTTATAGACCCATTGGCCTGCTTCCAGTGTTGGAAAAAATCTTAGAAAAAATCATAGCCAAGCGAATTCTGTGGCATATGGGCACAACTGGAAAACTAAGTCAGAAGCAGTACGGCTTTATGCCACAAGTCTCAACGGAAGATGCACTCTTTGATGCCGTTGAAGTCATAAAAAAGGGCCTTGACAAAAAAAGACTGATTGCAGTTGTGTCCATAGACATAGAAGGAGCGTTTGATAATGCTTGGTGGCCGGGAATTATTTATCAGCTTCATAGGCTCAAATGTCCTGCACCACTGCTGCTAATCATGGCCAGCTACCTGTCAAATCGTTCGGTCTTGGTGCAGTATGCGGGGTGTACAGTATCAAGAGCAACACAGAAAGGTTGTATTCAGGGATCTACCTGCGGCCCCCTCATGTGGAACGTTTTGATGAACCCCTTATTGGTCGAGACTTCATCTGGAAGCTTATGTGCAGGCTTTCGCAGACGATATTCTTGTAATAGCGTCTGCGAGGACTGCCATCGAGCTCAGCACAGTCATGAATAAGGCTCTCTGTGCTATAGAAAGATGGGGAAAGAGCAACAAATTACGTTTCGCTGCACAAAAGACACAGGGGGTTCTAATAACCAGAAAACTCAAATATGATTAACCCAGTATAAATTTTTGTGGAATAGATGTGCAAATGGGGGACAGTATCAAGATTTTGGGAGTTTTGCTGGATAAAAATCTATCTTTTAAAACACACTTGGAGTATGTGGTGTCGAAGACGGCAAAACTATACAAATCCATTACACGCGCTACCAGGCCCACATGGGGAATGAACTCGGAGATCATTCGTTTAATATATTTGGCAGTGATTGAGCCCACAGTTCTTTACGCAGCAAGTGTCTGGAATCATGTTGTTTCCAGAAAATATGCGATTAAAAGACTTAGTAGCATGACCAGACGATTTGCCATTGCAAATAGCAAAGCACACCGGACCACTTCTACCTCCGCTAGCATATGCTTGGCCAGAATACTGCCCCTTGAACTCCGAGTTCAAGAATCACATGATCTCTACCTTTATAAAAGGGGAAAGCATATCGAAGATCTACCTGGTTGCCATCTGCAAAAAAGAATCAGTCCTTTTGATTTACCTCACCCGGCCTTTAGAGAGCCTATTGATTTTAGACTAGCGTTTACACAGGCGGAAGTTTTAAATTATGATAGTGACAGCTCAATGTTGTTTACTGATGGAAGTAAAATCGAGGGCAAGACGGCCGGAGCAGTGACCTGGTGGGAATCAAACGAAGAAAAGAAATATTCTACTTTTAGATTAGCGGATCACTGTTCAGTCTTTCAGGCTGAACAGATTGCTATATTGAAAGCCCTGGAAATTCTTCTGAAAACCAGATCGAAATTTAAAAATCCAATCATTTTGAGTGATTCTCGTTCAGCCCTTGAAGCCCTAAAAAATCCCGATAACTGCAATCCTATAGTTGTCGACATTTATACTAAAATTAATACACTTAGAGATTCCGGAGTGTGCGTTAAGTTTCTATGGATAAAAGCCCACGAAGGCATTCCTGGTAATGAACGAGTCGACTATCTGGCAAAAACAGCAGCTCTCTCCAAAAAGACTGGTCCAATTTATGACGCTGTACCTATTTCTAAAATGAAAGCAATCATAAGGGAAGCAACTATAGGAAAATGGCAGAATAGATATTCGGACAGCTCTACTGGAGCTGTCACTAGATTATTTTTTCCTGAAATAAAAAGTGCATATAGAATACTAAAAAACATTCAGATGAATAATATTACTGCTCAACTTCTTACCGGCAATGGGGCATTTAAGTCTTATTTGTACAGGTTCAAACTTACAGACTCACCTTTGTGTTCCTGCGATGGAATTTCGGATCAAACTGTGGTTCACGTATTGGATGAGTGTGCTATGTTCTCCATGCTGCGAACAGAATATGAAATACAATTAGGTTATCAAATAGTTTCACATAATTACGCTCTGTTAATTGCAAATAAAAACACTCGGAACACATTTCTAGAATACTGCATAAAGTTAATAAGGAAATTATGTGTATTGAACGGTTACTCTAATTAATTTTCCATACAAAATTAAAATTACATAAATTCTCCGCAAAAAATATTAAAACAAACAAAATATAAATTATACAAGTAACAAATAAAATAAATTAACTCACTAACGTTAGCTCAAGCAAAACTAAAAGCAAGGAATAAAAAGGAAGGAAAAAAAAAAATAGAAGGAAAACACGCGACTTCACAGATAAACATAAAATATATATAAAATAAATGATAAATGGAACTAGATATATATAAATATATAAGTATGCATGCCATTTGATTTCATGTGTAAAAGTATGTTAAGCCTGGTAGAAATTTGAATGGGATAGCAAATTTACTACACACGGTCGAAATTATTAAATAAATATATAATAAATAAATACATGTATATAATAATATATTAATAAAAAAAAAAGAAAAAAAGAAAAAAAAAAAGAAAAAAAAAAGGAAAACACGCGACTTCACAGATATACATAAAAAATGTATAAAATAAATGATAAAAGGAACTAGGTATATATAAATATATAAGTATGCATGCCATTTGATTTTACGTGTAAAAGTATGTTAAGCCTGGTAGGATAAATACATGTATACAATAAAAAATATAATAATAATAAAAAAAAAAGTGCAAAGAAAAAAAAAAAAGTAACAAAAAAATACAATAGAGAGACAAATAGACCGTATAACGTATAGAAATAAATAAACTTTCAGTAAGCAAATTCAGATACCTTTTCTAGAATAAAATATACAAGGAATTTAAATAGAAAATTAATTTAAAAGTATTAATAAACATAAGACAAAACCGCTGCATAATAAACAGCAGCGATAAAAGCATGATTATATAAAATAAAAAAAAACCCTACCTTCCCCTCACTTTCCCCTAATATCCCCCTACCTTCCTTCTACCTTTCCCTACCTTCCCCCTACCTTTACCTACATTTTGTCTACCTTGCCAAACTTTCCCCACTACCTTTTTCTTCCTTCCCCTGCCTTTCTTCTACCTTTCCCCTATCTTTTCCCCTCTACGATATCCCCCTTGGGGGATAGTGGGGGGTGTGATAACCCTCCTCCCACTATCTCCTCCTCATATTTCCCCTCCTCCTTTCTCTCCCATCCTCATCTCACCCTTTCTCCCCTATCTCCATCTCCCCTCCTTCTATCTATCTCCTCCCCCAAAAACCTCTCCTAACTCACATCTCCGCCTCCACCCATATCCCCTTTATCTCCATACACTTTCCCATTTATAATATTAAAGTATGGATTTTTATAAATTTAATTCGTTATTTTTTATGCTTATGTCATTTACCTACCTATGTTTCGGGTCGGACCGGGTTTTTGATGCTCTTAAAAGAGTTATCTGTTTAAAAAAAAACGGCCAAGTGCAAGTCGGACTCCCGCACGAAGGGTTCCTTACCATCCCTATTCAAGTTTATACCTGTTTATTAAGATCGATTAAAAAAAATGCTTAAAAATTACGTTTGTTAAATGGGAGCCTGCCCCCTTTAATATTTCTAAATCTTCTGTGAAAAATTTTAAGCGTCTACCTGTTACCTTTATTAATATTATGCAAAAAACTTAGGAAAAAACACGTTTATTGTATGGAGATCTTTAATATTTTGTTTTTTTATTTTTGGTATTTGTTGGTATAACGGCAACGGCAATACATATTTTAGCCTAGATGCTTAACAATGCCTAGACCAGGAGTCGGCAACTTTTAGAGTCAGAAGAGTCAAAAAGTACAATTTACAATTATTCAAAGATTACCTTCCTCCCCCTATATCTTCTTCTCACCCCTCCCCCTAGTCACATCTACCCTATCACCATCTCCCCCATTTCCCTACTCTCATTCTCTCTTATTTAAATTTTCTTAAATTTTTCGTAATTATTTTTTAAAATAAATTTGAAAATATTTTTTAAATTTTGGTTAAAATAAAACATGCAACAAAAAATATATACAAAAAAAACAATATAAATATTTAAATTATTAATCATACAAATAATTGTTCCCAATTCGAACCCTAGCCCCATTGATTTCATAGTTGACATGTTTCTTGTTCGTTCGTCCAAGGATAGCATTTTGCTGACGAAGATCTATATGATTTTCTCCTGCCAGGAATCGTCTAACGCGGCTAAAGAAGTTTTCACTTCCAAAAAATTCTCAACACATTGCAACATTTTTCGTTATTATCGCCAACCATTGGAAGGGACTGACGGTACATGCACGATTTCAAAGGCAAAGTCTCCAATTGATAGCCTTGTGCCATACATTGACATTTTTAACCTTACTTAGATGAAGCCAATCCAAAAGAAGCCTCCCTAATTCCATTTTCAAGGAATGGATAACGTCATGCGTCCCTTTCTTAATTCACTCGACACTGGCAAAGTTCACTGATAATTGCCATTCGTACAATAAAAATGAAGATGGCATTGATTGAGCTATGCAAAATGTCTGCATTTTGACTGGCATTTGACCATAAGAAATTAACAATCAAAATTTTGCGGATATAATATGTTGTCGACTCGAAAGAAATTATTTTTTTACACTTTATAATTCAGGTAAGGTTTCGATCGAGTCTACGGTACCCGTTGACGAAATTATTAATATAGATAAAATGGCACTTAGTTCTTTCCATTTCTCGTTTACTGTCATTACATAGACTTGACATATTATAACAAATACATACGTTTGCATTATATTTGCCCAGTGTAAGCCCCCAGAGAATTGCCTCTAACTTATGTTCTGAATCTGATAAAAGAATAATCTTTCTCACATGACTTGTATGACACCAAATTACAATTCAATATTTTTGTGATATATGTATTTAAGCCAATAATTAGAACTAGTGGTCACCCTGTATACTTTAAGTATGAAACAATTTTTTTAATATCGGAAATTTCTAATAAGATTTCGCATTTTAAAATTAAAACCGCGAAAACGCTCTAATCTGTAATGGTGTCTTGAATGACATCATGCCCTTTCTAATTTTTATACTTAGACTATCTTTCAAGCTCATTCTCTTTCTACTTCAGAGTGCTAAGTGTGAGTTTTTCTTTTCGTATTCGATCGTGAGCGCGTTTCGAGTTTACTAGGAATTTGTATGTGATTTGTACAGCGCCACCTAGTGGTAAACTGGTTTCTCACGTTTACTACTAGGTGGCGCTGTACAAATCACATACAAATTCCTAGTAAACTCCAAAGGCGCTTACAATCGAGTGCGAAAAGAAAAACTCACACTTAGCACTCAGTTCCCCGAACGTGATCCACCAGTGCTACATCCCAGATTTTTCGTAACTTATAGCATTTGTAACACATGTACGCCTATTAACGGGAACCCTATTGGAACGTGGGTCGTACTCGAACACTGACTGGGAAAAATGATTGTATTTCTAGAGCTGAAGGCTTATTAAATGTGTCAGAAATTGATCCAAATGTGGTTTCATTTATGTTGAAAAATACCAAACAAAAATGAATGAACTTTTATGGTGTACGTTATGTCCTTTTGCAGTGCAATTAGCAGTAAATAAAAACTAGCAAAGTGCGTGTCAAACCACGCGCAATATAGGATCTGAAGAACCCCATCACAATAATGCGGACTAAGAATAAGGCTGTTTTTGTTTTATACTACGATTCAAACTATTCAACGTCAGTGACAAATATATCCGCACTACAGTTTCACCGCCTATAAAAGCTTCTCTAATTACGTACACAAATACACACTCATACACACATAGACATACGCAAACATACCCACGCAAACACATGCAAATAATTCTGAAAATAACAGTTTATCCAAATCTTTATTACAGACGTATAGGCATTTTAAACTCAATTTGAATTTGTACGTTGCATTACGCGTGGGCATACGACCCTACGGCTATTTCTTGTTTCTTTATTTATGCATATTTATAACTATTTGTTACTCTTATATGTAATAAATTTACAAACTTAGAACAATATCATAATAAATCTTAAGCCCCATGTTAGTGGTATCGACTATATGTCTGCATCATGCCACTCATCAAGCTACACAAAGCTACACAACTCTAATATATTATTATACAAATTACATTTAATTGCTCATGTTACATTATAATTTTTAAATAATACAAACAAAGCTAACTGCAAACATATACAAATACTAATATATAAATACATACATAAACTTACAAATACATACATAAATATATTAATATTTGGGTGGTAACTTTTACTATGATTAAAATGTGTTTAAATAGATTAGTAAGTGCAAGCAGAATTATTTTACATTATTTCACATTTTACAAGCAATTATATTGTAGCATTTGAAATGACCGAGCTACAAAAGCTACACACTAATATTCTCAATTATTATATAAACAAATAAATAAATAATCACGGACAAATTTCACTTACTGATCTAACCCCAAAGTAAGCAAATTATTTGCTTGTGTTATGGGTGTTAGTCAACGATACTAATACATAGAAGTACATATATAAATACTTTTACATACATAATAAACACCTAAACCCGGAAATACAAACATTTATGCTCATCACATAAATGCATGTCCCCGTCGGTGATCGAACCCGAGTCCCGTCGATAGCGTAGTCAGGGTCGCTGGGCGACCACCACTCGACCCACGGGGCGGTCAAATCAATTAATAAAACAGTTAATATTCGTATTATAAAGGTAATAGCTGCAGCGTGTAGCCCGCTGCATTATAAAAGGTTTCGGCGAATCCCGCAGGACCACCCAATTTTTCCAGGAATAGCCTGCCTATGCACTAAAACAGGAAATCGTCAATCTGTGTGCTAAATTTCATTTAAATCCGTTCAGTAGTTTTGCGTGATTGAATAGAATAAAATAGAATTATTTATTTCTCAGAATATGGTACATATAGTTGATTTTTAAATTTCTTATTCTAGTTTCACATATTCTACCGTTCCCGGCATAGAAATATTTTAAATACGATTCTTAACCTAAAAGAATAAATTTTTTTTCCTAATACAATTATTCAAATACATTATTCTTACAATTCAAATTCGTCATTTAACAATATCAATAAATAATCAAAAATAATGTCAATTACCTACTTTACACTGGTAATTCAAAATTAATATGCAATAGAAATCTTATATTATTATTTAAATATTGTATACAAAAAAAAATGTAACATCATCAATTATCTTAGTTGTATTTTATTCCGAAAAAATTATAAAAAAAACTGTTCTTTAATTCATACGTATTATGCAAACAAAACGTTCATAGTTCTATTAAATTATTACATTTTTTTAAATGTTTAACCTTTTTTCGTTTAGAAAATAATTGATATTATAATAACATTTTTCCAATAAAAAAGAATGTAATTTTTTCAAAAATAATGAAAGCCGCAATGTTTATAAAATACTCTGGAAGCTTGTTAAAGATTTTAACAGCCATAAATAATATATTTCTTTTAAAAAGATCTAGTCTACATTTTGGTATATGTAATTTATTGGGATACCTTACTTTTAATTCACCACTGTCTGACTTTTTTATAAAGTGAGAGGGATATTTATAGACATGTTAGTGGCAATATTTTGTATTTTTTTAAATAATGGTTTGCAGCTATCCAAGGGTCTCGCACAGTGTATGTGCACTAGCTGTGACGCATTTCTTTTGAACTTTAAACGCTTTGTCAACATTAGAAGAATTTCCCCAAACTAATAATGCATATTTTAAAACTGAGCTTACATATCCATGATATGCTGATAGAGCCACGTCTAATGATGTTAGTTTGTTAAACGCCTTAAGGCAAAAACAAATCGGTTTAACCACGTACAAATTGATTCAACATAAGCCTTCCAATTACAGTTACTCTCAATTGTGATGCCTAAAAACTTAGTTTCACAACTGATGTCTATATCCTTTCCTTCACATTTTAACTTTTGAGGTATTTCTTTTGCTCGTACATTGTGAAATTGCATTGTTTTAGTTTTCTCTAAGTTTATAGTTAAATTATTTTGTTTAAGCCATTTAACTGTATCAACCAGAGTACTATTAATTTAATCCTCGTATTTATTGGGATCTTGACACTTAACATGGATATTTCAGTAAAGAGGATAGTCTGATATTTAGTTATTTGGGGAAAATCGTTTATATAAAATAGCCCTAGTACACTTCCTTGTGGTATACCATAATGTATCTTCTTACGAGATGATTTATGTACGGTTTCAGTAAAATTTTTAACATTTCTTATTTCAGTATATTGAATCCTTTCAGTAAGATAACTTTCAAGCCAATTATAAGCATTTCCAAGTATACCATATTTATTCATATTTATTCAGTTTCAGTTTCACAACAGGGAAGCATAGATCATAAAATAATATTATAAGTTAGTGAAAAGAATTAAATGCATCATTGACTGAATTTTTTCATACACTTCCGTAAAGTTTATTGAACATAAGCATTCCTGGAATTTACTTATATTTTCTTTGTTAAAGATTCGCTTGTATGTAAATTTGGTTTCGAGTAACTTTTCTTTATTTGTAGGAAACGTCAGTATTTAGCCTGTTTCGCGATCAGACAGAGCAAGATAATGTATAGTACCTTGAGCTTTCTTTATATTACTTGCTATTAAGTCTAAACACGCAGTGTTTCTTGTAGGGGATTTTATATGCATGTTTAAGTTATAATTATTGCAAATGGTAATTAACTCTTTAGTAATATTATTTATCTTTTGAATATCTATGTTCAATCTCAATAGAGTATTATTTTTTTATTAATATATTTTTGTAAGGTATCTAAAAGGAACGTAGTTTATCAAAAAATATATTGACATTACTCTTGGGTGTACGATATATACAGATAATAATAAAGATTAATATAGTATTTTCCTTTCCACAGCATTCAAACGTGTTCATAGACGCCAAAGTTTTAACAAATACGATTTCTTTATATTTTATATTTGATTAAGTTAGAATGCAACTCCCCTCTCTTCTGTTGTTTCTGCAATACGATGACGCTAAACAATAGCCTGATATTTTAAGCGATGGCTTTGTACCACTTTTAATAAACGTTTCTGTTAAACATATAGCGTCAATTTCTTCAGAATTTGCAACTAAATCCTGTAATGAGAAAGTTATTTCTTCTGATTTATTAATCGCTCCAGCTATGTTTTGATGGAGTACTTTAAAATTTTTAGAATCACTAAGAGGCGAGAAAAAACTTGTTTTTGTCTTTGTTATGAAAAGTCTTAAAGTAAAATGGTATTGTCCCTTTTTTGTGTGTAATTGGCTGACTTTTATCATTACATACTATATTTATTGTCTTCTTAGTAACATATCGTTTTTTAAATAATACGGTATAGTCGTTTGTTTTAGCTGATTTTTGTTTAATTTTGAAATAGATTTAGTAGTTGCATGTATGTAATAACATATGTCTTTTTTGTTAAATAGTACATCCTTGTTAGTTATTTTATTTATTTATTAATATTTATTTCCAATATTTATTTCCAGTTCGCTCTTTTGAACAATAGTTTTGCTCACATAAAAATGTATTTTTACATAATATGATCGAAGACAGCACCACTACTTTATACGGTCATGTGTAATTTCCTTTAAGTATTTTTGTGAAAAGGAATGATTTTTCTTGTTAGTACCTATGTACAAACAACTTCGATTTTGTTTAATAACGGTTCCGTAAGATGTCACTCAGCTTACCAATAATTGAATCTATATTAATATTATAAGTGCGAAAGTTTGGATGTATGGATGGATGTTTCTTACTCAATCACGCAAAAACTACTAAATGAATTTGAATGAAATTTGGCACACAGGTAGATGGTGACCTGGAATAGCACATAGGCTACTTTTTATTCCGGAAAAAATAAGTGATCCCGCGGGATTTGCCAATAACTTTTATAATGCAGCGGGCTGCACGCTGCAGATAGTAAAATATAAATTCTAAATTTGAATTTGAGTAACAACCATCCATCCAAACTTTCGCATTTATAATATTAATATAGATTAGTAACTCAGATTTATACGAATTATCAATGGAAATTCCTCCTTTCTTTCGTCTTTTAAAGTCAGTTGAAATTATATCTAGCATAACTTTACTAAGTATAACTTATTAAGGAGTCAATTATCACTGATAATTTACCAGCATAGCATAGTCAGACGTACTTTTAATTTACAGAAGGTCTAGGTAAGATCTGCAAACCATTGACCACAAAGATTTGAATCAGTGCACGGACAGAATCACACAGCACCAAAATAATACAAAAATGAGTAAGGCACCGAAAAAATAAAAACAATTGTTATATATAACGAAGTAATTGTGAGGGGCGGGGCGTTAAAACAAACTCACGGAACGTCATGAATAATATCACCAACTCCTTATTGTTGAAATTTATAGCTGAACTTTGGACCCCTTAAATTCCTAACTGAAAGCATAAACAAGTGATTATTCTCCCGAATAAACCTGTTAATTTTAATTCTCTAACAAAACAAGATCCCATTTTAATAACAGAAATAACATTAAAGTATTTTGAATAACTTGAACGAAGCACCTTTTACCGTACATTTTTAATTGAATCCGTTAAAGACTTCATATATCCTATCAAAATATTACGTGTACTGAGGTACACAAGTCTCGAAACCATATTCCTCTGCCGTAAAAGGTAGTGCAGTCGAATGTAAACCAAGTCGGTTAATTTCGTACCTACCTGTCTATGGGAGCAGCGACCCAAACACTTTGTCGAAAATTTATACCTCGTGTTTTGTTTTTATATCAAAATGTTTATACATAATTATCTAGTTAAATTAACATTGCAGTGCAGTGGATACGCGCTAACCAATTTTCATTGTGGAAATCTGTGGTGGAATAGTACGGTTAGAAGAGATTATGAGGTAGTCTAAGATTAAACAAAATCTTTGTTCATCCTACATTTTGCCTTATAGGTAATTGTATCCTACCTTCAGTACAAATAGCTTTTTATTTGACTATTTTGTTATATTACATGTACATGTTTGCGCGGGAATCCTATTCCGTTTCTTATTTATTTATTTAATACTTTATTGTACACTTATTGAAGAATACACACTTAAAAGGATAAAATTGCACAAAAGGTGAGCTTATCTCTACTGGCGGAGATTTCTTCCAGCTAACCCGAAATGTGGAGTATGGATTAATAAATGGGAAGGCATAGTGCACAACAAATAAAATAATACATAGATGTGTTTGCACACATACACATACACTAAACATATTTATACATGAAACACATACATAATATTGAAGGAAATCACACAATACAACTTAGCAGTAAAACTATTAAAATCAAGAAAGTGTCAGATAATACTCTTTTAAACGTTTTTTAAAAACTGGCAGTGAAGGGCTAGAGCGTATGCATGGAGGAAGCGAATTCCATAGCTTAGCTGCATACACCGTAAAAGACCGTGAATAGGTCTGGGAGTGAGATACGGGAAATTTAAGAATGGTACTAAGGTTGGAGCGACATGGAGAATCGGATGAATGTAAAAAGGCAAAACGATCACGAAGATAGTTAGGCGCAGCGGGATTGTATAGAATATTAAAAATAAAACACAGAATATGAGTATTCCTGCGAAGACGGATAGGTAACCACTTGAGTTGGGCTCTGAAAGCTGAAATATGATCAAATTTTCGAAGACCGAAGATAAACCGGATACATGAATTTTGGAGCCTCTCAAGTTTATTCAAAAGCACTTCAGTAGCATCGAGGAAACATGTATCTGCGTAATCTAGTAAAGGAAGGATAAGGGCCTGCACTAGTGAAATTTTAGTTTTTATAGGTAGGAAATTTTTTAACAAATTTAGAGAGTGGAAAGTATAATGAATTTTTTTACTTATAGCATTTATGTGACTGTCCCATGATAAATCCGAGCTAAACATGACTCCTAAATTTGTAACCTTGGAGGACAGAGGTATTTGGGTGCCATTATAAAGAATCTGGGGTAAACTAATATCACTAATTTTCTGGAGCATCTGGCGACTGCCTAATATAATAGCTTTCGATTTGCACTGATTCACTAAAAGGCCAAAAGATTCAGCCCAGGAATTAATGGCTGAAAGATCCATATTTAATGACTCTAACGCTTTCGCTGCATCCACGATACTAAAGTGACGATATAGTTGTAAATCTTCGGCGTATAGGTGAAAATTCGAAGTTATAATTGAAGTGACTTTGTTAATAAATAGAGAAAAAACTAAAGGAGATAAAACACAGCCCTGCGGAACACCCGCAACAATATCACGCCAATTTGAACGAGCGTCATTTAAAAAAACATATTGTGGGCGACCGTGCAAGTAAGACTCAAACCAACTCAACGCTGAAGGCGAGAAATTAAGCGAGCGTAGTACCCCAATTAGCAAGTCAAAATCGACAAAGTTAAAAGCGCTACTAAAATGCAGCAGTACTAACGCAGTAAGGCACAAGGCACAAACCAACAACATACAAATAAAAACTAGTGAATAATAATTGTTAGTGATTACATAGACTTTCACAGGTTATAAACAAAATATTTATAACTGTAAGTCAACAAGTATGCAAGTGAATAGCTCATTTAATAGTTATAAGCCGTTATGCAAAAACAATATAAGTAGAAAATATAAATTAAAACAATAAACATATTAGCACACAAAAAAAAGAAGAATTAGGAAAACGAGATGGCTTTACACAGAATAAGGTCTTTGCCGACACAAAAAAAAAAACAAATAAATGACAATTGGTGACTTCTGACATTGACAACTGTAATTATTGATTAATTACAGCTGCAAGTCTATGTTGTGTACTGTCAACTATGTACCCTAATTAAAAAATGTAAATAAATCAAACATATTATTAGGTATACGTATTAAGTAAACTATTCTAATTACGAGCTAAAGCGGAAGACGACATACGTATGTATCTACAAAGTACAAAGCACAAGCTACACGTATAATGAAGAGGAGTCCAAATAAGCGCAGAATTAATTAGTTTACAAAAAACAAAACAAAGGCATGCTTATAAATAAACAGAATACCTGAATAAAATAAATATACGTATTTGCACTATATTCTGCGCCTTGGTTTACGCGGAGACTTAATTATAGGCACATCAGTTGTAGCTACAGGAGAAGTCTCTTTTGTAACTTCAGGCTCCTGACATGGATGTTTTAAAATTAGCTTCCGAAGATCAGCCATCTGCTCAATTGTGACACGGTTTTTGTCTGCCAGCATAATGATGATTTTACTATTTGAAGACCAACACGTATTAACTCAAACCTAGCGAGCCTCCATAAACAATTGATGTCTTGATTTGGTAAGAAATTCCGATACAGTCAGACCAGAACCTTTGAGAGTAGTTTTATTCGCCCATACCAGATCTCTTTGCTTAAGCTCACGGAATCTAATAAGAACGGGCCTTGCCTTTCCTTTGCGAGTGCCAAGACGGTGACAGGCCTCAATGTAGCTATTGGAAAATTCAGCCAAACCCATCCGATTGCAAAAAATACTGGTGACTTTGTCAATTAGTGTTTCTTGGTGATCTTCTGAGATACCATGAAGTAGAACAACATTTCTTCTTAAGAAAGCTTCGTGTCTTTCTATACCTAGTGACAGGAGCTCTGTTTGATTTTTTAATAATGACAAAGCTTTCCAAACCAAATTCTTGAAATTTGTGAAGTCTTGTGATAAAGAGTTGATATCAACACCTCCAACAGATCCAGAAGAGGCCAATTTTAGTTTTTTTTCATCATATTCTGCCATCTTTGTGTTGAAAAACTTTGTAATCTCTTCAAGGTTGGAAGACATTGCTTGAGATTGATCTATTTGTGAAGTGAAATGAAACAGGAAAGTGAAAAGTGTGTTGCTTAAGTGCTTAAATAATTAGTACATGTAACTGTAAGTAACGATAAACTATTTTATATAAAAAAATACTTTTTGTTTTTGTTGTTGTTTGTTTGTTTTTGTTTCTGTTTCTTCGTCTCTTTACTTCTTGCATTCAACATATATTCCTCTCACTTGAAGACAAATGGCGTCGCTGAATCGCAGTCCGCAATCTCATACGCCAGTCCGTTGGCTGACCGCATCGTGAGTGATCGCGTACCAGTACGCTTGCATCGTCTTGACAAAGGCCTAAACGGAACCGCTCGCTAACGCAGCGCCACATATTCCCACGCTCGCTCGTCTCGAGACGCAGCTGGAGCCAGCTGACCGCAAGCCGCGATAAGTGTAATCCACCAGGTGAGTCCTTTATCATTCTTAACATCCATCCTATCATACAGTCCATATTACATCGCATCCCGCTGGTCCCGTCGCCTTTTGGTATAGCCTACCTCCGCATACGGCGGGACCATTTTTTTGGTACCATTCGAGCTGTATATTGAATCAGACCGCATACGTTGGTACCATTTTTTGGTACCATTCGAGTCGCATATTGAATTAAACCACATACACATAGTGACAAATATAAGCCCATTATTCTACCCATGTACCATGTCGACACTCTTTCAATCCAGTTTTGCATATAGTAATTTATAAAAGTATCCCACTACAGAATATAACTTATTCTGCTTCGTTCGTTTAGTAAAATTAACAATAGTCTAACCTAGGCGACACGTGGCGTTATAAAAACCACGCGTCAAGGAAGTTATACAAAGATATTATAAGATGAAATTTAAAATTAAAATTTAAAACAAGTGAATGAGTTTATATATCTGGTAAGTACATTGCCGTTATGAAAAAAGAAGAGTGTATGCAGAAAACAGAATAAATGGAATATTAAGGAAATTAATGCAAAGAAGAAATTTAATTAGGACGCTCCTAATAACTCCGTTTTTCTCAGGATACTTGCGTCGTGTGTAAACTTTTTAGCTATAAATTATTTTATAGCTAAAAATGTTTAAAGTAGTAGTTTACATTTTTAAATAAATTTATTTGTTTTACCTGTTTCGAGGCGGGATAATATGATATTACATATATTGATATAGTTACGTAATGTATGACATTTTCAACGAATTCTTCAACTGACATGCTTTAATTATTCCATATTGTCGTATAACGTCTGGAACAGAATGGCGCTTCCGGCGATATTCCATTCTATTTCCGTTTCCCAAATGGCCGGAAATGAATTCAAAACACCCCGTAGCATCCGATCTCCGACACAAACTACCTAAAGAGCGCTGGAATTCATAAAATATAAGTATCGATTAGTTAAATAAATAGAAACATTATGCAGAATATTGATTTTATGATTTATCAATCAGAAAAAACTACAGGTAAAACTATTCCTCCTTTTTTCAATTTGTTTAAGTTCGTGAGTTAATAAGGTTTTTATTGTCGCTATGTTATTTTCGTTTGAAGATATATATTATAATATATTTAAGATTTAAATGAAAACAGCGCATTAAAAATTTATATTAAAATAAATAATTTTAATATAAATTGCAAATTCTTGCAAAATCACCATTCATCGCTGGTAGCTATGTAATAAATTTAGTCATCTCAACAAACATATGCAGGTACATTATCTGTCCATTTGATAAATTAATAAACTCGGGTTGTCAAAAGTTTGTTCACTGCGATTAGTGGTGCTTTGTTTGAACGAGTAACTTAATCTTGCTCAGTCGAGGGAGTTTCTAAGGCATTACTTATTTATATAGCTGGCATAAGGTGACCGGCCTTCAAAGTATCGGTTCTGTGAAATTATCCAGCTTGCTTAGCAGGCAAAGGTATCGGATTCTGACGTTATAAATACTTAATGGATGTTTTGATTTTATTTCATTATTTATATATTATATTGTTTATTTATACAGTTATATTGAGAATAATAAATAAATATTCGCGGGACAAATAATATTTACTGATCTAACTCCAAAGTAAGCTAATTATTATTATGTATTGGGTGTTAGTCAACGATACTAAAACATAGAAATACATATATAAATACAAGAATATATTTAATAAAAACCCAAACCCAGAAATACAAACATTTATCCTCATCACACAAATGCTTGTCCCCGTCGGGGATAAAACCCGAGCCCCGTCGATCGCGTAGTCAGGATCGCTTAAACCACTCGACCAATAGGGCGGCGGTCATCAGAATTATTATGAACCTCAAACTCTATAGTCTATACTATTATTACCCGTGATATTATAGAAGTTTAATCCTTCCCTAAGGATAGTTACAATAGTTTAATTTTATATACATACGAGTACATACAAATTCACAAGTATGTTTGTTCTTTTACAACTACTAAAATATATAACATTACAGTGCTGTGCTGTTTTCCATGTATGGAGTATGTACATATATAACACACGCATACACATAAAATATTAGGTTTAAAAATAGTTTTTCATAGAATTAAGAAATACAATAACTCGTACATAGTAAACAAATCGTATACTTCACCTTCTCAATATTACGAGATAACAGGAATTGTTTGGTTTGGATAAATATTTAATACTAGCAGCGAATTTGCAGCCCGCTGCATTATATGGATAAAGATTTTATTTTTCCTGAAAAACCTACCTAGCCTAATGTGCTATTCAGGCTATTGTCTACCTGTGTACCAAATTTTGTCCAAATCGGTGAAGTTGTTTTTACGTTGTTGATTAACAAACATCAATACATCGAAATTTTCACATTTGTAATAGTGTTACGTGCTGAGAATTCGTTTTGTGTAATAAAATACCACTTATGATTAAACCGTATATTCATCATACAAATGTACGTTAAACCACAATACAATACGTAAATATGCACTGATTAACACTGATAGCATTGTCACTATATTTACACTAAAACTAATCGACTAAACCGAATCACTAAACCAGAACACTTTCCGTATCACTTTTCACTGTATCGTCTTTTTTCTTTCTGCCTGTATCGGTTTTATAAAAGTCACCCACTTCTCACCGACACGTCCTTATTTATATACAAGGTAAGGTAAGACAATATTTTCGAAAGTTCTAAAAATTACTCGTAAACAACTTAGATGTAAAGAAGTCATATTACACGCTATTTTTCCTTATGCTGTATGCGAGAAGGTCCATTATAGCATAGCGGTTAAAGAAGCTATTGTTTATTGATGGAAGCAGTTAGGTATCTATTTCTTTTATTTTAGATTTGTCCAGTATATTCACTCTTCATTTTTCTAAAATATTCGCAACAATATTAATAGTAGATTCAATAGTATGTAGTTACTAACAAAGTAATAATTATAATAATAATATGGGTCACTACCATCGTGGCTACTAGGTGGTAGAGTTCGGCATTGTCTCGCCCGGATCTAGTACCACCGCCTTACCTATTCCTGTCGCAATAGCGACAGTGCTTGTCACTGCCGTGTTCCGGTTTGGAGGGTAAGGTAGCCGGTAAACATATACAAGTGGCATTAGACCTCGCCGCAAGATAGCAACGCACCATTAACATCTTTGGTGTCTATAGGCGATGGTTGACTCTTTCCATCAGGTGACCCACTTGCTTGTTTGCTATCTTATGAAATAAAAAAAAAATGTTGTAAGATCAATTTGTGTAATTTGTCCATCAATATTTATTAAGCTATTGCATAGCTTCTATCGCGGGCCTTAAGCGTGGAGACCGAGTCCAGAAATTCCGTAACGAAAAAACCTAACACCCCCCACTCCGACCGGCACAGCGGTGATACTTTTTAGTTTTTCCATCTATCGATAAATACCAGAACTTTTAATGACTTATTGAAATATCACGCTTGTCTCTTTAGTTCAGCAACCCGCCTTTAGATGGCATTGGTTGTATTGGAAAACTACCGTAATCTGCTGTTTGTGAGAAAGTATATAGGTGTATAGGTATTTATCATCTACGTACAACAGTGAATATCTGTACTCGTATAATTTGTGTACAAAGTGTTTTAAATATAAATAAACAAAGTGCATTTATTAAATATTCCTGAAGAACCGACATGTATTGAAAGATAATAAAAATATTTTGAACAATATTAACATCTCATTTATTTAATAAAAGAAAAAAAATTGTGTTTTTATCGGTCACCATGCTCAAAGTGTAACTTGAATTAATATCAAAGAAAAAAAAACAAAGAAAAAATACTGCATAAATAAAATAAATATATAATTGTAATTGCATAAGTTGATAAAAAATGCTATGCAATAGCTTTACCGCGGCAGTCTCCGAGTGCCACACGTCTTTTTTATTATTATTTATTATCTGTAGGCTGAAAAATATCGATGACACTATCATTGTAACTACAAGGTGGGAGAGTTCCGCAACGCCTCAGCTGGGTTTCGCGCTACTGAAACGTCCTCTAAGAGTGGGCGCATAATTTAAAATTGTGTGCTCACTTCAAATAGAATACCGTCGCTCATGGCACTGCAGGCACGTCAAAAATACAAAATTGTTCTGTGATAAATCGTAAAATAAACGTCTAAAAATATGAGATATTGTATTTTCGGTAAGTATAAGAGTTTATCGATTTATTTATGTCGTTTATATGACTAAATATAGGGTGTAATGTATGATTTTCATTTTATTTGTCTTAAAAATTTTAATAGACTATGGGGTGCATTTTTGCAGAAAATAAAAGTAAGGTATCTAAATTCTACTAACGTAAAATCACTTTGAACGAGTTTTTCAGTTCTGCAAAATATAACTTGCTGTGTATGTGTTTTAGCACTAATCCCAAATAAACAAAACTTAAAAGCGTTTTTAAGCAAAGAAAAATTCCCAGTCGTATATTTTTTTCTCTATTTAAAAAGTTTTTAAACAACTTTACCGAGATATCGGTTGGTTGACCTTCTGTCCTATAATGAGACTTAATACAATCTGTAAGTAGTGGATATACTAATAACTGTCTCTTTACTGCGGAAAAATCTATTCAACGGGATATAAAACCTTATCAAGGGTCTTTGTAAGTTGTAAGCCTTAAATTATCATCCCATTAAAAACTGTAAGCCGGTGTAACCTGCAGGCTATTCTTGAAACTCCCCACTACATTTAGGTATTTTAAGCTCATAGAAGTAAAAACTTTACCGAAGTATTGACGTTTGAGCAGTACAGTACCCGGCGATAAATATTGCACATCGAACTTTGGAAAGAGACAATCGGATAATTTCGGCTTCGTAGAGCGTTATCTCTGTCGCACAAAATACAAACAGTCCGGTACCTATTAGGAGCTGTTAAAACAAGTATGATTTGCTTCTTTTGATATTTTTATTCTTTGTATAAAATACACTAATTTTTCTATAAGTGATGGCTTTAGGTTGGGGTAAAATAAAATAAAAAAACATTTTTACATTATGTTTACGTATTTAATTATTTTGGAACATTACAGCTTTAGTGTACATAATAAACACCATTATACCTATTGCTAAAATGAGACATTGCAATAAAAATAATAATAATTCTAATTCTCAATTACTTCCATTTCACTATCTGTGCTCTCAAAGAGGTCAATATCACTGTCACTATCAGCCGTATTTATTACTAATCTATCAGTGTAATTGTCTAAACTGTGTTGAATGCTTCTATATTCATTCTCACATTTGATTGCATGATCGCAAACCTTTTTCCACTCTTCAGCGCCGATCATGTTTACTTTTTCAGTCAATAATGTTTTTACTGTAGTTAAGTTCATACCCACATTTCTAGAGGCTACATAGCCTTTCAGTTGAGACCATATATTTTCAATTGGATTAAAATCCGGATGATATGGTGGCAATCGCAACACAGTGTGCCCATGTTTGGCAAGTATTTTGTCCACAGAAAACTCTGTATACCTCTCCTTGTGCTGACATATAATAGCGTAAATCTGGGTTTTTGTTAATTTTGGATCAACTGGAATTTCATGTCTGTTTAACCAGTTGATCATTTCCCGTTTAATGGTGTTTGAGTTGGGGGGTCTCTCAACATACTTGTTGTGATAGGGTGCGTTGTCGATAACTAGAACAGAATCACTGGGTATATTTGGGATTAATTGGTTAACCAGCCATTTCTCATAGTTATCGTTATTCATTTCATTGTGATAGTCACCTGTAGTGTCCGTGGATTTATACGTTAAAAAAGCACCGGGTACAAAGCCTTTTTCATTTCCCGCATGAACTATTATCAAACGTTGACCTTTTGAAATTGGCTTTTTTACTCCTTTTTTCTTATCGTCCCTCCAAGATTTCCCTTTAGTGTGGGATGCATGTATATATGACTCATCCATGTAGACGATATTTTTTCCTGTTTCGCGAAATTTGCGTATTTTATCAAGGTATTCCATTCGTTTGAGACTAACGTCGTGCTTTTCCATTAGAATTTTTCGATTATCTTCCATTTTAGTGAACTGAAATCCCATGTCATGAAGTATTTTTCTCAACGTTTTTTCAGACCCATTGTAATTAATAGCTTCAGATAACTTAGCTTTTAATGATTTTATTGTTGGAAGTTCATTAAATCGTAAGTGAAAATCATACACCATTCTTCGAACAACATCGTAATCAAAATCGTCCATATCCAAACGAAATTGCTTTTTTGGTCTCCCTTTTTTTGGAGTGCTGAACTTAATTTCAGTCGAATGTGTTTCAGTACTGACTTCGTTTAATATATTGTTCAAAGTTCTTCTTGAAATTCCAGTGGCATTTGCAACTCGCTCTTGAATCTTCTTAAAATAACAACTTACATTTTCAACTACTTTTTTTTAAATCTATCAGCTTCGCTTACAAAGTATTTATAAACATTGTAGATAATTTCACGTGACTGACCTCGTAAAGGTTTCCCTCTTTTTCCGAAAGATGCCATATTACAACTTTAAATTATTTAAATTTGTGGGTGTTATCAACTCTAAATATATATTTTTAATCGGGACGCGACTGCACTCTATCGTACTTGAACAACGACTGACTAAACGTCACATAGGTAGTGTGGGACAGAGATAACGCTTTACGAAGCCGAAATTATCCGATTGTCTCTTTCCAAAGTTCGATGTGCAATATTTATCGCCGGGTACTGTAATTTAATATTCGAAAAGATGTATATTTTCAAAATTTTGACCGATTTTATCCGATTTACGGTGGTTAACGCAATATATATATATATATATATATATATATATATATATATATATATATATATATATATATATATATATATATTTTATATCATAAGATAGCAAACAAGCAGATGGGTCTCCTGGGAAAGAGTCAACCATCGCCTATAGACACCAAAGATGTTAATGGTGCGTTGCTATCTTGTGGCGAGGTCTAATGCCACATGCATAAGTTTACCGGCTACCTTACCCTCCAAACCGGAACACGACAGCGACAAGCACTGACGCTATTGCGGCAAGAAATTTATATACACATTATATTGGATTATAGAACTTTTTACAAAACCTAAACCTAAAGTATTGCTGAACCGTCCAAAGTATTGCTGAACATGAGAAATATTGTGGCCAAATTCGAATAATTACTCTGCAGGTATAGCAATCGCGTACGACAGACAAAGATAACTGTAAGCTTGACTGTAGAAAATATAAGGCGTTACGACTGGCCTATGTTAGGCTTTCCAATATTGTTTGGTGGTGACTTCAGTTAAACACTGGCTAAAGCCTCACAAGGCACAAGGGTAAATGGCGAAGTATACGTGTTTTCAAATCCAAACAAAAAAGTTCCTTTCTTAATATAAGTGCTTCACCGTCCAAAGTATTGCCGAATATGAGAAATACTGTGGTCAAATACGAATAACTACTCTGCAGCTATAGCAATCGCGTACGACGTCGCGGGATCAGCTAGTATATAACAAATATAAACCTTAAAAAACTTTTTTTTATAAATAAGGCAAAATTTCAAATTCGCAGCCCCTTGCCTGATTATAATCGCACTGGCAGTGGCGTTGCAATATTTTATTCGGTGAAAGGAGAGCTCCAGCCATGTTTAAAATGATAATAGAAACATTTTCATCACCGGTATGTGTTATTTTTCCATTTAAAAATAGGTTTTGAAAAAATGTTCTTTAGTCAATTATAATCATATCGAATGAGTGTACAATGGCGCTCAAAGAAAACTGTAAGTTTGACTGTAAAACATACAAGACGTTACGACAGGCCTATGTTAGGCGTTACAATGTTTTTTTGTGGTGACTTCAGTTAAACACTACCTAAAGTTCCACAATCCAGCAGAGTAGATGCCAAAGCCAACGCGTTTTCAAAATCACACTAAAAAGTTCCTTTCTTCATAAAATTTCATATTACCTTTCTTCATAAAATTTCATATACATTCAATAAAAAGTGCGTTCATAATTTGCTGAAATATGAGAAATACTGTGGTCAAATAAGAATAATTATTATTAGTCTTCAGGGATGGCAATCGCAAACGAAGTCGTGGGTACAGCTAGTTACCTAATATTTTAAAAATTATCACTACGCCGGTTACCTTGCGCGAAAGGCAACCGAACATCTATAGGCTTTCCAGTTCACCACGATCCATCGGATTTCGGTTGGCGAATGAGCAGTTATCTCCGTTGCTCCATTTTTCTGACCAGATAACACTTGTCACCTAATTCTGGCAATAACCGGCTTTACGTGCTCATCCGAGGCTCATGGTGCCAGGTAACACACCACCCATCAAATTCCAAGCTGCTACTAAAATTTTGGATTTTCGTGAAAAACCTCGCTAAACCACAATAACATTTATTCATTTATTCGTACATTGGTCACATCAACATCAACACTTCTGGCCGATCCGGGAATCGATTCCGAGACTTCATGATTTGAGTCATCCCTACACCACGAGGCATTATATAACATTAGAAATATAATGTTATATAATGCCTGTTAATTTCGGTAACGTAGTATATTGAATATCACTTATCATTATAAGGTAAACTTGCCATATACCCCAAGATACTATAGCATTTGATAACAGAATTCTCTCTCGTTAGCACACTCCTACTACGAACACTAGTAATCCGATTTTAATGGTTGCTTCGCCAAATTGCAGTTCATTCAGTTAGTTCATCTTGCCTATTGCGATTGAGCCGCTTTGTATCTCTTACATCGTCTTTTCAACTGAGCAGGATCGCAGGAATTTCCTTTTATGTTGTCATTAAAATTCATATTTCTTGTTGCTTGACAGATTTAATCTGTTACTCTCTCTTTTCCTCTTTTTGTATTTTAAACGTAATACATTTTCCACGTCTTAAAGAAGGAATAATTTATATATTATTTTATTAAATTATATAATATAATTTTTTTAAAATTTAATTAAATTATATAATTAAATTATATTATATAATATAATTTAAGAAGGAATAGTCATAATTATCGTAATTATATATATATATATATATATATATATATATATATATATATATATATATATATATATATATATATATATATATATATTTTGTTAGCGACAACTTTTTTGAAATACCTAGGGGCATGATTGTACTGCATTCTAAGTGTGCTGGTATTTACATCAACCTAACGCTAACCCTATGCAGTAACCCAAGCCTTGTAGCATCCCTGCTTTCGGCGTTAAGCTGTTTTGCATTGGCGATCAAACCAAGGCTGAGACTTGCCACCAATGGGTATAACAGAAAACGAAATGTAAAGTTGCATTCCCTGCAGCACTAGGTACATCAGTGAGGCAGTCAGTAACAATATCTAGAACCTCAAACAAGAAGCACACTTGCCGTCATGGGTAGGATGCAAAAAAGGACCGCATCTTGTCCCAGTCTGCTGATCTAGTATGACAAATGCAATAGAAGCTTGAAGAACAAGGCCATGATAATCATATAATCGGCGCTTTACTCAATATCAGTGGCAGTAAAAAATAGTCATGGTGAACAAGCGTATGTTACGTTCGCACGCTTTTCCTACGCCGCAAGAGAACCAACGTGACGATATTTCGTTTTAAATATTAATAGTATAACAAAATTATTTTAATGTTAACATTGCAAATAACAAAGCGTCTACCTACGGTTTATTATAACTGGATTTAGAGGTAATTATCATTCGAAATGAGCCCTCGCGTTTCTGATAATATACACAGAAGGTAATTTATGATCAAATGCTTAACCAAATGTAAATTTCGATTAATAATAATTGTTTCGTTTAGACAATGACCAATATTTATAATTTTGGTCAGTAATCTATATACATATAATAAATCGTAGGAAAAGCAAAACTGCACATTGAATATTTTTTTAAAGAACTACAATCAAAAAGTAGAAAAGTACTACAATCAATACCGAAGCCAAAAATATAGTTTTTATTTTTGGCTTCGATTTTATTACATGTAATATAGATATTGAGACGATTACGATTTTCGAAATTAAAGTCTCAATATCTATATTACATATAATGTAATATAGATATTGAGACTTTAGTTTAATTGACTTCTATTATTATATTTATATGTTACTGTGCAGCACAGACATGTTTTATTGTAAATATTAATGTAAATAGATAGTAAGGCAGGATAGAATTGTATGTTTCGTTTAGTTCGTAAGTTTTCTATAATAAAGAATGTTCGTTTTCGTCTTTTATTCGCCGTAAGACCTACATATAGCTTTGTTGTGTAGAAATAATAAAGCTTTATGTAGCTATGATCGTTGCCTATTAGGCATATTACGAATAAAGCGAGTTCCACGCAGTTGACGACATTACGAGTCGACTCTTGCGAGATAATATTTACATGCGGGAACTCGCAATCACGAAAAATCCGAAAAGTGCAAAATTCTTTATGAAAACAAATGTTTTACGATTGTAAATAGTATGTATAATGTAAGTATAAGCCTTAAGCATATGTTTAGATACTTTTCGGTAATATAAAGATAGTTAACAGGATAGTACGACCTGAAAAGGCGTACAACTCTGTAATTGTAAGAGTTTCCGAGGTCCTGTAAGAACGTACAATGTATATAACACTCTTGTTTGTTATTATATAAGTTTATTTGTGTTAGAGCCTTGTATATAAATAAGAAATAACACATTGTAATTAGTTTTCGGTAGGTCTTAGGGCATTACGTACTTTGTTTTGCATATATTTGTAAAAAGGTAATACCGTTGCACTCGCTAGAGGGCCACACTAGGTAATTAGAGGTAGGAGAACCTACCTAAAATAAAATTATTAAGATTAGATTACGAAAAGTAGGATTTTAACAAATCCCAGACATTGTGGCGCCACACCCGGCGCCATTTGTCTTTGTAGATTTCCGCCGCCCGTCTGGCCGCGCGCTGTAAATATCGGAGAGCGCGGCCATACAATCAGTTCCGTTCCGATCAAGTTACAGTTTCGTTACGACTCAATAAGTTTCCCAGACAAGTTCCTGGGCTTTAGTAATTAGTATATACGTATAGGGTACCGGCTTTAGAGTAGGGCAGTGTTAGGGCAAGTACTGGCTCTCCATAGAATAGTAAATATTTGCAACGGTGCTAGCTTTATTGCTATTTATTTCGTTACAATAAAGCACCTGTGCAACGTACAGTTGTGGTCTCGATTATTTCTCCGGCAGATTCGGCTCAACCAAAAAGCACTACGGCTGGTGGGGTGTCGAAGAAGAACCAGATTTACAGTCCGCTGGCTCCCCCGGCTGTAGTGCACAGTTACCATATGAAACTTTAATTACATTTTCATTAAAACAGCAATAAGTTTATATATTATAATTTTCATAATAAGTATCAAATATAAATTTTATGATTAACTAGCTGTTGCCCGCAACTTTGTCCGCGCCGATTCGTTTACTCCGCACAGGTCCTCCCCCGTTGGTGATAGCGTGATAATATGTAGCATTTATGTTGACCCAGTCTGTTAGTAATATTCATGCAAAATATGAAGTAAATCCATGCAGTACTTTTTGAGTTTACCCCGGACATGCATGCAGGCAAACAGACAAAAATTCTAAAAACTATATTTTTGACTTCGATATTCATTGTAGATCACGCCTCAAGTATTCTTTTAAAAAAATATTCAATGTACAGTTTTGACTTTCCTACGATTTTATTATATGTATAGATATTATATTTTATTCTGCTCTTAAATGTGTTATAGTAATTGTATTTTTTTTTACTTTTCATTTGACTCCTGTTTTGACATTACTGTAATTTTTATGCTAGTTTTATGTTTTAATTTTTATTTTGTTATGTAAATAAATAAGAAAACAGAGATTTATTTATTTATAACAACTTGGAGAGCTCGGAATGCAAGTGTATATGAAGACTCTATGCTGTAATCGTCCGGACCGCACAACTTCAATTAGTTTTCCCATTGCTTTCTTTTGAAAGTATATGGGAAACTACCTGTGAGGGGAGTTCTTCTGCCCGAGATTGTCTCGGCGGCTGCTCCACAGCCGCCGATTACGGTCGCGAGCAATCTGCAGTTTTTATTTTTGTGTACCCACACGCAAAAATAAAAATACTACTACGATGTCGGGTACCCAAAACCCGAACGGCGGCTCGTCTCAGAGCCAGCACGAGACAGCCAGCACGCCGGCTAGCCAGCCAGCTGCACATCGCGCGCGGGCCAGCTCCGAGACGGACATTTCTGAAATGTCCGGCTGGGAAATGGTACAACCGCGCAAGCCGCGCACACCTGCGCCCCGGGTTTCGCCGTCTTTTTACTTGAAAAAGAAGACGACGCCCCCACCTACACCAACTAGAAAATCGTCCGACTCCGCAAAGGCGGGCCTAATTAAACCGCCCTCGCCAAAGGCAGCACAGACTGAGCGGCCAACTGGAAAAGCCCCCCAAATTGGAGTAGCCTTCTCGAAGGCGGCTCAATTTGTGGTGCCAACCTCAGAGGCGGCACAGTCTGGGCCCTCGACATCGAAGGCGGCATTAACTAAGAGCCCCCCAAAAGACCCGCGCGTTTACCGCCGGGCTGTAGAACGCCGCGCACTCCGCGAACAAGACTCACCCGTACAGCGTGATTCGCCCGCGCCACGCGACCCGCCCGCGCAGCGCGGACCACCCGCGCAGCGCGGACCACCCGCGCAGCGCGAACCGCCCGCGCAGCGCGAACCGCCCGCGCAGCGCGAACCGCCCGCGCAGCGCGAACCGCTCGCGCAGCGCGAACCGCCCGCGCATCGCAAACCGCCCACCCTGCGCGAACCGCCCGCGCCCCGCGAACCGCGCGCGCAGCGCGAACCGCCCGCGCGTCGCTAACGATCCGCGCCATACAATCCGCCCGCGCGGCGTGACTCTGCCGCGTCGCGCGATTCATCCGCGCAGCGCTATCCGTCTGCGCAGCGCGATACATCGGCAACTCGCGATTCATCCGCGCAGCGCGACCTGTCCGCGCAACGCGATTCACCAGAGAGTAGCGATTCCTCTGCATATCGCATCTGTTGCGCGCGCCGCACGCCGCGCTCGCGTCGAGACACCTCCGCGCGCCGAGCGCGCGCGATTACAGAACAATTAGATGCCATCAGCCATGCGCATGCATCGCCAAAGAAAACTACGCCAAAAAGATCGCCCAAAAGCTTGCTCGAGCAAAATTATATTACGTTGGCGCGTATAACGAAAAGCAAGCTTCTCGATGATGACCTTCTGGGTGCCATAGCTAAGCACCTCAACGACAAAAGCGCAGAGCTTGAAGCGTCAGGAGCGGCGGATATCCCCATGACGCACGAAGACACCATGGTGGTACAAAGGGCGGAAGTCGCCCCTATTCTGCTACCGCCCTGTACCACCCCCATAAGGAGGAAGAGAGATACCGATGAGGAAGAGACAGAGGAAGAGGCGAAACGCCAATGTGTGTCGGCCGTGCCCTCTCCGCCTCTCTCCTTTGCAGCTATGGCGGCTGCCTCACCGCAGACCAGTCAGCGATCGCAACCTACGGTTTCAGTGACCGCACTAACAACCCAGGCCAAAGGGAGATACCCACCCCTCGTGGTTGAAAACTTGCCAAACTGGACCTACCACTTCAGGCAACTGAAAGATAAGCTTGGTCACGCCCCAAATGCCCGCCCGTTTGGGCGTGGAGTACGCTTCACGCCCAAAGAGGAATCAGAGTACAGGGTAATTCAAAAATACCTAATTGAACTGGAGAAATCAGAATCACTGTCCTGGTTTTGCTATTCGTTGCCCTCCGAGAGGAGCGTCAAGGTGGCGATACGCGGTCTGCCAGCAGACACAGACCCGCAAGAAATCTGCCAAGAACTGGCCGTACTAGGGCACGAAGCAGAGTACGTACGCCCGATTATGGCTAGGGCGGGTCGCCCCGGATGTATATTCATGGCTATAATCAAAAGGAAGCCCGACACTCTCCCGCGCATTTACGAGATAGATGAGCTTTAATACATGCCGGGAGTAAAGATCGAAGCATGGAGGGGCAAAAAGGGCCCCGCCCAATGCCATAGATATCAGCAGTTCCGGCGTTCCTCGCATAACTGCCATCGGCCCCAAAGATGCGTGCGATGCGGAGGCGAGCACAGGGCGAGTGACTGCCCCCGCCCAAAGGAGGAACCACCGACATGCGCGAATTGTAGCGGCACGCACACTGCCAACAACACCAGCTGCCCCGTGTTCAGGCGGGAAGCACCCAACAGGAAAGCCGGAACTGTGGCCATGACCTCAGTAATAACCACCAAGACGCCCGTTAACCTGCCCGAAGCTGAGGTGAGTCACAGAAAAGCTACAGAGCAAGCAGCAGTTACCACCTCGGCGGCGCCGGCAAACGACCCTAAGCCAAGAGGCTCCACGACTCGTGGTAAAAAGTCCAGAAAGCCCAGATCCAAGAAGTCCAAAGCTAAAAAGCATGGAATTACCATCTCGGACACCCCGGCAACATCGGCTCCGGAAAGTGCGCCAGAAAATGAGGAGATCCCAAAGAAGGCGGTCCCATCAGTGTCCCCGGACGAAGGGAAACTGGTTGTCTTAGAAAAGGCAATCCAGATTTTCCAAGATGTGCTGGGGGCACTGCGAGAGGGACTGGACCCGGTAACCGCTATCCTCAGAGGGATGACTGAACTCCTCCAAGTCTATGGCAGATAACCCCCTGAGGATACTCTTCTGGAATGCCCGTGGCTTAAAGAACAAGACCACGCCTTTGAAGATAATGCTGCAACAACAGAATATCGATGTAGCACTGATCTGTGAGACCTTTCTGAACCCGGCAGAAAGGTTTCATGTATCCGGATACATTGTATATAGGAAAGATGAGCAATCCGAGACACGAATATACCGAGGGTTGGCTATTCTCGTTAAAAGAAGGCTAATACATCAACCGGTACCCATTGACAGCCATACATCGCTATCATCATTAGGTATTGATATCCGCATTGGCAATAAGGATCTTAGGCTTTATGCCATCTACCGTCCCGGAGGACGTATTAATACTGAGGAGATCCGTCAGCTGATGCTTACACGAGAGGCTGTAATGGCTGCCGGCGACTGGAACTGCCGGCACATAAATTGGAATGCCAATTATACCTGCCCAAACGGGCGTAAACTGATGCAGGAAGCTGAAGCCTACGGATTTCATCCCATGGGACCGGAGACACCCACCCACTATCCCGATGTGGATAGCCATAGCCCGGAAATCATTGACTTCGTTCTTATCAAGGGTATCCCCACTAGCCAACTCTCGCAGGAGGTATTAGATTATCATACTGGCTCAGATTATCAACCCATATTGGCGGTATTAAGGCAAGAGCCGGTAAAAGTGCTACATCCCACCAAACGAGCTATGGTGGACTGGAAAGTCTTCCACCGGGAGCTAGAGAAATCCACAGTCACTCGACCCATCCTGAGGGCCGAAGACGTGGAATATCTAACGGAAGACCTACAGCAGAAGATGACAGAAGCTATGGAAAACATTATCGCAACTTCAGTTATGCGAAAATTGTCTTTATAATCATGGAAATAGAGCATGTATTTCGGAACATCGGTGCCGTAAGTGCAATGGTAAACATAATACACTTATACATGAAGCGTGCAATAACTCATTTTGCAATATCACATCAGTCGACGAAAAAAGTGTTGAAGAATCAAATCATGAAAATTTTGTGTTACAACATAGCAGCAACGTCAAAGAAATATTGCTAGCAACAGCAATGATCAAAGTTCAAGCAAGCAATGGATCATATCATCAAATGAGAGCACTTATAGACCAGGGTTCTCAAACCTCGCTTATATCTGAAAAGGCCTTACAGGTTTTAGCTTTACCTGAACGTCAGTGTAAAGGAGTACGAATAGTATCAGGTATAGGAACTAACCAGAGCAACTGTAAAGGAGTCACAAAAATATCATTTTCATCACTTTATAGTGACTACTCTTTTCAAACAGAAGCTTACATCATGAACACATTGATAAAAAATTTACCTAGCAACACATTTAATAAGCCTTCATGGCCGCATCTAGATGGCATACAGCTTGCAGACCCAGATTTTAATGTAAGTCGTCCCGTGGATATATTGTTAGGGGCAGACGTATATTCACAAATCATAATGGATGGAATCAGCAGATCAGAACAAATAGTACCCATAGCGCAACAGACGCGTTTGGGCTGGATTTTGTGCGGGAATGTGCAAACGCTGCATTGCAACGTTGTACTTAACCATGTGGAGGAAATTCATAAGTTTCGGGAAATAGAAGATATTACTGAATCATCAGTATTATTGCAGGAGGACAGTCAGTGTGTCAGTTATAATAAATCAACCACGCAAGATCGACCTGACCGGTCATATGAAATCAGTATTCCACTCAAGGAGAACTTCGTAGAACAGTTAAGGATGCCTAAACACACTCCCATTGCCCAAAATCGCCAATTAAAACAAAAAATTCATAATAGTAGCATTGAAAAACAATATAAATATTTTATGAATGAACTCCCGACCATAGGACACATGAAACCGACAATTAATTACTCGAAACCTGAGCGCTACCTACCAAACCATTGTATATTGCAAAATGACTCTACTACCACTGATCTTAGAGTCGTTTTTAATGCCTCAAGAAAAACAACGTCTGGTCATAGCCTCAGTGACGATACATTGAAAACGCTGAATCTGCAACATGATCATCAATCTTTGTTTTTGAGATGGAGACAACTTCGCTACGATTTTATTGCGGGCATAGAAAAAATATTTCGCTTTATCTGCATTAGCCAACAAGATCAAAGCCTACAGAAAATTTTTGGCATGATGCGACCGACTCAGTTATCAAAGAATATGAACTATGCACATTAACATATGGTACCAAGGCCGCGCCGTTTTTAACTATGGTTACGCTAAAACAGTTAGCTGAAAACAAGAAGAAAACTGCTCACGTCCTTGAAACGTCGTTTTATATACAATCAACACTCAAATTACGGCAAGAATTGATTCAGTTATTGAATTCAGGTGGATTCAACCTTAGTAAATGGAAATCAAATTTACCAGAAATTTTAAAAAATAAGCACACGGAGAGAAATCAAGATGTTTTGGAATTTAAACAGTCAGGCTGTTCAGTCTCAACAAAAACACTAGGTATCAAGTGGAACTCGAAGCTATATTTATTTACATTTCAATCAGAGGTAGAATTTATCACTAAGAATCTGACCAAACGAAACTTGCTCTCTGACATACCCAAGTTATATGACCCTCCGGGTTGGTTATCCCCACTATCAACTAGATTAAAGTTGTCATTTCAGAAAGTACGGACGTCCCATATCCAATGGGATGAACAGCTATCAGATGAATTTATCAAGGAGTGGTTATTTATCAGAGAAGATATATCTTACGTAAACCAACGTCGACTACCTCGCTGGGTGAGAACTTCCGCAGAGCGCAACTTAATCGAACTTCACGGATTCTGTGAGTTCTCAAATAAGGCCTACGCGTGGGTCATTTATTGCACAATACAATATAGTAGGAACATCAATACATTCTTAGTGGCAGGAAAGGCAAGAATAGTCCCCAGTAACAAAACTTTATCATTGCTGAAAAATGAACTCGGTGGCGCTCTACTCTTAGTCAAACTGATATACAAGATCAAGGAATGTCTGAACGATTATACTATACAAACATATGGATGGTATAGGACTCAGAAGATCATACAGGATATTTGGAAACGACAGCGTATTGAATATCTTATTCAATTGACAGCAAGGAGCAAGTGCAGAAATCATCAGCCTAATATCAAAATCGATGACATAGCTACAATCAACGATGCAAACCTACCCCCAGGCAAGTGTGCTCTAGGATGCGGGGTGGTACTACATTTGAGTACGAACGGCCACATCAGGGTCGTTACGCTAAAAACAAAAAACGGGTCTATCAAGTATCCCGTCATAAACTTTTCAATGTCATCTGTTCATTCAAGACGAGATCATGAGGACGAATCAGGCAAGTCGTCAGAAAAGGGTAGAAGAATAACAAAAACAAATGTAACTTTACCTCTATATCAATGGCACTATTATTCTTCATAAGCATTATAACTGCATCATTACTTAGAAATGTGACCAAAAAAAGACAACCAAGAACTATACTTCGACAAAATGTCCGATAGAAAATTATTATATAACAAACTTATATCCGATATAAATAATAATTACAACAGACGAATAGAAGATATTTTCTATAACAACATGTAGTCGCATTGGCAAGATACTACTTTACATGCAGCAAACACATAACCTACCTAAACAAACTTCGCAATAAACTGCAAGGTTATTCCCATTGTGACATAATATTCAATCAACTGCAACTTGAGTACCCGGAACTAGAATACATACAATTACAACAAACCACCTGTTGTTGGGTCAGCATTTAGGCACGCATCCAGACATGCGCCGGCGCCGTAGCCTTATCAATGGTGTCGGATATAGTGCAAACACCTTATTCGGTGTACTCGACAATCTTTTCGCAGAACAATAAACGGGATATCCAATTAACAAGAGATAATGACCACATCAAACTTTACTATGTCAATCAGCTTGCCATAAACTTTGAAATTTTAGATTTTTTTTTGTGAAAACGAACACAGTAGAAGTGAGAAATATTTTTAAAAAAAGGCATAGAAAATGATTCTTAAATTTTACAATATTCTTTATCTCCCTCTCAAGCAATGAGATGACCTTGACAAACATAATATCAAATCAAATTTCTTATCAATACATTCATCACTACATTGTAATGTATGCGATTTTGGAAATAATGTTAGCCATTGGAGTACTCTTCGAGATACAGCGAGAGAGTAGCAAGCAGCCCTCCCGCACGGCGGTGGAGACGGC